>JASDDO010000010.1:223960622-224285302 GCA_030015575.1 Agapanthus africanus
ATGACTCTCTCCTAGGTCATACAATAATAATATCCTCAAAGTATATAACCTGAGACATCTAATAATGACTAAGGTAATCATCTAAACATAAGTATAATACCAAGTGCTCGTGTCAGTGCCTCAGGTAGCAACATGTCACATATATGATGTACGAATGCATTAAGAATGAAAGTAAAATGCATCTTGTACGAGGAAAGTGTTTTCTTATCTCAGTGAGATTTTTGTATAAAAACAGAAGTATCATCAATTAAATCAACAAGGAATCCGTGTCAAGTATCGACACAAAACTTATATCTCAATATCTCAATGTCTCAATATCTCGGGCTCCGGCAATCCGGACTGTCCCCTATCATCAAATATCAATATCTCAATGTCTCAATATCTCAGGCACCGGCAATCCGGACTTGCCCAAATCATCAAATCTCACGACTGCGTTGGTATCCTCCAGATATCCGCCGCGTCATAAATAACCGGTCGGTAGTGCTCCTGTTGGAGATAATGCCCTCAGAGTCAATTATTGGATCACAGGCACGTGATTGCAATGATTGAGGGGAGGACATGTCCCAGTAGGACAGTCTTACTCAAGATGATAGTATGCTATCTGGTTTACCTTTATCATCGTGTACTACTTTAGGTGACCTGACATGTCGCTATTGCACGTTGATAGAGCCCCTAGGATTCTTGCTTGACTGCCAGAGTATGAGGGCGATCATATAAGTGAGAGCTGGAGTCTATAAGCACATCCTTAAAAGGTCCCTAGTCGTAGGAGTTTCGAGACAGGGCATCGATTCTCCAGAGTAGACTAGTGTATACAGTCGAGACCCCGACGAGGGGCGGTGGCCGATCTCACAAGCCATTGGTGTCAGTTGGATCACCTAAGATGTATACAGGTGCTCATTGGGTTATGAGTACACCGGACAGGACTCGCCGGGAACATGCTAGTTGGTCTTATACCTGACGTCAGATAGCAGTTCCCAGGTGAGATGTGTACAGGTTAGTTCATCGACCTGGGGATCGTCATTTGTCTCGTGTGAGTTCCCACTGTGCTTTGATTACTACCCTACCACGGCTCAAAGGAGTCGTGCAAACAGGTTTTAGTTGGGTACAGTCCCGAGCCACATGGAGGCAGTGAGCGGATCTTCAGGGGTTCGTCTCTCCCGGTATTGGGGGTGAGGTCGCGCTGTGTCTAGGAGAGCCATTACACGAAGACCTTGGCCAAGGCAGGAGATTTACTGGTAGGTATTCCAGTAGTATCTCAGGGTGTTCTGGGCTACACTCCGACACGACTTGTACCGCTTTTGGGGGTCTGACTTTTACCAACCCCTTAGGCCCGACATGCGATGCTCATAGACGAACGGACCGGACTGTACGGATATTGTCACTGACAGGCTCAGTAGGGTGTCAGGATGAGTTCGCTCATCGACGTCCCTTTTGGTCAATAGCTGGTGGCCCGTCACGTATTGGCTTATACCTCTGACGTGCTAGTGGTTAAATCCACAGCCATAGTATTGACGAGTCTTTAGAGTCCACCACACTCAGTTACTCAAGTTTCGGGCGAAACGCTGTAGAGGCCGTATGGAGATATGGCAGGGTTCGATCAGGTACGTGCGGTATTGCACGGATCGTGATCGGACGGTTTTTTACTAGCCGGCTTTGGCTTAAGCCGGATTTTAGTATTTGATAGTGTTGTTTTGTCTCTTTGCATTTGTATCCGGACGGAATACAGATGCGGGTGTGTATGCACAGTTTCGGGGTTTTCCTGTAATTTATTACGGGACCAGTTTTCTGGTGTTGCCAGTTTGCATTCCGTTCCGGCCGGTTTTCTCTTTTTCCTTCCCGGTCGGACTTTTCGTTGGAGGGTGTTAATTGCAAGTTTGCAATTAACATTTTGAGGAGGGGGTTTCTTACATATGTTTTCTTTATGATAGAATATGCATCTTTGCTCCATGATGCATTAATTAAGACATGAAGTTGATGTGATTTCATGATGGATTTTTTAGTAAGGCCGGCCACTGTTGGGGATGGGAGTGAGGTTTTGTGTAGTATAGTGGTTTAATTTATTGGTGTGAGGTATATTTGTTTGTGTGTGTGCTGTGAGGGTTTTTATGCTTGGAACATGATTTAATTGAAGCATGGTTTTTAATTTATTCACTTCACCCATGTACACATTCTCCCTGTGAGCTTGCTTCTTTGATTTTTTTCCAGTGAGCAAAAAAGGCTTGGCCGAGCTCTTTTTTCATGCATGCTCAATTTCTCCATCTTGCATCCATGAAATTCTAGTGCAAAATTCCTTCAAAAGAAATGGCAACCTCATAACCCCAAAAGAGACAAAGCACTACACATCCTACAGCAAGTCTTGGGCATGTCGAGTTGCCGGCTTCATGCCCGAGTTGCCTCGGTATTGAGGTGGGAGCCCGTAAAAGATACAGGCGATGTGGTGCCCTTCCGGCAAGGAGGCGACGACCGGAGGATCCGCGGGAGATCGGGACGACGACGAGAAGACCGGAGGACTCGGATCATTCGGTATATCTCTAACCCGTCTTGTTGCTAGCTTAGACTTGTTAATGGTTCGATCCGGGTGTTTAGTGCGCGGGGGTGCCGGTTTGCTAAGTCCGCAAAATTAGAGTTTTTCACCGCTTCCGCATTCCGGCGTCGGGTTGACGGCCGGGGCGCCGCCGTGCACTTACAGTGGTATCAGAGCCTCGCCATTAATTTCGTCTAGCTTTGTTTAATGTGTTTTACGTTTCCGATCGAACAAAATCCCGAAAACGCGTATTTCAAGAACATCAGTTTCTGTCGAATTTTTTTTTGAGTCCAAAACTTTTTCAGGTTGTCTCAGAGTGATGTGCAGGGAATTATAAACACACTGTAAAAATTTGGTACCATGAACTTACTGTTCCACCGCGGAAGGGCGGCCAAACCCCTGCTTTGGCCGCGCTTCCGCCGCAGTAACAATTGTTCATTTCCCCAAAATTTTGTAGAATGTTCCTGAGTTGAAAATGTGGTTTCTGGAATATTAAAATTGGGCCCAGGTTTTCTGTGAGTGCTACAGTTTTGTTTGGGGGCCCACTTGTTAAGTTTGATCAATCGGAAAATTTTAAACACATTTTTCACAGTATTTACATTATATCTGCGACCGTGAATGTCACTCGATCGGTAAATCCTGTCTAGCTGCTATAGCCCGGTTAGACGGATTTGCGAACGTGACTTTCTCGTTGATGTTTTGTGTTTTTGCTGTGATGTTGCGGATCGGTCGTGGGGGATAGCCTGGATGCAATGCTAGTACAGTGTTGGTGTATTATGTACATTTGATATTGCGGGGCGAGCGTCCGACATGTGGACTGCCGTCACTGCCTGTTTGTATTATTCTTTTGGGGCACGACCTGGTTGCGGTCGATGTATCCGTTGTATGTATATTTTACTTTCTGTACTAGGATTACCCCGCGGAGGGGTGCACGGATAGCCGGGTTCTAGAGGGCAACAAGCCCGCATCTCATGGCATTGAGACGGAGGGGGCTTTACTCTAGGATTGGCGGGCTATTCGCCGCACTCGTAGCGGGTACAGGTTGACCCAGGAGGGGTGCCCAAGTTGCCGGATTCCGTGAAGTGCTGGGTGGTCCATTCACGGTGCTGAAGGGGGCTGCCTCGCTTCAGGTTTTGGCGGGTGACTTGCCGCGCCCGTAGGGGTCTAGGATTTCATTGCACAGGCTATCCACACGACCAGGGGAACGTCGGGTTTCAGTAGTGGCTCTGTGAAACCCGGGGATCCCAGATATCTGTATTGTTCTGTGATGCTGTACATTTCTGTGATGTTGCATTTTTATCACGGCTTGAGCGAATATAATATATTGGTATATATATTAGTAGATGTTGTATATGTTTTTCATCCGCGCTAGTCCAGTCCCCGCTCTGCCGTTAGTAAGCTAACCTAACGGGTGATGACGGGACCCAGTGGCGAATGCGGATGGCATATACGTACGTCAGTATATTTTCGTTCTTTGTGGTGTGATCAATTGATGGGACTGCGTTGATTCGGATCAATGCAAGTTTAAACAAACCTATTCTGATGTTGTTGGAACACTTTTCAAAAAGCTGTTATTGCAAGGACGTTCACTTTTGTTTTGCATCGCGGTATTCAGTTGGAATATCCTGCTCCTCAGTCGACGAGGCAAGGGCCGAGATCCCTTCACCGGGAGTGACCCCTTGGACAAAAGTTTGCGTCAGGGCATTAACTTCACTATAGCCGATTACTTTTGCTTTGCATCGCGGTATTCATTTGGAATATTCTGCACCCCATTCTACGGGGAAAGAGCCGAGATCCCTTCACCGGGAGTGACCTCTTTAGTAAATGTTTTCGTCACTATATTTTCTAAAAAGCTATCCGTTCCTTCAACGATATCAAGTTCACTACGTTAAAGGTTTTCGCCAGAAACCATTCGTAGCCCTCCGTCGTTTCATATGGGTAGTCAATAGTATTCAAGCTGTGTTTGTTGGCCTTAGTCAAGGCACAGTGTTTGGTAGCTGTTGGGTATTCATATGCAGCATAGATAGATGCGTTGGTTTGGGACAGTCGTATAGCCTTGTTGGCCCTAGTCAAGGGCTTGTACGGGTGGGTTCAAATCAACCTGGACAATGACGGGTAGAACTTGACATGTGACTTATGATTTGTTGGCCTTAGTCAAGGTCATAAGAGCATGGGGCAGAAATTACATCGGGAGTTTCAAAAGAACTGAAACTTGCCAGATATGCGCATACCTTCTGGAGTGTGGTACCGTGAGCGGATTCCGTCACGTTATCATGCGATGATAGTTGGATCCCGATTCCCACTGATGAGTTGGTTTACTCCTCGGGTGACCCCGACTAATTCTTCTTTCAGGTTTGGAGGAGAATTTGAGGTACAGTGGGAGGTTTCCAGATTAGATAAATTGGTAACCATTCTGATCTAGGATAGAGTGCACGCTGAGTGTTTCTTCTCTCTCTCTCTCTCTGGCAGCGACCATTGACCCGACCCTAAGATTATAACTCAGTGACCAAGTTGACCGAACCTTCTTAACACTGGCTTTTGGATTGTCAGAGTTGCAGACCTCATTACCACTCCTACTTTTACCCTTTTCTCCAGGACACCCCGTATTACTACGAACGTCCACTTCCATTGGACAAAACCATCGTATGGTTAGATACGAACTCGAAGGAATTCGAGGATGGTTTCCGGTTCTGGAGAAAACGGATAAGATTTATTCAGTTGTCTTTTCT
The DNA here is from genome assembly GCA_030015575.1 of Agapanthus africanus. Classification (NCBI taxonomy): domain Eukaryota; kingdom Viridiplantae; phylum Streptophyta; class Magnoliopsida; order Asparagales; family Amaryllidaceae; genus Agapanthus; species Agapanthus africanus. Next base: position 223,965,876 of record JASDDO010000010.1, read on the forward strand.
TTTCACCCTCTCTCAGGTTGCGAGTACTCCTTGGTTTAGGAGTAGTACACCTATTACGCAAATTGGATAGTCTTCTTCCAAACCATAGGCTGGTGCCGACCGGTAGGGAATGAAGAAAATCAATTAGCCTAAACGGTGTACAGAAGGTATTAAGTTCAGACAAAGCAAGGGATTAGTAAGAGGGCAAAGTAAATTGCGACTGCTATTCACGACCAAACCAAGTATTTCTTCGCCAATCCTAAATCACCTTTGTATTTCTCCAGGACACTCCGTATCACTACGAAGATCCCATTTTATTGGATAATCCATCGTATGGTAATATACGAACTCGAAAGGAACTTGTTCCAGTTCGGGGATGGATTCTGGTTTAGGAGAAATAGGAATAAAGTACATTCAGGTGTCTTTTATCTTCACCTTCTCTCGCATGGCGAGTGCTCCTAGGATTAGGACAGTACACCCTTTATGCTTATTGGATAGTCTTCTTCCAAACCATAGGCTGGTGCCGAACGGTAGGGAAGGAAAAAAACCAATTGGCCTAAAGGGGTGTACAGAAGGTAATGACTAAAGACACATAAAGGGATTTGGAGAGGTGGCGAAGTATTATACGGTTATAGTTGTGAATCTGGATAATGGAAGAGGCATTACTAGGAATACCAGGATACCCCATCGAAACATTTCAATATTTCAGTTCAGCTGTGTACTGTTAAAAGAAGACTGATTTCCCGATTAGACACTTGCTCCAGGGTATGTATTTACCAGGTTTGATTCTCACATCTGTATGGTTTTACAGATGATGAGTGGGAGTAAGTTATTGGGAATTGGGTGATCATCCTCATTATATCGGGATTCGTTGTAATCGGTGATATTTGAGGAGATCATCTGGCATGTTTGCCGGTTGGCAAATATTTGGTTTTGAATATCCGCTGTTGTGCACCAATTTCAAATTGATATATCTGTACGTCTATTTTCATAGAGTGAGATATACCTTTTGATATTATGTCGATGACATTTACCTATATCAGTGGATGGTTAGGTAAGGAGCATTAAACAACGGTGTAATTCTTCTTAACCATAAGTACAGTTTTCAACCTACGACACACAGTGAAAGAGTTGTTAGACTCAGCGGACTTATACAGAGTATTGTATGTTGTCCAGTGTCCATTAGGACAGAGGGGTTGGTCCTCATACTTTATTCTGTTTACTTTTAACTTCTCTAGTTCTTAGACATGTGTTTCGTAGAAACACAGGGTCTAAGTTTTGAGGAGTTATAGGTATTTGAATAGAGTAGAGAACCAGGTGTAGCAAGTATCGGGATTCTTCAAAGTGATCGAAGATGTAGATACTTGTGTATGGTATTCAGTTGATAGTAATGATAAAGAGAAATTGCTTCTCTTTCAGGTTACTCATAATTGGAAGCATTCCTAAGTTGAGTAACGCTGATCGGCCTCTCTCCATTTAGTTGACATGCACTGGAGACAGTTGCATGTTTTTGAATCTGGTTCAATTAAATCAGTGCCTCTAGTTCTATATTGGATATAGTACAGTTCATATCTTAACGTTGTTAAGGTACGGGGAGTTGTCCGGCTTATGATTAAAACCAGACACTGGACAACTCAAGGCACGTTTCTGTAATGGCTGTTTGTGGGTTGACCCAGGCTATGACGAGGGTTGATTTTCTACCATCTGGCAGATCAATAGAAATATTGTTCTAGACTCGCCACAGTTTTATTAAAAATGGATTTTTTCAAAAACAGTAGTGGGAGTATGGTAGAACTGGAAGTGATTCCAGAACCACAAATGATTACTGAAGATTTGATAAGGAACCTAAAGATTCAATCTGACTTGACATTCCATTGGTCACTCCGCAGATAAGGTGGGTAACTTCAGGCACCCGAGAGGTACTCCGGTAGCCTCAAGGATGGTGACAGGGAAGTTCTTGTTTACCCACACTTGCCATTGTTGTTGTTCCAGGCTGCGAGACCCGGCAGGAGGATGAGTATAGCGTCGTTCTAAACTTGCTTTAGAAGTGCACGCCTATATGACTCTGCCAGAGGGTTGTCGTAGTCAATGGGAGCAGCGGAAGCATTGGTGGACATCAGGCTTATGTCTATTTATAGACTAAAGCAGATGTAGCGGAGATAGATCATCTATTTCTGATGTGACAGTCATAGGTTTGACGTCATCAGAATAGGGGATGGATCTGTTGAGAAGGTAGTAGGAAGTGACATTCCTATAGTACGATCGGTTATACTTTGGTCGTCACACAGAGGTTTCTCCACAAGGGACTTGGACATTATATCAGACATACTGGTTACTAGATCTATGGTTTTAGATCTAGATTTGGGTGGTTTCCCAATCTGGGTACTTAGACAGCATTCTAAGAGTATTTAGAATGGACGACTCCTGGCATGGTAGTGTACCTGCAGGTGATGGAGTCACCCTCTCTAAAGGTGTCTTATAGACTAAAGTAGAGAGGGATGCGCATGATTGGCAGATCACTTGCTTAGGCAATTGAGTCAATCATGAGATGTCAAGTACCACACCAGATGTTGTTCTTGCACTAGATGCAATAAGTTGACATTGATCCAGTCCTGGAGAAACAGTCGGAAGCAGTTTTAGAACATAAGTGGATGTTCTAGGGATATGATAGCAACATTCTCCTTCGGGAGACAGTTATCATTCCAGGCTTCCAAGGTGACATGGACGACAAGGAGGTTGTCAGAGTTATAGTTTTCCCTCTGACGAGGGGCGGTATTTTGGACAGGTGGTCCAAGGCAATACTGAGGGTGGCATGGCGCAGGATACTGATTAAGTTCAGTTGACGATACAGTCTAAGAAGTTTGGATTTGGAGTTCATTTATGAGCTCGGTCCCATCAGACATCCAGACATTCTAAGACAGGTATTGCTCATTTCGGGAGATAGTTTTCTCCGCGAACTTGAGATATAGAGAGACATAGAAAGAAACATCTAAGCGGATCCACTCGCTGAGGCTATTCCTTGAACGCAATAGTTTCGCAAACGAGCTTTGTGAGACTGACCAGTAGAGGAGTTGGGTGTTCGGTATCACACGGGCTGTGAGTATGCGACATCGCAATAATTAGCCTTGAGTGCAAGTGGGAGATTGTTGGAGATAATGCCCTCAGAGTCAATTATTGGATCACAGGCACGTGATTGCAATGATTGAGGGGAGGACATGTCCCAGTAGGACAGTCTTACTCAAGATGATAGTATGCTATCTGGTTTACCTTTATCATCGTGTACTGCTTTAGGTGACCTGACATGTCGCTATTGCACGTTGATAGAGCCCCTAGGATTCTTGCTTGACTGCCAGCAGTATGAGGGCGATCATATAAGTGAGAGCTGGAGTCTATAAGCACATCCTTAAAAGGTCCCTAGTCGTAGGAGTTTCGAGACAGGGCATCGATTCTCCAGAGTAGACTAGTGTATACAGTCGAGACCCCGACGAGGGGCGGTGGCCGGTCTTACAAGCCATTGGTGTCAGTTGGATCACCTAAGATGTATACAGGTGCTCATTGGGTTATGAGTACACCGGACAGGACTCGCCGGGAACATGCTAGTTGGTCTTATACTTGACGTCAGATAGCAGTTCCCAGGTGAGATGTGTACAGGTTAGTTCATCGACCTGGGGATCGTCATTTGTCTCGTGTGAGTTCCCACTGTGCTTTGATTACTACCCTACCACGGCTCAAAGGAGTCGTGCAAACAGGTTTTAGTTGGGTACAGTCCCGAGCCACATGGAGGCAGTGAGCGGATCTTCAGGGGTTCGTCTCTCCCGGTATTGGGGGTGAGGTCGCGCTGTGTCTAGGAGAGCCATTACACGAAGACCTTGGCCAAGGCAGGAGATTTACTGGTAGGTATTCCAGTAGTATCTCAGGGTGTTCTGGGCTACACTCCGACACGACTTGTACCGCTTTTGGGGGTCTGACTTTTACCAACCCCTTAGGCCCGACATGCGATGCTCATAGACGAACGGACCGGACTGTACGGATATTGTCACTGACAGGCTCAGTAGGGTGTCAGGATGAGTTCGCTCATCGACGTCCCTTTTGGTCAATAGCTGGTGGCCCGTCACGTATTGGCTTATACCTCTGACGTGCTAGTGGTTAAATCCACAGCCATAGTATTGACGAGTCTTTAGAGTCCACCACACTCAGTTACTCAAGTTTCGGGCGAAACGCTGTAGAGGCCGTATGGAGATATGGCAGGGTTCGATCAGGTACGTGCGGTATTGCACGGATCGTGATCGGACGGTTTTTTACTAGCCGGCTTTGGCTTAAGCCGGATTTTAGTATTTGATAGTGTAGTTTTGTCTCTTTGCATTTGTATCCGGACGGAATACAGATGCGGGTGTGTATGCACAGTTTCGGGGTTTTCCTGTAATTTATTACGGGACCAGTTTTCTGGTGTTGCCAGTTTGCATTCCGTTCCGGCCGGTTTTCTCTTTTTCCTTCCCGGTTGGACTTTTCGTTGGAGGGTGTTAATTGCAAGTTTGCAATTAACATTTTGAGGAGGGGGTTTCTTACATATGTTTTCTTTATGATAGAATATGCATCTTTGCTCCATGATGCATTAATTAAGACATGAAGTTGATGTGATTTCATGATGGATTTTTTAGTAAGGCCGGCCACTGTTGGGGATGGGAGTGAGGTTTTGTGTAGTATAGTGGTTTAATTTATTGGTGTGAGGTATATTTGTTTGTGTGTGTGCTGTGAGGGTTTTTATGCTTGGAACATGATTTAATTGAAGCATGGTTTTTAATTTATTCACTTCACCCATGTACACATTCTCCCTGTGAGCTTGCTTCTTTGATTTTTTTCCAGTGAGCAAAAAAGGCTTGGCCGAGCTCTTTTTTCATGCATGCTCAATTTCTCCATCTTGCATCCATGAAATTCTAGTGCAAAATTCCTCCAAAAGAAATGGCAACCTCATAACCCCAAAAGAGACAAAGCACTACACATCCTACAGCAAGTCTTGGGCATGTCGAGTTGCCGGCTTCATGCCCGAGTTGCCTCGGTATTGAGGTGGGAGCCCGTAAAAGATACAGGCGATGTGGTGCCCTTCCGGCAAGGAGGCGACGACCGGAGGATCCGCGGGAGATCGGGACGACGACGAGAAGACCGGAGGACTCGGATCATTCGGTATATCTCTAACCCGTCTTGTTGCTAGCTTAGACTTGTTAATGGTTCGATCCGGGTGTTTAGTGCGCGGGGGTGCCGGTTTGCTAAGTCCGCAAAATTAGAGTTTTTCACCGCTTCCGCATTCCGGCGTCGGGTTGACGGCCGGGGCGCCGCCGTGCACTTACAGCTCCCTTGCCGAGCTCAACGCCATCATCTGCGACCATCTTTTCCCGGGGTACCGCACCGGGTCCACCATGCAACCGCAGACGGTTCATCCTCCTCCTCGAATCGGGAGTATGATACCGCTCAAGAGCCGAGAAAACTCATGGTGGACTCATTTCACATCATATCACGAGAAAACCGTAAATTTCTGTCTTTAAAAATGATAATGAGTTTATAAAATCTTTGCGGTTCCTCCAAATCCAGAAATCTCATGGAAATCCAAAATCCCAAATCTCAAGAGTAAATAAACAGTGAATTACCGGCATAAAGCCCCATAATATTGCATGGCAAATTAATATATGAATGCACGGGGTATCAAGCAAGGAATGCAATAACTAAACTAGCATATGAAAGCAATCGTACTAGTACTATGTTGCTACTACTAGATAGCAATTTATACCCATGAAGCAATATTTTCTGATGTGTACGTGACATGGAAATTACCGATGATGATGTGTGTGAGCCGGCAAGCAAGTGTACATGGAGCATACGCATTATCGGTAATGGTGCAGGTATCCTGACAACAGGGTTCATAATAACTAACGAAACGCAGGTATAAGCTTGCAATGCGATGAGAATAACATGAATAAACGGGGAATGTATAGTAAGTGCAACAATGATGGATATACATTTATATATACGAGTCATACCATTTTGGCATTTGAAATAGCCCGAATCGTGGTTTTTAGAAAAAGGGGCTATGGTGTTTTTAAGAAAAGGTACATCCGTTGAAAAATCCGTAATATCCCTCGAGCTGTCTTTTGAAAACACTCACGATTCGCTAGTTTTGAAAAATAAGTATGACTCGAGCCAGTCTAACATCTACCAAAATAAACTACAAGACGAAGCTAAGAGACTAATCGAACGGGTAAGAAAATCCACCTAAGCCCGAGTCGATATATCTAGTAGTCGGTGATTTCGCCTCACTAGCGTCACGTACGATAAAATATATAATACGACATCCTCGAGTCAAGAGTGCGGATCAATCATCATATTTATACTTCGTACGGTAAAATCCATCGTACGGCATCCCAAAATCGGGGTACGGGTCAAATATCACATTTATCTCATTATTCATATGGTATCATTATCATAAATCATGAACTAGGGGCACTGATCTAAAGTCTAGTACATTCCGATACCATCCACATATATCCACGTTTGTATGAAAACACATCGCCGATCGATCCGCTATAATATCATGTCGTATCTCATAACACGACCCAAATCACATAACCGATCTCACGGCATCATGCCCGATCACATCGACTCACCATCAAGTATCATATACTTTCCTCATCCTCCGTGTATACATATATGTATGTATGTATGTGTGTGTGTGTATATACACACACACACACAAACACATACACACCAACGCATCCACAAACACACACACATACATACATACATACATACATATACATATATATATATACATATATATATATATATATATATATATATATATATATATAGAGAGAGAGAGAGAGAGAATAATGGAGAAAAGAGGCCATATGAGGAAATTTTCTCCTATGGCGTGGAAAAAATACAACCTCCACCAATTTTTTCGACGATCAGCCCCCATCATCTTCATCGTTATCATCTAAGATGTGGGTACACCAAATTTCATGTGATTCTACAACTTTTTCAACGTTGATTTAGCAATGTAAAAAGTTCTATTGCCGGTAAACCGTTAATTTTGAACCCACTAAATCAACGGTGAAAAAGTTGTGGAATCATATGAAATTTGGTGTACGCACATCTTAGATGATAACGATGATGATGATGGGTGCCGATCGTCGGAAAAAATGGCGGAGGTTGTATTTTTTCCACGCCATAAGAGGAAATCCCCTCCTATGGCCTCTCTCCTCCATTAATCTCACACACACACACACACACACACACACATGAACATATACACCCAACATATCACGTGTGTGCGTGTGTGTGTGTCAGCCTTAACTCTAGGGTTTCGCAACAAAGAAACTAACTAACAACGCTTTCATCCAATTACGCTAAAATTTAACCCATGATCTCCTAAAACCTTCCGTGCTAATTATACATGTCTCAAATACACATTTTTATAAATATATATAACATATTCGTATGCTACACTACGAAACTGCGGGGGTGCTATACGCCATCCACCCGACTTCCCCCATAGATATACATCTACTCACCTTGATCCATGCTTGCCGAAGTCGATGCCGCCATGCTCTTCCCTTGTCTTACGAAATCCACGTGAAGGTACCTACATATCACATATATCGTACCGTAAACGGAATTGAGTATGAAAACCAAAACAGCACACGAATCACACATAGGTTAACTCATATGGTCTACGCATGCGAAAGAACTAAACAACACTCGATATCGACGTACAAACGTCAAGTGACCAAGACAATACACCAAATCCAAAGTTCAAGTCATCAAAAGTCACAAAACAAAAACATCAACTTAAGAACATGGTCCCAGATTTTGATTCAGGTAAAATTGGGAAAAACTAGCAGTACAGTGGGTTTGTATATGATGTAACTGAGCTACAGAACCAACCTAGACACAATTACCCACAACTTGGCCGGCCACACACCCTATAAATCCGGCCAGCTCGGCCAAGTGTGCTCCGTTTGGGTTCGTATTCTCAGGGTGGTCTTCTAGTGTCAAGTCTAGGTCTCTGGGGTTGCTAGTTTTTCTTGTTAAGGTCTCGGGTCATTCCAGATTCCCTGCATCCACAATTTCTACACAAAACCGACATTTCAAATATCTAACTCAATTTTCAGTCTAGGCTCTGTTTGATCTAGGTTTTACACACTGGGGGGTGGGGGTTGTAGTCACCAATTAATTACACCTCAATTGCATCTTCACTACTCAAGAATCCTCTAAACTTGATCTTGGAATTTTCCATGATCACTAAACCTTACTAAATTGATTCTAAACTAAAATGGAATCTAAAGAAAATCAAATACTACACTTAATGTGAAAGAATTACCTCATTTGGCAACTCAAGAATTTTCTTGAGTTGCCTCTAGTGCTCAAAATCATAACTTGATCCCACCATGGCCTATGTAAGGAGCTTGTATACATTTTTAATGAAGGAAACATGATGTTTTGAGGTGGAAATGAGGGTGTAGTGCGGAGTTAGAGGTGGTGGAGGAGAGGGGGCAGCCAAGGAGATGGAGGAAGAAGAAGATGAAATAAGAAAATGGGATAAAGAAATGGGGCCATGGTCAAAGACCCCCCTCACCCTCTCTCTCTTCTCTCTCTTGCCCATACCTTTTCTTTATTCTTTTCTTATCTTTTCTTTTCTTTTAAAATAAAATCCAAAACAAACCATGCACAAAAGAAAGATGGAAGATTAAAGCCATGGTCATTTAAAAAGGTAACAAGTATTTTTAAAATATGACATGGTGCATGTCATGTGCATAATCAAGCTTAATGCCAAATTAGTAAACACTAATCGAGTTTAGTAAATACCCTATTTAAAATTAATTGTGTAATAATTTGTAGAATGTCTAAATCACATAAATACCTTCAAATCCGTAATTCTTATTAGTTTTCAGAATATTTTCTTAATTATCGGTATATAGCTATACCCTATCATTAAAATTAATCTCCACACATTAAAATATTCATAATAATTATTATTTAATTATCTAAATTCCCAAAAATAATATTTTATTTTTCTGAAATGTTACAACCTTCCCCCTTAAATAAATTCGGTCCCCGAATTTAAATTAAAGCTCCCCCAAATACTAAAACATTTCAGCAAAATACTCATGTCGTCGGGGCACTGAAATCGTCAATACTTAAATCACATCTTAGCGCAATGCATGCGCATGAAAACGAGTATATAACTGTCACGCCCCGAAAATACGGAACATGACCGGCACTTAAACTACGAACGTCTCGAGGCGTACGTAATCTAAGTGAGCCGAAAACCCAGAAATACAAACCAACAAAAGTAGTAGAGTGAAGGAAAACCAATTTAAATCAAGTAGTTTTAATACCATAAGCTGAATTATGCGGTTTTAAAAACATCAAATATTCACTGAAAATTTCGGCAGAGTCTCCTTTGTAAAAACTGGCTCCCAAACGGGATACAACATGAATAGTATACGAAATCAATAAAAGGCATCCTCAAGCGGGAGCTAGCTCTTCGTCAATCGACGGTCACAACCACACCAGCAATATAATATACAACGCCAATGGCGAGGATCAAAAACTCAAAAGGAAACTCAAGACCACAAGAAATCCACAGAAATATAACGCGCGACTCTAAGGTCGAAAGAATAACATCACTGGTCTCTATCTCAAAATAAATACATATTTGGTTGATGGAACTTCTAGATACAACGGAATAATGATATACAAGATATATAATGGGAGGTACGGTACAAGTAAACCCACCTACTAGCAAATCACCCGAAGGAAACTATGCCCGCAAAGCCGTAATGAAACCAGTACGGCAAACCTGCAAGAAACTGGGGCACAACGGGGGTGAGTTGCCAACTCGTGAATAGAAAAACATCTACGAAAAGAAATCGCATAAATAACGTAACCTAGGTCAATGATCATAATATATCCTCAATTATATATATATAACGTGCATCCTATAACAAGGCTAGGGTAAATATCTAACCCGAGTGTAATTCCATATGCCCGTGTCAGTGCCTCAGGTAGCAATGTATCATATGGATGATGTATGGATGCAAGAAACAGAATGCATGTACTGAAGAAAACTGCTTTCATAAATCAGTGAGATTTCTGTATTTTAAAAGTGAGGTACCATAAATGAAATCGGCATAAAACAGTACCCAGTATCGACACAAAACAAGTGTCCAAATATCTCGATATCTCTGTATCACAATCTCTGTACCTCAATATCCCAAAATCTCAATGTCTCAATCACAATGTCTAGGGCGCCGTCTGTCCAGACCGGCCCCTACCATCCATCTCAAGACCACGACGGTATCCTCCAGATATCCGACGCGTCGGGTAAAATCACCGGTAGGTAGTGCTCCCCTGCCGGGCTCACATCGTCATCATCACGCGCTTCTTGCCTCGGGGTACCTTACCGGGTCCACCATGTACCCGAAACGGTTCATCCGTCTCCTCGAATCGGGTCTCGAAATCCATCAGCAAACTCATGGTGGACGACTCATAAATCATGGGAAAAAACCGCACTTTTTATTTACAAAGAGAGAAATAAGTTTATATAAGTTTTGCGGTTTCCCCCCCAAATCCAGAAAATCTCATGGAAATCTGAATCCAAATCATCAATAGCATGTAAAACCATGAATATAGGCATAACAATGAATAACAGTATGCATGAAGTGACATGTAATAACTACAATGTTAAGCTGGCATATAAGGCAGGTACACTAATATCATGTCAAATTACTAACTAACAAGCTAAGTCAAGCAATAATATTTTCTAAGGTGTACGTGACATGGCAATTACCGATGAAGATGTGTGTGAGCCGGCAAGTAAGTGTACGTGGTACATACGCATCATCGATAATGGTGCTGGTGTCCTAACAATATGATATCAACAATGCAATAAGAAATTATAACATAAGTATGCGATGCGGAGCGAACAACAATAATGAACGGAATACTAGACACAACGATAACTAAACTGCATTACCCTAATATAAATTCTACAAATGGTGCCTTTTGAAATAACACGAATCATGGGGTTTTGAAAATAGGGGCTACGGTGTTTTTATGAAAGGATACGTCTTTTGAAATATCCGTAGGATCCCTTGGGCTGTCCTTTAAAATACCCACGATTCGTTAGTTTTAGAAATAGGTAAGAATCGAATCTAATCTAACAACTAAACTAAACTAAAGGACTAAGTTAACAAGCTAGACTACAGGTAAGGAAACCGCCTAACATCTGAGTCGATACATATACATACATGTATATGTATAGTCGGTGATCCCGCCTCAATAATATAATATCCGATACCATATCTATAATCAGGAAACCCAAGTTAAGGGGGCGGATCAATCATCAATATATAGCTCGTACGTAAATCCGTCGTACGGCATCGCCAAATCTGGGTACGGGTCAATATCACATTCATCATACTATTCATCTGGTATCCTCTTTATCAAAAATCATGATCGGGGTACTGATCTACGTCTAGTACAATACTGATACCGCCTGAGTATGCATGCACGTGTGTGAAACACTACGTCAAGGACCCGCTACAACGTCATTTCGTATCTCAAATATGAACCCTACCATATCACCGATCTCACGGTCTCGAATCAAATCTCATCGACTCATCTTAAATCCCAAGTACTATCCTCAAATCCGTATGTGAACACATAGTCCCATACCCATGTGAACACATAACTATATATTCACATATAAGTACAAATGAAAGAAAAAAGTATGCAAGTATGGTTTGGTGTGTGCATGTGTAGTACGACCACTAGTCTAGGGTTTCGCGACACTAAATATCCAAGAACACCAAATATCCATATTATCATCAATATACTCAAACAATATATAAACAATATATGTATGTGTGTATACATATTCGTATACATCACCACGAACTGCGGGGGTGCTATACGCCATCCACCCGACTTCTCCCCGTAGATATAAATCTACTCACCTGGTCCTCGCTCGCCGGTGCCGACGTAGCCACGCGCTTGCTTGTCGTCTCGAAGTCTTCGTAAGGGTACCTACATATCATAATGCACCGTATCGCATTAAAATCCGACTCATGACCAAAACGACACACGAATCCCATATAGGTCAAAACCTATGGTTGCTTTCACAAATCAACCCCAAAAACCCTCGACGTCGGCGTACAAACACCAAACCATCAAGAAAATCCTAAACACATTCATTTACACAATCACAAGCACTAATTATAATATAAAATAGCTTAAAGTTCACAAAAACCTCAAACTCACTTTAAAAGCTATTTTTCCGAAAATCTAGCAAGCAAAATTACCCGTTTTAGTACAAAACTCGACGCTTAAACAAATCTAGTGGCGATAATACTTATTAAATATCTTAAATAAGTCATAAAAACAATTTCCATAATTTAATCTCACTAATTATCATTAACCCAAAATTCAAGTTTGCAAAAATAACCAATTTTAACAATTTTTAAAGCAAAATTCACAATTTAACAATTAAGCTTGGTTTTGCATATTTTAAATGGTTAAACCACTCATGGAAACCTTAATGATGTGCTAAAAACCCTAACTAGATTTTAATCCCACATTTTAATTAAATTTCTAAAACCCAGTTAGCAATTTAGCATAATTATCACAATTTGGGCAAATTAAATATAACAATTTGCAATTTAGGTACTAGATTAGGTTTTGCATAACATAAGATGCTAAAATACATCACACAACCATGAACAAATTATCACAACCCTAACTTGAATTTAACCCTTCTCTTGAATTTAAACTTGCAAATTTAAAACCTAAATTAAACACCTAATTAAGTTGATTTTAAAGTATTTAACCTACAACTAAACACTAGGGTTAGGATTTACCTCCACAATTTTAGAGATCTCCCATGCATACTTGGCCTCCCAACTTGCTCTCTAGCTCCAAGATCCATGGTAGATAAGGCAAAGAAATAATGGGTAGAGATTGGATTTGGATTTAGCTTTGATTTTGAGTTGATTTTTGATGAAAATTGATGGATTTTTTTTGCAAATGAGGGGACTTTTGGGGGAGTGGCTGCTGCTGTGCAGTGAAGGGGGCTCGGCTGGAATTTTGGGGAGGGGAGAGAGATGAGGTGTGTGTGTTGAATCCCCTCCCAAAGTCAACAAAACCATACCTCAATTACTATACTATAATCTACACTTCAATTCTTTTTTATTTCTTTTGCTTTGTGAGAAATGAAGTGGGCCAAAAGGGTTTGGGGCAGCATGGCTCGGCCAAGATGGCAAGTGGGGGTGTGTGAGTGTGGGTGTGTGTGTAGGGTGAGGGAAAAAGATAAATACTATACCCCCAAACTTCCATTTACACTAATTTCACTATTTAAGCCTTTTTTTTCTTCGATATTTTCTAAACCGTTTTGGCAAACCATTTAATTTCAAAAACCACATGATAAAATTTTATTTAATATTTCATGATGCACAAAATTTGTTTCAACTCATTCCAATTTGTAATTTTCCCTAATTAAATGTATTAGTGACGGCTTAAAATAATATTAAAATAATTAATTTCGGAAAATTTTTCAGAAAATTTGAAATTTCACCAGTGGCTCAATAAACACCAAATACTAGCAATTACATAGCTAGAATATGTATATTTAATTTTTATAATAAGATATTTGCATTTTGACTTTTTACAGAAAACCCCCTTATTTTACCGTTTTTTCGAAATTTCACCGAAACGATTTTCAAAACGTTACAATCTTCCCCACTTAAAGAAATTCGGTCCTCGAATTTAAATTAAAACTCCCCCCAAATACTAAAACATCTAAACCAAAACCATCAAGTCGTCGGGGCTCCGAAATTGTAAATACATAAAACAAATCGTAGCGCAGCGCATGCGCATGAAAAATGAGCATATAACTCAAATCAAAACTCCGTCAAGCATCCCGCAATCATCGGAGTCATGGGGAAGACATCAATGCCAAATCCAAAGCAAAACCAATATGATATAACTCGAAACTATACATGTAAATATCGAATCTATATAAGTAAGTATCTGAAGGAAATGCATGCCAAATCTCTTTAAGTCGCTGTGCAACGCATATAACACTGCACAGTGGCGGACGTCTATCATAAGAAAATAACTATATACATATATACCTTTGTTTGAAATGTACGTTCCGCCGTTTTGGAAACAATTTAGAATGGTCTCCTTGTTTTAAACATTTCGTGTCATATCAAACACGTAGGTAAATACTGAGACTATAGCTCGCTTTTTGGAAATCCCTTCAATAACTATCAATGCATGCAAAATATATTCAGGTACTGTCCTCTGACTAGTCCTGCTCAGTACAAAAACTCATAGCAATCATCATAAAAAACGTACTGCTCCATAAGAAATCAATCCCAAAATACGCGTATGAATACTACGTGCGTCTGGTGCGAACGGAAATAAAAATCCATATATGTGTCATACATATGCACAGGAACAAGATCTAAGTGCATCGGGTGTGCACAAAGCATCTGTCGTGGGCAACATGTGTGCCTGACAGCAAAAATCAGGTGCATCTGACATGCACGAAAGATCTTGATTTAGTGCATCTGGTGTGCACCAAAATCACATCTCAAAACATGCGCTCAACATGCGTGAAAATCCAAGGCAGGTGCATCTATCATGCACGAAATCATGAAATCCAATATCAAGCGCCGAACATGCGCAAAAAAAAATCAGGTGCACAAGGTCAACAAAACAAATATCGAGTATCACAATCGAAATCGAAGTTCAGTGCATCTAAGTGCACAAAAGGCGTATCACTGCACTGCAAGCATATATAAACTATACAGAGTGCAGGAACCAAATCGTGTGCGTGCATACGCGCAAAATCAACTCGAATGTCTAAAACCGTAAAATCACGAACATGTGAAACCAAAGCACAAAGGCGATATCAAGTGCAACACTGTGCAAAGATCGTAAATTCTCAATCATCAAAATCAAATCATGTGAATAAATCACCCAAAACATCAAAATCAATAATGGCGGAATAGTACCGCTCAAGTGCATCCTCTAAGAATCTTGGCCAACTGTCGCGGTCACTAGTGGGACGTCTCGTCGATGATCATGAACTCTGGCATGCTGGTGTGCGTAACAATGACCACTCCTGGGTCAAGGTCTTCTTGTAATTCATTCCAGAAAGGTCCTGTCGAGATCTCTCCCAAATCTCATCTCTGCCGAACTGTCCGAAAGTCATCGTCCCTTACTAGATCTGTTCTCATTCCGGAAGGGCTTCATACTCATCGCGACTCCTCCTGGAAGGTATATCCAGTACTCTGCCTCGGCATGCGCATCGCATCTCTGATGTCGGCTGGGTGGAACGTCATCACATCTAGATCTGGTACGAACCTCTTACTTCACTTTTCTCTAATTTCGTCTGCTTTGGACTCGTCTCGTCGCGGCTGTATGGACTGAGCTCCAATGGCTTTCCTCGTATCGGGAGTCTCCCAAGAAATGCATCTCACCACCTAGCATCCGAATTAAGTCGAACCATCCAACCAATTGTCAAAACCTCATAATCCCCCAAGAGCTCAACATCTTGGGCACAGTTTAATAGTATCGAGTACATACCACAGCATCGGTGGTCCAGCCGTAAAAGGGCAAACCCAAGCCTCACTAATGGCGCCGTGGAACTGCCGCAAACCCGAAGGTTCAATGGCTTTCACACGGTCATTAAGTCGAGTTAGGGTTTCATTCTTCTAGAGAGACCATAGAATTGCCTGCATGTCTTTCCGACTATTTTAAACTTGGAATAATAGGTTTCTGACATTCGATCATCTCTGTCGACTCCCAACGTCTGTGCGTGAAGTCGTCTCTAGCTAGAATCAATCTATCTGATGACCTCGCATCGGGGTAGGCGAACGAACCACATGTCCTAGTCATTCATCCTTAGTGACTAGCGACATTCTATCATCTCTTAGTACATCTCGTACTGCAATAGCTCCAACATCTGGGGCGATATCTCGTCACTCGCAGCAACAACTGGCTCACTCGTCTGTACGCTGAACAGTGCCTCAATCATCATGAGTAAGCAATACACCAACGGTCATCAAAATCTGGCTAGCCTCTATCATTGGCTCAATCCTCTAGTGTCGATCAGCACATCCGAGTAACCTCATAAAGATGATCCGCCAAACACTCGTGGCGCGGAAACACAGTAAAAAGACACATCTCTGCAATCGTGTGTCGTCGGAATTTCACCCTGGTCAGTCCTCGTTCGTGACGAGCTCGTGCTGACCGCAACTCTAGCTGTAGCTCTCCCTGCCCGTAATCGTGGCGGCAAAACCATAACTGGTACTGATGAGGCTGGATCGGAATAAATATAATAATGAGCAAAGAAATGTACATCCTAAGGCTTCTTAAGTGGAGTGGCGTGTCGTAAGTATGCCGCGGAACATACCAACGGTATGTCACTCTACTTTAGTCACCTATTCCATCAACCAAGGGTCATCCTACGCTCCGAAGGTAAAACCTATCGCTCTGATACCAACTTTGTCACGTCCCGAAAATACGGAACATGACCGGCACTTAAACTACGAACATCTCGAGGCGTACGTAATCTAAGTGAGCCGAAAACCCAGAAATACAAACCAACAAAAGTAGTAGAGTGAAGGAAAACCAATTTAAATCAAGTAGTTTTAATACCATAAGCTGAATTATGCGGTTTTAAAAACATCAAATATTCACTGAAAATTTCGGCAGAGTCTCCTTTGTAAAAACTGGCTCCCAAACGGGATACAACATGAATAGTATACGGAATCAATAAAAGGCATCCCCAAGCGGAAGCTAGCTCTTCGTCAATCGACGGTCACAACCACACCAGCAATATAATATACAACGCCAATGGCGAGGATCAAAAACTCAAAAGGAAACTCAAGACCACAAGAAATCCACAGAAATATAACGCGCGACTCTAAGGTCGAAAGAATAACATCACTGGTCTCTATCTCAAAATAAATACATATTTGACTGATGGAACTTCTAGATACAACGGAATAATGATATACAAGATATATAATGGGGGGTACGGTACAAGTAAACCCACCTACTAGCAAATCACCCGAAGGAAACTATGCCCGCAAAGCCGTAATGAAACCTGTACGGCAAACCTGCAAGAAACTGGGGCACAACGGGGGTGAGTTGCCAACTCGTGAATAGAAAAACATCTACGAAAAGAAATCGCATAAATAACATAACCTAGGTCAATGATCATAATATATCCTCAATTATATATATATAACATACAGCCTATAACAAGGCTAGGGTAAATATCTAACCCGAGTGCAATTCCATGTGCCCGTGTCAGTGCCTCAGGTAGCAATGTATCATATGGATGATGTATGGATGCAAGAAACATAATGCATGTACTGAAGAAAACTGCTTTCATAAATCAGTGAGATTTCTGTATTTTAAAAGTGAGGTACCATAAATGAAATCAGCATAAAACAGTACCCAGCATCGACACAAAACAAGTGTCCAAATATCTCGATATCTCTGTATCACAATCTCTGTACCTCAATATCCCAAAATCTCAATGTCTCAATCACAATGTCTAGGGCGCCGTCAGTCCAGACCGGCCTCTACCATCCATCTCAAGACCACGACGGTATCCTCCAGATATCCGACGCGTCGGGTAAAATCACCGGTAGGTAGTGCTCCCCTGCCAGGCTCACATCGTCATCATCACGCGCTTCTTGCCCCGGGGTACCTTACCGGGTCCACCATGTACCCGAAACGGTTCATCCGTCTCCTCGAATCGGGTCTCGAAATCCATCAGCAAACTCAAGGTGGACGACTCATACATCATGGGAAAAAACCGCACTTTTTATTTACAAAGAGAGAAATCAGTTTATATAAGTTTTGCGGTTTCCCCCCCAAATCCAGAAAATCTCATAGAAATCCGAATCCAAATCATCAATAGCATGTAAAACCATGAATATAGGCATAACAATGAATAACAGTATGCATGAAGTGACAAGTAATAACTACAATGTTAAGCTGGCATATAAGGCAGGTACACTAATATCATGTCAAATTACTAACTAACAAGCTAAGTCAAGCAATAATATTTTCTAAGGTGTACGTGACATGGCAATTACCGATGAAGATGTGTGTGAGCCGGCAAGTAAGTGTACGTGGTACATACGCATCATCGGTAATGGTGCTGGTGTCCTAACAATATGATATCAACAATGCAATAAGAAATTATAACATAAGTATGCGATGCAGAGCGAACAGCAATAATGAACGGAATACTAGAGGCAACGATAACTAAACTGCATTACCCTAATATAAATTCTACAAATGGTGTCTTTTGAAATAACACGAATCATGGGGTTTTGAAAATAGGGGCTACGGTGTTTTTATGAAAAGATACGTCTTTTGAAATATCCGTAGGATCCCTTGGGCTGTCCTTTAAAATACCCACGATTCGTTAGTTTTAGAAATAGGTAAGAATCGAATCTAATCTAACAAATTAACCCATGATCTTCTAAAACATTCCTTGCTAATTATACATGTTGATCGCATGCTTTCGGCGTGTCGCGTATTCAAAATTCTAAAGTTAACCGCGATCAAGGACGGTGTCGCTTTGCAGCTAGCCGGTTGAGCACGGGTCGATCCGCAGGGGGAGATGGTTGTATGTCCGTTCGAGTCTTAGACGAGTCAATAAAGAATGTATATGTGTATGTTCAGTTCTATCCTAAGTGTTCATATTTATGTCCAAGTAAGCTTGTTAAGGTTAAGGTTTGTTAATAGAGTTAGGATTAGTCTTATGCTTATCTTTTGCCATTTTTAAAACGATGTTGGGATAATCGAAAGTAGTGGGGATTAGGAGGACATAGGAATGAGATTTGAGAGTTTAACCGTGCTTTCCAATGCTAAATCCATTCCTAGTGCCCCTTGTTCGTCCGCTAAATACGCTTATCCCAACCCTCGGCCAAACACCCGCAACCATGTATCCAATTAAGTCACAACTACATGTCACGTTGCAGTGCGCTTAAAAGACTTCTCGACTTAGGTCGGAGCTATATGTCACGTATAGCGCGCCTAAGTGAGGGGGTTGAGTTTTTTTGTTCGGGGTTCGTTTCTGTAATATTTTAGAAAATATAAAATATTATTTTTGGAATTTAATATTAAAATAATATATTTCCCGAAAACTGCCCGATTTGCGAAATTGGGGTTTTCGAAAAAGGGTATAAATATATACCTATTTGTGAAATAAATGGAAATTTAAAATGATTTATTCATTTAATAATATAATTATAAGATTTGGCATTTTAAAAATTTATTATATGCAATTTTGATAAAAACCCGATTAGTGCACCACTAACCGCGATTAAGCCAAATCCGCGTTTTCTACAGTTTTCTATGGTTAGTGCTGTAAGTCCATGCTACCTCTCCCGGTACTTTCGGGCATGCGGAATTTGGTGAAAAACAATTTTCTAGAGGTGGTAACATGGACTCAAAACCGGATCTTTATTAAACATCTAACTAACAACCTAACTAGGAGTTGTTAACTACTCGGTTAGCGGGTTATACCTTTCTTTCTTGAACTCCTTCGTCTTCAAGCCTCGATGGTTGTCCGGATCGGCTTCACCCCGTCGTCTCCTTGCGCCGAAGATCGATCCACCTGAAAGCTTCTACCTTTGGCTTCTTCTTCGGTCTTTGAAGAAACTAGTTCACTTGGTTTGCTAAACCTTATGAACTAGAGTGAGTAGAGAAGAGTGTGTTGGGATTTTCTCTATGGTGTTCTCAACACATGAGACAAGTGAACCATAGACTAAGAGAGGGAAAGCAAGAGCAAGGAGATGAGAGCTCAAGAACAAGAGAGAGAATGAGAATGATAGAATAAGAAAGACTTTTCTCTCTTGGCTCTCATAATCCAAAGCCATCATCACAAAAATAGTAATCAAGTATTGTGTAAATGGTTTAAGTCAAAATGGCTATATCATTTCATGCACTCATATTGCACAAGAGAACAAGCAAGTGAAAAGTCTTTGCCATGAAATGATAGCCATTGTCATCATGATGGTCAACTAGTCCAACCTAGTCAACCGGTCAACAAAGTCAACAAGTCAACAAAGTCAACCCCTCAACAACCATGTCACTACAATACTTAATTAATATTATTGTTAATCATATATCATATTCTCATTAGGGTTGAGCAAAAAGTCAATAGTCAACAGTCAACGGTCAACAACCCTAATGAGAATCCTCTGTCCCTGTCTCTCCGTCAACTGTACATACACACCCGCATCCGCGTTCCAAGGAACACGAATACATACTGGATAAAACCAATCCCAATACGTACACTAGGATCTGGCTTAAACCAAAGCCCGCTAGTGTAAACTGTCCGGACACTGTTCGTGCATAAGTGCACGGATGTGACCGAACCTTGTCGCAAAACCATGCGACCTGTCGCAAAACCATGCGACCTCTACTCTTTTGCCTAAAGGCGAATAGCTTTCTGTGTGGGACTCTAAAGACTCGACACTACGCTGGCAGTGGGTTTAACCACAGACCGTAAGTGGCACTAGCTGTGCGTAACGGTCCCCAGGTAGATGCCGATAAGAAGACTGACGAGGTGAAACCCATCTGAACTCCTACTGAGCCTGAATGTGACAGTCTCCGTACAGTCCGGTCTGTTCGTTTGATACATCGCATGGCGGGCCTAGGGGGCGGTAAACGTCAGTCCCCTAATAGCGGTACAAGTCGTGTCGGAGTGAAGCCCAAAACACCCTGAGATAACACTGGAAGCCTACCAGTATATCTCGATTGCCCTGGCCAGGGACTACTCGTGTAATGGCTCTCCTAGACACAGCGCGATGTCAACCCCCAATACCGGGAGAGACAAATCCTGTCTAACCGTCACTGCCTCCAAGTGCTTCGGGACTGCACCCAACTACTACCTGTTTGCACGAATCCTTTGAGCCGTGGTAGGGTAGTAATCAAAGTACAGTGGGAACACACTTGAGGCGAAGTGATAGTGTCAAGTCAGCGGACTAAGCTGTACTCATGTCACCTGGGAACTGATAACTAACGATAGGTATAATACCAACCGGTCAGTTCCCGACGAGTCCTGTCCAGTGTACTCGTAACCTAACGAGCACCCGTACACTATCTCCAGTATGACGTACTGATGGCTGTGGGACAGACCATCTCCCATACTGGGATGAGAAGCGCATACGCTAGTCTACTCTGGAGTATCGATGCCCTGTCTCGATAGTCCTGCGACTAGGGCCCTGTATAAGGATGTGCTTATAGATTACCCAGCCCCCACTAGTGTGACTGCCATCACAACGCTGGTAATCAAGCAAAGATCCTAAGGGCTCCACTAATGTGTATAGGTGATATACTAAAATAAACACATGTACACATTGAAGTAGAAACAAACCAAGTAGCATACTACTATATTGAGCAAGATTGTTTATACAAGGTGAATATCCCAAGCTTCCATTAAGTAATATACAAACTAGTATGATACAGTAATGGCCTCTAGGGCATAAACACTAACAATCTCCCACTTGCACTAAGGCTATGTACTGGCGTATCGAAGACCTATCATCTCGATCAGCCGCTCGAACTGATTCTGGGGCAAGGCCTTGGTGAATGGATCTGCAGTGTTATCTTCTGAAGCGACCCACCGAACCTCGATCTCCTGGCGATCCACGATCTCCCTGATCAGGTGATACCGCCTCAAGATGTGTCTGGATCTCTGATGGGACCTGGGTTCCTTCGCTAAAGCTATAGCCCCGTTGTTGTCGCAATACAGAGGTATTGGATCAACAATGGACGGAACCACCTGAAGTTCTTTCAAGAACTTCCTCATCCAGACAGCTTCTTTTGCGGCATCAGATGCAGCGATGTATTCCGCTTCCATCGTCGAGTCTGCAACGGTTTCCTGTTTGGACCTCTTCCAATACACCGCCCCTCCATTGACGGTAAAGACAAAACCCGACATGGACTTGGAATCATCCTTGTCACTCTGGAAGCTGGAGTCAGCAAAGGCCTCGATCTGGAGGTCTTTTCTGCCATACACCAAGAACATCTCCTTAGTCCTTCTCAGGTACTTGAGAATGTTCTTTACCGCTATCCAGTGTTTCTCCCCAGGGTTTGACTGATACCGGCTTACCACACTCAGTGTATAAGCTACATCTGGTCTGGTACACAACATCGCATACATTATAGAGCCTACCGCAGAAGCGTAGGGTATAATAGACATGCGATCCCTCTCCAAATCAGTCTTGGGAGACATCTCTTTAGAGAGGGTGATCCCGTGACAAGCCGGTAGGTTACCGCGCTTGGAATCTTCCATACTGAATCTTTTCAGTATGGTGTCGATGTACCTGGACTGAGAAAGTCCTAATATCCTCTTGGATCTATCACGATGGATCCGGATCCCCAGGATGTATGAGGCATCACCCAGGTCTTTCATGGAGAACCTGTGTGACAAGAACCCCTTGACAGATTGTAGCATATGAATATCATTTCCTACTAAGAGAATGTCATCCACGTATAAAACGAGGAATACTACAGTTCTCGCTACAAATCTACTATAGATGCATGGTTCATCTGGATTTTTAATAAAGCCAAATTCCTTGACCGTCTCATCAAAACAGATGTTCCAACTCCGCGATGCCTGCTTTAGTCCGTAAATGGACTTAAGCAACTTGTACACCTTTCCGCTGCTCCCACTCTGAATGAAACCCTCTGGCTGGTCCATATAGACACACTCCTCTAAATTTCCATTTAGAAAAGCGGTCTTTACGTCCATCTGCCAAATCTCATAATCATGGAAGGCAGCAATGGCAAGAAGGATCCGAATGGATTTCAGCATAGCTACTGGAGAAAAGGTCTCGTCATAGTCCAAACCAGGTCTTTGACGAAAACCCTTTGCAACCAGTCTAACTTTATAGGTCTCAAGCTGTCCATCTACACCAATCTTCCTTTTGAAGATCCACTTGCATCCTACGGGTTTTACCCCGTCTGGAGCAACGTCCAACGTCCATACTTTGTTGGTGTACATGGACTCCATTTCGGTCCGCATTGCATCCAGCCATTTTACCGAGTTAACGCTCTGAACGACCTGCTGGAAGCTAGTGGGCTCATCATAATCTATGATGCAATCCTCTCTATCCCCGTCTATGAGAAAACCATAGTATCTCTCGGGCGGATGAGACTGCCTACTACTCTTGCGGAGCGGCATAGGAATGTCCTGTTCTTTTGAACCCTCTGGTTCCACTAAGCTTTCAGTAATAGTCTGTGGTTCTGGAATTTCTTCCAGTTCTATTTCGCTCCCATTTGTTTCCTTTTCTAAGAACTGGTGTTCTAGAAAATGGGCATTACGAGAAACAATAATCTTTTGTTCCTCTGCGTAATAGAAGAGATACCCCCTTGAGTTCTTTGGAAATCCCACAAACTTGCACAGTACTGAGCGTGCCTCGAGCTTGTCCGCATGCTGCTTTTTTACAAAAGCCGGACATCCCCAGATCTTTAGATATTGAAGATAGGGTTTCTTCCCACTCCATATCTCATATGGTGTAGTAGGCACAGTCTTAGTTGGAACTCGGTTCAAAAGGTATGCAGCTGATTCTAGCGCATACCCCCAGAATGATCGCGGTAACTCAGTGTTACTCATCATGGACCGTACCATATCCAATAGGGTTCGGTTCTGTCTCTCCAATACACCGTTATGTTGCGGAGTGTATGGAGGAGTAAGCTGAGAGAGAATTCCGTTCTCTTTTTAATAATCCAGGAACTCGGCACTTAAGTATTCTCCACCTCGATCCGATCTAAGAATCTTGATACTTTTGCCGGTTTGTTTTTCTACTTCATTCTTAAATTCCTGGAACTTTCCAAAGGCTTCGGACTTATGTTTCATTAAGAAGACATAACCGTACCTTGAAAAGTCATCCGTAAAAGTAATGAAGTAAGAATAACCGCTTCGCGCATGTGTAGACATTGGACCGAACACGTCGCTGTGTACGAGTCCCAAGAGCTCGCTCGCTCTTACTCCGTGTCCAGTGAACGGAGTCTTTGTCATCTTTCCTTTGAGACAGGATTGACAAGTGGCATACGATTGATATTCGAACGGATTCAAATATCCTTCTGTATGTAACTTCGTCAACCTTCTCTCATTGATGTGACCTAGTCTACAATGCCATAAGAAAGTCTGATTTATTTCCGGAGACTTTCTTTTGTGTGTATTCTGGACATTGAAAATCTGTGGTTGGTTTAATACGTATATACCATTGCTCAATGTACCTGACCCAATCAAAACTTGATTAAGGTGAATGTTTACAACATTACTTACAAACGCAAATTCATAACCTTCTTTAGAAACTAAAGATACAGAAATGATATTACAAGTTGCGTTGGGTACAAAAAAGCAATTACGCAAAACCAAAACATGTCCATCTGACATTCCCAGGTGATAGTCCCCCACGGCCTTAGCATCCATGTTAGCTCCGTTTGCAACTCTGAGGGTCATGTCACCTGCCTTCAAAACCCTACGGTTTCTCAACGCCTGCAAAGAATTACAGATATGAGATCCTGATCCGGTATCCAATACCCAGGAAGTAGAGTTTATTGAAAGACAGTTTTCAATAACATACACACCTGAAGCTGAAGCCGCAACCTGCTTCAATTCGTGTGTCCTGGCTTTCCAAGCCCTGCAATCATTCTTCCAGTGTCCCTTCTTATGACAATAGAAGCATTCTTCTTTATCCACAAGCTGCCCCGCTTTCTTTGTTGCTTTTGCTTTTCCCTTCGTATCCACTTTACTAACACCGCCCCTTGGTTTGGCGGAGGCTTTCTTCTTCTTTCCCTTGGCTTTCGCCTTGGACCTAGAAGAGGAAGATCCTCCTACAAACAAAGTGGATGTTTCCCTACCTTTCTGTAGGGTGCCCTCTGCACTCCTCAGCATGTTGAGGAGTTCTGAAAGTTCAACTTCTTTTTCTTGTAAGTTGAAGTTCAGGATAAACTGGGCGTAAGTGGAAGGAAGGGACTGGAGAATCAAGTCCGTATAGAGCTCGTTCTCTAAGGTGGTCCCAAGTTCCGCGAGCTCCTCAATGAAGCCAATCATCTTAAGCACGTGTTCCGCTACCGATGATCCGATAGCCAACCTTGCCGAAAATAACTTCTTCGACACTTCGTATCTTGCGATACAAGATTGCTCTCCATACAGTTCTTTTGTATGGAGAAATATAGATTCGAGGTCCATATTCTCGTGCCTCCTCTGATGTTCGTTGTCCATAGAGGCAAGTACGAGGCATTTGGCCTTCGCGCTATCAATCTCCCAAGTCTTACGGATTTCCTTATCCGCGACGCTGGAGGTGGGACTTGGGACAGGGGGAGCTTTGGTGGTAAGATGATACCCCAGCTTGTCGTAAGTGATTGCCATTTTGACATTCCTGAGCCAATCTTTGTAGTTTGGCCCTGTCAGTATGTTTTTATCTAGCAGTAACTTAAGTCCAGTCATGTCGATTGGTTGCTGCAATTAGGAGAGAGAAGAAGAAACACTCAGCATGATGCTCTTGTAAGTTTAGAGTGGTTTTTAGTTTGTCTAAACAGGATGGCTCCCACTGTTTCTCGAATCCCTCCTTAAAACCAAAAAGGAAGAATTAGTCAGGATCAATCTCACCGTACAATACTTGCTTAACCGTTCGGCCAGGCTGGTGTCGGTACTTCGAGGGAGGTTTTCCAACGCTTTCGCGAAGTTCCTTAATTTAAGAACCTCTTTTCCCTGGGGGCGTAGCCCCGCTAACACCTTTCTAGACACCTACTAGGTTTATAGCATTGATCGTTAAGTGAGAAATTTCCCGAGGAGTAGCATATACTCACAGTAGGATCGGGATCCAAATATCATCGCGTGACGAAACTGAAGGAATCCTACCAGAATCATCATACTCCAAATGGCATGCAACACTAGCAAGTTTCAGTTCTTTTGAAACTCCCGATGTGGATTTTTGCCCCATGCTCTTATGACCTTGGCGTGAGGTCAAAATGTCATAAGTCACATGTCAAGTTCTTCCCATCATTATCCAGGTTAATTTGAACCCACCCGTACATACCCTTGACGTAGGCCAAAATGGCAGTACGACTGTCTCAAACCAACGCATTCTATCTATGCAACAGATAAATATCCGGCAGCTACCAATCACTATGCCTTGGCGTGAGGTCAAAATACATAGCTTGAATACTACCGAATATTTAACTGAAATGATGGAGGGCTACGGATGGTT
This sequence comes from Agapanthus africanus, assembly GCA_030015575.1. Taxonomy (NCBI): domain Eukaryota; kingdom Viridiplantae; phylum Streptophyta; class Magnoliopsida; order Asparagales; family Amaryllidaceae; genus Agapanthus; species Agapanthus africanus. The sequence goes on from JASDDO010000010.1 coordinate 223,992,176, forward strand.
TTGGCAAAACCGTGAACGTAGTGAACTTGATATAGTCTATGGAATGAGATAGCTTTTAAAAGGAGTGGCTCAAACTCCGCATTTTAAAAGTTGATTTTGAAAAGAACCGAGTGGTTTTTCAAAAGTGTTCCAACGACTTTTACTTGGTTTATTTTCTTGCATTAGTTCTTTTAATGCGTGATATTCTTGCATTAGTTCTTTTAATGCGTCCCATCATTTAATCCTACCATTGCAGAAAAAAACCAAAATATGACGTACGCTTATGCCATTCGCATTCGCCACGGGGCCCCGTCATTACCCGTTAGGTTACTTAACTAACGGCAGAGCGGGGGCTGGGCTAGCGCGGCTGTAAAACATAAGCAACGTCTAAATAATATCATATATAGATATATTGCAATGATAGCCATTTCAGATCACAGATGAAAACATTGGATATACTAGGAACCTGTAATTTGTACGAGCCTGTAACGAAAAGCAGTTTACACGGTCGCGGTGAATAGCCAAAACCCCACCCAAGACCCCTACGGGTGCGGCAAACTACCCGCCAAGTACCCGAAGTGAAGCAACCTCCCTCAACCCCGTGAGTAGGCCACTCGGCACTTCGGCATACCCGGTAGTTTGTGCACCCCCTCCATGGGTCTATCCAAGGAGCAAAAACAGTAAAAAGAAATTATACAATGACGGCTACAACCCCGACCCGGTTGTGCGGCCATACAAATAATTATTACATCAATTTGCAAATTTACATGAATTGAAAGAAAAAAAAACTCTCGTCTCACAACCCCCCGGCTATTCACCCGCGACAATCCAATGAGTTCATATACACATTCCAAAAACATTACAGATCACAGATTTGTATAACCCCCACTAATCGACATATAGCGATTAGCAGACGTTCAATACAAATATCACATCACAGAAAACCCGTCAGCTTAAGTCTTTAGAAGTTCGATCAAAAATACGGATTTTTAGGCCCCAAACACAAAATTTTCGTTCTGGAAAATCTGGGCAGAAAATACATATTCCAAAAATCCCAAAATACCCCATAGAACAAACTGTAGTGAAGACGATCCAGAGAGGAGCTCAATCGGCCGCGGAACCGCGGCAATAGCAAGCTATTGCCGTGTTTCCGCGGTGGTTTGGTGATGTCTCTGGACCGTTTTGCTACAGTAGACTATAAAAACCCTGAGTCGGTTTTTAAAGCATGATTTATTACTTTTACAGTACTTTGAAAATCGACAGCAACTTTGAATTTCGGGTTTATTTCGGGACTTTTTCTCCGATCGAATTTCTAATTACTTTGCTAACATGTTAGATAGAGTTTAACTAGGCTCTGATACCACTGTAAGTCCATGCTACCTCTCCCGGTACTTTCGGGCATGCGGAATTTGGTGAAAAACAATTTTCTAGAGGTGGTAACATGGACTCAAAACCGGATCTTTGTTAAACATCTAACAACAACCTAACTAGGAGTTGTTAACTACTCGGTTAGGGGGTTATACCTTTCTTTCTTGAACTCCTTCGTCTTCAAGCCTCGATGGTTGTCCGGATCGGCTTCACCCCGTCGTCTCCTTGCGCCGAAGATCGATCCACCTGAAAGCTTCTACCTTTGGCTTCTTCTTCGGTCTTTGAAGAAACTAGTTCACTTGGTTTGCTAAACATTATGAACTAGAGTGAGTAGAGAAGAGTGTGTTGGGATTTTCTCTATGGTTCTTGTTCTCAACACATAAGACAAGTGAACCATAGACTAAGAGAGGGAGAGCAAGAGGAAGGAGATGAGAGCTCAAGAACAAGAGAGAGAATGAGAATGATAGAATAAGAAAGACTTTTCTCTCTTGGCTCTCATAATCCAAAGCCATCATCACAAAAATAGTAATCAAGTATTGTGTAAATAGTTTAAGTCAAAATGGCTATATCATTTCATGCACTCATATTGCACAAGAGAACAAGCAAGTGAAAAGTCTTTGCCATGAAATGATAGCCATTGTCATCATGATGGTCAACTAGTCCAACCTAGTCAACCGGTCAACAAAGTCAACAAGTCAACAAAGTCAACCCCTCAACAACCATGTCACCACAATACTTAATTAATATTATTGTTAATAATATATCATATTCTCATTAGGGTTGAGCAAAAAGTCAATAGTCAACAGTCAACGGTCAACAACCCTAAAGAGAATCCTCAGGCTCTGTCTCTCCGTCAACTGTGCTTAAACACCCGCATCCGCGTTCCAAGGAACACGAATACATACTGGGTAAAACCAATCCCAATACGTACACTAGGATCTGGCTTAAACCAAAGCCCGCTAGTGTAAACTGTCCGGACACTGTACGTGCATAAGTGCACAGATGTGACCGAACCTTGTCGCAAAACCATGCGACCTGTCGCAAAACCATGCGACCTCTACTCTTTTGCCTAAAGGAGAATAGCTTTCAGTGTGGGACTCTAAAGACTCGACACTACGCTGGCAGTGGGTTTAACCACAGACCGCAAGCGGCACTAGCTGTGCGTAACGGTCCCCAGGTAGATGCCGACAAGAAGACTGACGAGGTGAAACCCATCTGAACTCCTACTGAGCCTGAATGTGACAGTCTCCGTACAGTCCGGTCTGTTCGTCTGATACATCGCATGGCAGGCCTAGGGGGACGGTAAACGTCAGTCCCCTAATAGCGGTACAAGTCGTGTCGGAGTGAAGCCCAAAACACCCTGAGATAACACTGGAAGCTTACCAGTATATCTCGATTGCCCTGGCCAGGGACTACTCGTGTAATGGCTCTCCTAGACACAGCGCGATGTCAACCCCTAATACTGGGAGAGACGAATCCTGTCTAACCGTCACTGCCTCCAAGTGCTTCGGGACTGCACCCAACTATTACCAGTTTGCACGACTCCTTTGAGCCGTGGTAGGGTAGTAATCAAAGTACAGTAGGAACACACTCGAGGCGAAGTGATAGTGTCAAGTCAGCGGACTAAGCTGTACTCATGTCACCTGGGAACTGATAACTGACGATAGGTATAATACCAACCGGTCAGTTCCCGACGAGTCCTGTCCAGTGTACTCGTAACCTAACGAGCACCCGTACACTATCTCCAGTACGACGTACTGATGGCTGTGGAACAGACCATCTCCCATACTGTGATGAGAAGCGCATACGCTAGTCTACTCCGGAGTATCGATGCCCTGTCTCGATAGTCCTGCGACTTGGGACCTGTATAAGGATGTGCTTATAGATTACCCAGCCCCCACTAGTGTGACTGCCATCACAGCGCTGGTAATCAAGCAAAGATCCTAAGGGCTCCACTAATGTGTATAGGAACACATGTACACATTGAAGTAGAAACAAACCAAGTAGCATACTACTATATTGAGCAAGATTGTTTATACAAGGTGAATATCCCAAGCTTCCACTAAGTAATATACAAACTAGTATGATACAGTAATGGCCTCTAGGGCATATACACTAACAAGTGCACCATGACATGTTTCTTTTTATTACATGTTTCATTTCATTTGGGTTATTGGTTGGGAGAAAAAAAAAGTAAAAGGAAAAGAAAAGTCAAAAAGGGGACAAAAATTGGGTTAGGTTGGTTTTTGGAGAGAGAGAGCGTGTGTGATTTTGTGAGAGAGAGGGAAGGGGCTGCTGCCATTTGATTCCCCCATCTTCTTTTTTCATCTACCTATTCATCTCCTCAACCCTACAACCCTCCCCTTCCATCCCTAGATCTATCTCCCAATAAGCCCCAAAACCCTACACACCCTTCACAAAAATTAATCCCCTCTTCAACATCTACACATGAGACCAAGAAAATTCAGATTTTGATGATCTTAGGGATTCATGGGTGCTATATGAGGTAATACCTTCTCCAATTGGGTAGTTTTTCATTTACTTTAGTATTCATATGTGTTTATATGTGAAATGGTGATGTTTAGTGAGGTTAGAAGATTCCTAGTTAGGGTTTGAGTGTTGTTGAAATTGGTGATGTTAAAGGCTGTTAACTAGACTTGAGTGATGTTTATTGACCTGGACCAGAGCTTAGAAACCCAAAAACACGGATTTAGAAACCCCTACATAGGATAAATGTGTGATTTTAGAGGGTATATTGGAATCTGGAGCAACCCGGGGATACTAGAAAAGATTTTGCAATTACTGGGAGTCGTGCAGGCACCTAGGAAGCTACCACCAAGACCTGAGCCCCATCCCCTGCAACCAGGCCGCAGATTTATTCAATCTAGCAGCAATTTGCGTCCAAGGTAGCTCAAAATTGATTCGTACTTGTTCCGGGGTCCCTTTAGATGTAAATTAGGCCCTCCATATATGCAAAATTGACCAATTTGGCTTAGGGTAAAATCTGGGACCATTTCCATGAGTTGGTGCATTGTTTTACGACTTCGTTTTGACTTGATTTTGGTATTTGGTATTGTGTTACCATCGTGTGGCGTTTGGACATCCACGACCAGGGTTTTTGGTCACGTTTTACACGCAAAGATATATGTTTTGACCTGTGAGCGAAACGTGTACCGCTTTGGTGTTCCGCCTTGATTTTAATGCGTATTGCAATTGTTTATTATTGTAGGTACCTTCGCGTGGATTCCGAGGCGACGGGCCATGGCGTCATCGATTTATGCAAGCGAAGACCAGGTGAGTGGATCTATATCCACGGGGGAAGTCTGGTGGATGGCGTATAGCACCCCCGCAATGTATTGATGGAAAACTGATTAGAGAATATGGTTAGGAAACCTAGATTAGGAAACTAGGGTTATAATGAGGATAACTACGAAACCATATTAGTAACTAGAGGATAGTGTGAAGTGATATGTTACGGCTATTATGTGATGACGGAATTTAAGGACGACGTTTGTCGATATTACCAATTAGGGTACTGTAGGACTAGATAGTCAATGTAGAGGCGTCATCCGAACCATACCCTTTTCTAAACCGAAGAATCGTATGAATTTTAAATATATACTTCGAGGGATGTTACGGATTTTCAAATGATATCTTTTCCTTAAAACACCGTAACCTCTATTTTCAAAACTACGATTTGCTTCTTTTAAAGTCTGATTGTATGGTTCGGGTGTGTATATGTTAGATTAGATACCTATACTTATAGTAGAGATAGAATGTTTAGGTAAACTCGACTTGATGTGAAATATAAATGCGATGAAAGAATATAAGACGAATATGACGATCTGATGTTTTACCTTATGCTGCATTCATGATATTATTATTGCATTGCATATACCTGTGTTAGTACACTTACACCATTATCGATGATGCGTATGTTACACGTACACAGATTTTCCGGCTCACATACTTCATCATCGATAATTGCCATGTCACTACACAGTAGGATTGCTGCATCATGATATGACTCTATACATCATTTACTTGCTATAGTTACCCGTGCACTTATATACGATGTTGCATTTGACTTTGGAGATATTGGGAACCGCAAGGCATACTTTCAAAACTGGAATTCTTTAAAGGAGAGGTTTTCCCTTAATATGATATATTACAGTTCCTTGTTGCATGATATACGGATATGCTTACATTTCCATCATATGTCGCATACATCATGCTTTATGATTTTACGCATTGAGATATGCTGTTTTCATGAGATTTCTGGATTTGAGAACCGTGGAAATTTTAAAAAGAGATTATGTGTAGTTTTAAAAAAAACCCGGTTTCTCTTGAAATGATATTTCAGTGCGTCCACCATGTGTTTTGTTGGTTCTGAGAGCGACATGTGAAACCCGATTCGAGGAGGCGGATGAGGCCGATTGCGGGTACATGGTGGACCCGGTATGGTACCCCGAGGCGAGAACGGATCTGTCTCGCGGTAGGCGATGAGCCTGGCAGAGGGACCACTACCTACCGGTGATAGTATTTGGGCTCGGCGGATATCCGGAGGATACCGACAGGAGTCGAGAGATGATATGGGCCGATCCGGACTGACGGAGCCCGTAGGACGATCCGGACTGACGGAGCCCGATATATGAGGATTTACGTGCCGATGCTGGGCACGGTTTTCATGATATTTTCGAGTGTCGATGCTAGGCACTCAGATTCCATGATTTTTATGTGTCGGGACGGACACCGTTGATTTATATACTCATACTTCCATACACACCCCTTTATGATATTTACGTGCATGCAGACATTGATTTTGGGTGCACGAGATCCACATGCTTACATACCTTGATTATAGTTGGACGAGATCCATATACATGCATTGATTATTACTGTTGGATGTTATCCACATGCATACAGGTATTGACTACCTTGTTGGAATATATACAGACCCGGTCACCCTAGATATCATAGTATTACCTTTATGATATAGTTGACCTAGGAGTCGTTGTTTATTTGATTTCTATCTATTGATATTTTTCTACTCACAAGTTGGCAACTCACCTTCGTTATGCCATAGTTCTTGCAGGTTGACCGCTTGGATCAGTAGCGGCTTCGTTGGCACACAGTTGCATTCGGGTGTTTTGCATTGGTAGGTGGGACACTTGTATCATTCCCACTCTTGTATCTACATTTCATATTGTATCTAGTTAACTCCATCAATCAAAAGTTGTAAATTGTATAAATGATGAGACTTAGTGAGACTTGTAGTTGCGAGAATTGAGCGATGGGTGTTATATTCACTTTTGGGGTTATATCTTGCTCATTTCTTTATCTTTTGTGGTGAACTTCGCCGTTGGGCGTCGTATACTTATTTATACTGTATTGCGTGGTTATGATTCGCCGTTTGGCGAAGAGCTAGCTCCCGCCTGGGGATGCCATTATTCTTATTATGTATATGTGGTTTTGGATCGAAATATACAAAGGAGGTGCTGCTAAAATTTTTAAAAGACGAAACATGCTTTCAAACTAGTAAACTTCACTTGCATCATTCTTGTTTCTTTTCTATGCATTAAGAAAACTTGATTTCATTATACCTTTATTTCAAAACCTCACCTCCTTTATTTTTCTTAAAAGGTTTAGATTTCTGTGTTTCAGCTTACTTGAATTCCGTTATGCCTTTAGACGTTGCGTGATTCAAGTGCTGGTCACGAGCTAATATTTCGGGTCATGACAAAGTTGGTATCAGAGCGCTAGGTTTAACCTTGGTTCGAGTCTATGTTTGACTATGCGGAGTCTAGGGCGGTTTTGTATTTCAGAACATAGTCTTGACCTTACGGAACTTAGACTTGGACGGGGGGGGGGGGGGGCGGGGGTATTAGACCCGAACTTTCGTTTCATAGGCTGACCCTGATTGATGGAGTAGGTAGCTTGAGTAGAGTGACGTACCGTACGTATGTTCCGCGGCATATTTACGATACAATACTCCACTTAAGAAACCTTAGGATGTACATATTTTTGAGACCAGTGATTCTCTTCGTATCCATGATTATACATCCATTAGAGATCCTTGATTTTATTTGTTTCATGATCATACTTTCTTTAATGATGTTCCTTCTTATAATCATGTATCCATTCTGGATCTATCGTTTCCTCTCATGCCGTGATCTGTTTTCTTGGATACTCGATTGAGGTTCCTGTCACCATAGTTTGAGCGCAGTTTGAGCTGCTGCTAGTGTTGGGTTTAGGGCGAGCTCGTCTGGTATGAGGGCTGACCATTCTGTTTTCTGGTGACATGGGAACGTCTCGAGTTAGTATTTATGTTGTGACCTCTTATAGAGGCGAGTGCTTGGTTTTACACCGGATGATCGGGCCATTGTTAGAGCCGCCAGTTGCGAGAGGACTATTGATGTACAGCCTACCTCAGAGATTATGATGTCGCCTACCGTGCAGATAAGTGACCCAGCTGTTGCTGAGATGATGGGATGTCTCTTCCAGAGCTTACGAGCTAAGATCGCCGGAGCTTCCAGGCAGAAATGAGACAGATGATAGCTAGCCTATCTCGAGTTGGGAGACGAAGGTGATTCGTCAGATTGATACGCCGACGCAGGCCCAGTTGAGTTGATGATTTCCAGTGTGGAGAGTCTTACTCAGGTCTAGAGAAGACCGATCCAGAGACGACCGCCGATGTATTGCCTTTCCTGGAGGATTCAGGCATTGTCTAGGATGTGGGGGAAGAATATTCACATGTTGTATAGGCGAAGCAAAAACGTTCGAATGAGTGTCGGAAACCCATTTTTCCCATGTTTAAAGTGTTAGGAGGAACATGCAGGTAATTTTGTGGACCCTCTAGAAGAATGAAACCCTAACTCGACATGATGACCATGGAACCATTTTGAACCTTAGGGTTTGTGGCAGTTTAGCGGTGCCATCAGTGAGGCTTAGGTTTGCCCTTCTACGGCTGGTCCAGAGGTGCTGTGGTATATACCAGATATTTTTAGACCGTGCTCAGGTGTTGAGCCTTCGGGAAATTTTGGGACCTTGATGACTCGATTGAAAAGTTTGACGTCGTCCGGATATCATGTGATAAGAGATCAGCAAGCTGACCAGCTTTGGATGGAGGACCTCACCCAGATGCGTTGTGAACTGATCAAGGATGGACGAGTATTAAGTATTCCTCCGATGGTTGGGACGAGTTCCCGAAGACGTGTTCGTCCAGACATCTTCTACAGAGTGATGAATATACCGAGTTCGTGACTCGAGTCCGTGCGAGAGACTTCGGATTGACCGTGGGCGAGAACAGTTGCAGTGCGCAGATAGCATGGCATGACGTCAAAATGGACGATGATAAAGACACGTGGAACCAGAGGTTCGTGCGAGACGCTGACGAGCTGTTGTTACTCCTCGTCGAAATAAGAGATCTGATAGGCATACAGAGCGTTGGGATGCGTCCAGTTTCCGATGAAATGTGTGCGGTACACGTAGATGTCCAGAAAATGAGAAAAGATTATATAAGAGTACCAGCCTCCGTACAGTTCGGCATAGGCGATATCGGAAGAGACCTTGAGCTGATGGATTGCGAGATTGGTAATCCGAGGAGAAGATGAGTACCCAGAGACAGAGGACACCAGACCGTGAGCAGGAGGCGAGCGGATATTCTAATTCTTCCGGTTTTAGGTGCACCGATTCATTTTTCGATATTGTAGGAGATGTACCTCAATGTCCTTTGTTGCGATTTGCGTTGTGATCTGAGTATCATGCTTATATCGCTTGGATTTGAGTTTTGATGACGAGTTTCCTGATATTGATTTCGTGCACCATGGTTGCACCTACTGAGTATTTACATTTTGCGCATAGTTATCGCACCTGATATATATTTTATACACCGTTGTGTTGATTTGCGATTTGTGCTTACCTATTGCGTTTGATGTCGATTTTGTGCCTTGGCCGCACATGTTTATGATTTCATGGATTTCATACGGATGATTTGATTTTTGCACTCGGTATAGCTTATATATGCTTGTAGTGCATTGATATGTATTTTGTGCATCACAGTTGCACCTGACTTTGTTTTGATGTCATTCGAGATATTTATTGTGATTTCATGCCTAGGGCATGCATATGATTTGATTTATGCTTTCGGCAGAGTTTTCATGCACCTTATTATTCGATTTGCTTTTGTGCACGTTGATGCACATGGTTGTGCGATTATATACCACGGTGTAACTGATTTGGATTCGGATTGAAATATGTTGTATACCGTCGATTCGATTTTGATAATTGATATTGTTTTGTGCACCTTGTGCACCTGATTGGATTCTTGTGCATATCAAATGCACCCGATATTGTTGTCATGCACACCGTTGCAGTGGACAGATGCTTTTGTGCACACCCGTTGCACTTAGTTTTGCTTCGTGCGTATTGTGGCACCTGTATTTGGATTTGATTTCCATGCGCACCAGACGCATGTGTTTATTGGATACACCTTTTGAGGCTGATTTTGCTTTTGAGCACTTTGTTTTTATGATAGGCACTATATTGTGTATTAGTCAAACAGGACTGATCTAAGGACAGTACCTGAGTACATTGCATGCATTAAAAGATTTCTAAAAGGGTTTCCAAAGGAGCTATAGTCTCGCTATTTCCTACGTGTCCGTGAGCGACACAAACGTTATAAAGGAAAACCTTTTGGGATATTTTGAAAAACGACGGAACGTGTATTTAAGAAAATATATATGGAAATATATTATTATTTTAAAAATGGGCTTCCGTCAGTTATGCCGTGAGTTACGCATTCCCGCGGCAATTTAGAAAAGATTTTGCATGTATTTTATTCAAATTTTGGAGTTTTCAAAGATGCGTACTATACACGTATTATAGTATTTGACCAGTGTATATTGGATTTCAGTAATGGATTTCGAGATCTGTATCTCCATTGTAACTCCGAAGATATGCGTGCAAAATTAGATGATTTGCGTGACGCTTAACGGAGTTCGATTTTGAGTTTCGTACTCGTTTTCATGCGCACTTGGCGCGTTGTATTATTTCTGCGTTTTCCATGATTTCGTAGCCCCGTTGTTTTGAGACGATTATTGAAATGTTTTAGATTTTGGGGGTTTAAATTTAAATTCGGGGACCGAATTTATTTAAGCGGGGAAGATTGTAACATTTCAGAAAATATAACATATTATTTTTGGAATTTAATATTAAAATAATATATTTCCCGAAAACTGCCCGATTTGCGAAATTGGGGTTTTCGAAAAAGGGTATAAATATAGACCAATATTTGTAAAATAAATGGAAATTTAAAATGATTTATTCATTTAATAATATAATTATAGGATTTGGCATTTTTAAAATTTCTTATATGCAGTTTTGATAAAAACCCGATTAGTGCACTACTAACCGTGATTAAGCCAAATCCGCGTTTTTTTACAGTTTTCTATGGTTAGTGCACCATGACATGTTTTATTTTATTACATATTTCATTTCATTTGGGTTATTGGTGGGGATAAAAGAAAAGGAAAAAGGAAAAGAAAAGTCAAAAAGGGGACAAAATTTGGGTTAGGTAGGTTTTTGGAGAGAGAGAGAGAGTGTGTGAATTTGTGAGAGAGAGGGAAGGGGCTGCTGTCATTTGATTCCCCCATCTTCTTTTTTCAACTCCCTCTTCATCTCCTCAAACCTACAACCCTCCCCTTCCATCCCTAGATCTATCTCCCAATAAGCCCCAAAACTCTACACACCCTTCACAAAAATTAATCCTCTCTTCAACCTCTACATATGAGACCAAGAAAATTCAGATTTTGATGATCTTAAGGATTCATGGGTGCTATATGAGATAACCCCTTCACCAATTGGGTAGTTTTTCATTTAATTTAGTATTCATATGTGTTTAGATGTGAAATGGTGATGTTTAGTGATGTTAGAAGATTCCTAGTTAGGGTTTGAATGTGGTTGAAATTGGTGATGTTAAAGGCTGTTAACTAGACTTGGGTGTTGTTTAATGACTTGGACCAGAGCTTAGAAACCCAAAAACACGGATTTAGAAACCCCGACATCGGATAAATGTGTGATTTTAGAGGGTATTTTGGAATCTGGAGCAACCCGGGGACACTAGAAATGATTTTGCAATTACAGGGAGTCGTGCAGACACCTAGGAAGTTACCACCAAGACCTGAGCCCCATCCCCTGCAACCAGGCCGCAAATTTATTCAATATGGCCGTAATTTGCGGCCCGGGTAGCTCAAAATTTATTCGTACTTGTTCTGGGGTCCCTTTAGATGTAAATTAGGCCCTCCATATATGCAAAATCGACCAATTTGGCTTAGGGTAAAATCTGGTACCAATTCCATGAGTTGGTGCATTGTTTTACGACTTCGTTTTGACTTGATTTTGGTATTTGGTTTTGTGTTTCCGTCGTGTGGCATTTGGACATCCACGACCAGGGTTTTTGGTCGCGTTTTACACGCAAAGCTATTGGTTTTGACCCGTGAGCGAAACGTGTACCGTTTTGGTGTTCCGCCTTGATTTTAATACGTATTGCGATTATTTATTATTGTAGGTACCTTCGCATGGATTCCGAGGCGACGGGGCGAGGCGTCATCGATTTATGCAAGCGAAGACCAGGTGAGTGGATCTATATCCACGGGGGAAGTCGGGTGGATGGCGTATAGCACCCCCACAATGTATTGATGGAAAACTGAGTATAGAATATGGTTAGGAAACCTAGATTAAGAAACTGGGGTTACAATGAGGATAGCTACGAAACCATATTAGTAACTAGAGAATAGTGTGAAGTGATATGTTACGGCTATTATGTGATGACGGAATTCGAGGATGACGTTTGTCGATATTGCCAATTAGAGTACTGTAGGACTAGATAGTCAATGTAGAGGTGTCATCCGAACCATACCCTTTTCTAAACCGAAGAATCGTATGTATTTTAAATATATACTTCGAGGGATGTTACGGATTTTCAAATGACATCTTTTCCTTTAAACACCATAATCACTATTTTCAAAACTACGATTTGCTTCTTTTAAAGTCTGATTGTATGGTTCGGGTGTGTATATGTTAGATTAGATACCTATACTTATAGTAGAGATAGAATGTTTAGGTAAACTCGACTTGATGTGAAATATAAATGCGATGAAAGAATATAAGACGAATATGATGATCTGATGTTTTACCTTATGCTGCATTCATGATATTATTATTGCATTGCATATACCTGTGTTAGTACACTTACACCATTATTGATAATGCGTATGTTACACGTACACAGATTTTTCGGCTCACACACTTCATCATCGATAATTGCCATGTCACTACACAGTAGGATTGCTGCATCATGATATGACTCTATACATCATTTACTTGCTATAGTTACCCGTGCACTTATATACGATGTTGCATTTGACTTTGGAGATATTGGGAACCGCAAGGCATACTTTCAAAACTGGAATTCTTTAAAGGAGAGGTTTTCCCTTAATATGATATATTACTGTTCCTTGTTGCATGATATACGGATATGCTTACATTTCCATCATATGTCGCATACATCATGCTTTATGATTTTACGCATTGAGATATGCTGTTTTCATGATATTTCTGGATTTGAGAACCGTGGAAATTTTAAAAAGAGATTATGTGTAGTTTTTAAAAAAACCCGGTTTCTCTTGATATGATATTTCAGTGCGTCCACCATGTGTTTTCTCGGTTCTGAGAGCGACATGTGAAACCCGATTCGAGGAGGCGGATGAGGCCGATTGCGGGTACATGGTAGACCCGGTATGGTACCCCGGGGCGAGAACGGATCTGTCTCGCGGTAGGCGATGAGCCTGGCAGAAGGACCACTACCTACCGGTGATAGTATTTGGGCTCGGCGGATATCCGGAGGATACCGACAGGAGTCGAGAGATGATATGGGCCGATCCGGACTGACGGAGCCCGTAGGCCGATCCGGACTGACGGAGCCCGATATATGAGGATTTACGTGCCGATGCTGGGCACGGTTTTTATGATGTTTTCGAGTGTCGATGCTAGGCACTCAGATTCCATGATTTTTATGTGTCGGGAGGGACACCGTTGATTTATATACTCATACTTCCATGCACACCCCTTTATGATATTTACGAGCATGCACACATTGATTTTGGGTGGACGAGATCCACATGCTTACATACCTTGATTATGGTTGGACGAGATCCATATACATGCATTGATTATTACTGTTGGATGTTATCCACATGCATATAGGTATTGACTACCTTATTTGCATATATACAGACCCGGTCACCCTAGATATTATAGTATTACCTTTATGATATAGTTGACCTAGGAGTTGTTGTTTATTCGATTTCTATCTGTTGATATTTTTCTATTCACGAGTTGGCAACTCACTCCCGTTGTGCCACAGTTCTTGCAGGTTGACCGCTTGGATCAGTAGTGGCTTTGCTGGCACACAGTTGCATTCGGGTGTTTTGCATTGGTAGATGGGGCACTTGTATCATTCCCACTCTTGTATCTACATTTCATATTGTATCTAGTTAACTCCATCAATCAAAAGTTGTAAATTGTATAAGTGATGAGACTTAGTGAGATTTGTAGTTGCGAGATTTGAGCGATGGGTGTTATATTCACTTTTGCGGTTATATCTTGCTCATTTCTTTATCTTTTGTGGGGAACTTCGCCGTTGGGCGTCGTATACTTATTTATACTGTATTGCGTGGTTGTGATCCGCTGTTTGGCGAAGAGCTAGCTCCCGCTTGGGGATTCCATTATTCTTATTATGTATTTGTGGTTTTGGATCGAAATATACAAAGGAGGTGCTGCCAAAATTTTTAAAAGACGAAACATGCTTTCAAACTAGTAATCTTCACTTGCATCATTCATGTTTCTTTTCTATGCATTAAGAAAACTTGATTTCATTATACCTTTATTTCAAAACCACACCTCCTTTATTTTTCTTAAAAGGTTTAGATTTCTGGGGTTCAGCTTACTTGAATTCCGTTACGCCTTTAGACGTTGCGTGATTCAAGTGCTGGTCACGAGCTAATATTTTGGGTCGTGACAGTTTCAATATGTTTGGCAAAGAGAAGCACAGGGGATTTTTCCGTCCCTCATACCACCTTCCTTAGCCTTAACAAGTGTGGAATTATTCACACATTATGAAAGAAAATAAAACAAAACAAGAAGGAAGAAAAGAAGGAAAAGGAAAAATACTGATTTACAAATGATGCATGCTAACTACTTGGATCCTCACCTAAGTAAGGAACTCCGTCGAGTATCACAGCTTGAAAAGAATACGGATAAGAGAAGAAAAGAAAAGAGCAAGAAATAACAACAACTACTTAACAAAAATTATAAAAGTTACACTAGAATTAAAATTACCATGAAAGAGTTAAAAGATACAAAATAACAAACCCTCATCTTCATTTCATCATCCACTCAATGCTCTCACGACATTTTAATGGAAGAATACATGAAGAAGAAGAAGAAGAAGAAGCTAACCTAAATTAAATCCTAACAAAAAGAAGCATCCTTGGATTGGCACAAAACTGGGCTATTTATAGGCAGAGAGCTGATACCCTAGGGCAAGATTCTGAGCCCAAATGAAATGACCAAACTACCCCAAAATTCCGAGTTGACACTGAGTCAACTCGGCCGCGGATCCGCGGCCGAGTCGCCACTTAGGCCGCGGTTCCGTGGTTATTTTGAGGAGTTGGCTTGTCGTTTTTTGTGGGGTTTCTTGTGTTGCTCTCTCCTGTTGTTCTACATGTTCTAAATTGCAAATTGCATCCACAATTTTTTTAGATCTGCAACAGTCCAAATTGGCATCAAAAATAATTCTTTTGACCTCATCTCCCTCGAGCTCCGCGCACCCATTGATTCTTGTGCTGCCCCTTTCGTGCTCTGTTCTTGTCCGAGACACGAATGACCACTGTCATTTGTCTTGTCTCTGGAACTGGTAAGCGGCACTGGACGGATACGGATGACCGGAACCCGGCTTTTTTCTGTTGTTAACAGATGTTCTGGATTTTGGCGTAACAGTGGAGATTTTGTATCATTTACGTTATTTTGGACAAGGAACCTGTAACCTGTAAATATGTAGCAAACACGGATTAAAAGCACTTGCCTATAAACAAACGAGCATAAGAATGGGCGGTATTAAATGCAATATTCTGGTATGATCAAATACCTCCAAACTTAACTTTTGCTCGTCCCGAGCAAAACTAATTATTCACAAAATGTCCTATCCTCACTTTCGCAGGGAACGCGATTGCACTGAGCTCGTGCAACAAGCCTTTAAACCTCTAGGTGTCCGTAGTAGGAGGAGTGTTATCTCCTGAGGGTTTTCAGCGGATACTACCGACAAAATCCCATCAAGCTAGTTTCATATGTTAACGTTGATTCTACTCCTACGGTTTAGCATCTAGGATAGAAATTCTATCATCCTAAGTTAGAAATATTCAACCCTTATGTTTCACACCTCCTATCTATTTAACCCCAGATCCTATACGTTTTACAGTTTAGAAAGATCTCGGTCTCTCCTGAGTTTTCCTTCTAAAGTGCGGTCTCCAATCAGGGTTTTTTTATCAGTTTTACGGAAAGCATAAGTCTTATTCTTTATTTCTTTCTTTCCTCCTAACATCGATCGTATACCCCTACGTGTGTGTAAAATTTCACCCCTACACTTAAGAATTCAATTCAAGCTATAGTACCCCTGCCCTAATCCTAATACTACTTCTTTTCATTAATGATGGACCGTGTTGCTTACATACCTTTCATACGACTATTAATGCTTCTTGAGGCACTAACAGCCGATTACTGAATGTGTGAGCTTAAAGCGTAAATAGCAATTTCCAGGTCTTGACTTTATTCTATTTTTTTTAACCTTTTCTTTTCAAGACCGGATATATTTTTTCAATGATGCTCTTTTTGTGGTTAGCTTTAAATACCGTTTTTTCTTTCATACTAGGCTTTCAGGCAAGAGTATATCTAGGTATCCTCTACTATCCCAAGTTTCAAGGTGCGTGTAAGTGTGATTTGTAGGGTATATACATTCTAAATTTGGACTCAAGAATAGAAACTATTTTTCAAACTTATCCTTCAGTAGAGTTTTAATACTTTCCCTTCATCTTGACTTAACTTAAGAACTGAACTCAAGATTACCTACTTCTAAAAAAAACAGTAAGGACGTATAATTACCAAGGTTAAACAGAATGAGGGTTATTTTTAAGGTTTTCAATTGCTAAGCCTAGGATTTAGTTATTTCTAATGTATCAACTAAACTTTCGGAATAAAAAATCTAAGTTACCCTATTAGCTAACTTGACGAAAAAGATTTTATATTTTTTGGAAATTTTTCGATTTTTATGGGTTTTTAAATAAGTATGCAAATGCAAAATATACACATGAATGCGAAGGTAGAAATCTTACCGAGCATACCCCTAAACTTAAACTTGACAGTGCCCTCACTGTCAGGCTACACCAAGAGGTCAAAATTGTCGGCGCTCCCCTACAAATTTTTATACAAAACTAAAAGTAAACCAAAAATATATATACACAAAAAAGGTCCCCCCAAACTTAAGTGAAACAGTATTTCTACTGTTTAGGCTTTAAAGTTCAGAGTTAGGGGGGAGAGAACAATATTAATCTATACAAGGCCTTACACAGGCCAAAAGATAACACTAACCATTCAAAAATTCTATCGCTATAATGCAGCGGTCGGTGAAAGGATGCGGAGAGAAAAGAAATGGAGAATACGCGAGACCGTATGCGGATAGAAGCGGGATACGGTCTCGGTGGAGGAGAAGAATGGTGGAAGGGAGAAAGAAGTGGAATACGAACTTGAGAGTGGAAATGGAGTGAATAGATTAGTACAATTTGTGATGACCGATGTGTAAAAAGCGATTCTACTAATCTATTAACCCATCGAGAAATTGGGTCAAATCCCTCAAGATTCGTGAGAAAACCTAGGTATGCCGAATTTGGTAAACCAGACACAGGAAGTGAAAGTGATATGGTTTCTTGTAAGGTCGGAACGATGGAAAGGATGGAGGGAAGTGATTGAGGAAGGTTATCAGGTAAGGGTTCAGGAGGGTGTACACAGTCAATGGAAGGGACATGATGAATTGGAAGATCCGACTCATCAAGTAGAACTGTTTCATCCTCAAAGCTATCCTCAAAAGTCTCCTCAAAATTCAGCTTATCCATGCATTTATCATCAAAATCCAGACGCATGTGAAGTTCGGGAAAAATATTTAATGACTCGGGATGATGAATTGGAGAGAAAAACTCATCCAAAACCGCGGGTTCATCATCCAAAATATTTCCAGCGTCGATATCCTCAATCAAGTGAAAATCAATATTCTCAGACACCTCATCAAAAGCATGGATTTCAATTAATTCAGGTTCTAAGATGGAGGTGTAGAGGTCAAAAGGTTTGGGATTGGTTTCACTTGGAATGGACCCTTCACAATCGGGTAAATCAAACACTACAAAGTAGCACAACTCATTAAACATTTTATCTTTAATTGGTAAATCATTTGTGATATTTGATAGACATTCAAAACTGGAGTTGTGGGATTCAACTTGAAATGGGCAGGTTTTATTTGGAAGGGTGTACAGATCACTCACTCCACTTAAATTCTCAACCTGTCTTACCGCCTCATCTACATTGGAAAATGTGGAGCTAGTTGGAAACTACCTACCGGGTCACTAGGTTGTCTGAGGGCGGCCATGGACGCATTCAAATCCATCATCTGTTGGTACGACGCTACCCGAAAGTCTTCTAACGACTGTTCCAGACTAGACATGGGTTATGAAGGGGTTTCAGTAAAAGATTCAAACCTGTTTGGATACTGGAAACTCCCAAATGGCTGTTCAGAAGCAATGTCTAGAAAAGGTGTAAAATTCGGGTAGGATGAAAAGGAATTAAATGGTTGGACAGGGGTAGGATCAACAGTCGGGTAAGAAGGTGATTGAAATTGTTGATCAAAAGAATTTATAGTGGTGATAGGAGTGAAAGATCGGCTACGAGATTGTTCAATTCGGTCAGCGAGGGACATGGGTTTGGAAGTTACAACTGGACTCTCAGAAGGGGTATCAACATAAGAGCGTGGTGGAGGTTGAAACGGTTGATACGAAGTAGATTGCGGAGTCCAATTGTTTGTCCTAGACGCGTCTATTCGATCTTTCAACGAGATTTTTGGCATGGAGGGATCGTTCGAAGTTTGACCAAAGCAAGAACCGTATAAAGAAATGTCTGGTTGTGGGTACCAAAGTTCGGCAAGAGTTTTGCAAGGTGGGATACCCTGATATGAATAGAAGAAAAGGTAGGGAGGGAGGGAAGATATTTTTTTTATTTTTTTATTTTTTATTTTTAAAAAAATGTTTGTTTTTGGAGTTTTGAAATTGTTTGTTTTGAAAGAATACGGAATTATGGGGCTAAACATTACATAAGCACAATCACAATCACAATATACACAAACAATCACCGAGAGCTGGGGTCTTCAAAGTCCAACTAGACTGCTCCTAGACTTCCAAGCGACAACTTGCAGGATAACCCTCGAATCGCCTCTTCATTGCCAATTGTGTCCAGGTAAGCACAAGTGAGGTAAGGAGGGTTCCGCTCACGAATCACCGTTAGACGGGCTTTTTAAAATTACTTTTTCACTTGTCTAGCCTAGGCACCAGAAAGTCAAGTTTAGATAAAAAAACCGATTCCCCACAACCTTCACTTGTCCTAAATGAGCACGACAAGTCCTTATAGGTTTGGTCTAGATATTTTTTATTAGCTCAAGGTAATGCGTATGCAATTAGTGATTTGTGTGGTCTTAGGAAGGGTGATGAAATCCCCACCCAATCTGAATTGGTGTTATATCCCCTTAAAGTCCGTATTATTATATGCAAAGCGCGTAAACAAACAAAAATATAAAACATCCAAAAAATTTATTTTGGCGGCGGCGCAATTCTGTGCCAAGAAACCTGTAGAAAATACAGTTCAGTGAGCTCCAAGAGGGGACTAGAGCAAAGAGAAGGGGAGTAAAAAAAATTGGGGACAGAATCCACAATAGGACCGCGGAACCGCCGCTAAACTCCCTCTTTGACCGCGGTTCCGCGGTCAAATTTTTGAGTTGGCGCTTGAAACTTTGGTCAATGCACTTCCCTTTCTCTGTACACCCTAATAAAAACCTCTGTTTATTGATTCACTTACTGTAATTGCTCCAGATCGCCTGCACACTTGAACAAAAAAAATATAAAAAAATAACAAAAAGAGTTTCTTTTTATATTATATTTATAATTTTATATATATACAAAAAAAAAATATTAACCCGAATAACAAGAAAGAAAATACGTTACCGTCTCCCTGGAAACGACGCCATTTGATCGCACGCTTTCGGCGTGTCGTGTATTCAAAATTCTAAAGTTAACCGCGATCAAGGACGGTGTCGCTTTGCAGCTAGCCGGTTGAGCACGGGTCAATCCGCAGGGAGATGGTTATATGTCCGTTCAAGTCTTAGACGAGTCAATAAAGAATGTGTATGTGTATGTTCTGTTCTATAATAAGTGTTCGTATTTATGTTCAAGTAAGCTTGTTAAGCTTAAGGTTGGTTAGTAGAGTTAGGATTATTCTTGTACTTATCTTTTGCAATTCTTAAAACGATGTTGGGATAATCGAAAGTAGCGGGGATTAGGAGGACATAAGAATGGGATTTGCGAGTTTAAGCGAGCTTTCCAACGCTAAATCCATTCCTAGGGCCCCTTATCTATCCGCTAAATACGCTTATCCCAACCCTCGGCCAAACACCTGCAACCATGTATCCAATTAAGTCACAAGTACATGCCACGTTGTAATGCGCTTAAAGGACTTCTCGACTTAGGTCGCGGCTATATGTCACGTATAGCGCGCCTAAGTAGGGGGTTGCGTTTGTTTGTTCGGGGTTAGTTTCAAGATGTTTGGCAAAGAGAAGCACAAGGGATTTTTCCGTCCCTCATATCACCTTCCTTAGCCTTAACAAGTGTGGAATTATTCACACATTATAAAAGAAAATAAAACAAAACAAGAAGGAACAAAAGAAGGAAAAGGAAAAATACGGTTTTACAAATGATGCAAGTTAACTACTTGGGTCCTCACCTAAGGAAGGAACTCCGTCGAGTATCAAAGTTTGAAAATAATACGGATAAGAGAAGAAAAGAAAAGTGCAAGAAATAACAACAACTACTTAACAAAAATTATAAAAGTTACACTAGAATTAAAATTACAATGGAAGAGTTAAAAGATACAGAATAACAAACCCTCATCTTCATTTCATCATCCACTTAATGCTCTCACTACATTTTAATGGAAGAATACATGAAGAAGAAGAAGAAGAAGAAGAAGAAGCTAACCTAAATTAAATCCTAACAAAAAGAAGCATCCTTGGCTTGGCATAAAACTGGGTTATTTATAGAAAGAGAGATGAAACCCTAGGGCAAGATTCTGAGCCCAAATGAAATGACCAAACTACCCCAAAATTCCGAGTTGACATTGAGTCAACTCGGCCGCGGATCCGCGGCCGAGTCGCCAATTTGGCCGCGGTTCCGCGGCTATTTTGAGGAGCTGGCTTGTCGTTTTTTGTGGGGTTTCTTGTGTTGCTCTCTTCTGTTGTTCTACATTTTCCAAATTGCAAATTGCATCCACAGTTTCTTCAGATCTACAACAGTCCAAATTGGCATAAAAAATAATTCTTTTGACCTCATCTCCTTCGAGCTCCGCGCACCTATTGATTCTTGTGTTGTCCCTCTCGTGCTCTGTGCTTGTTCGAGACACGAATGACCACTGTCATTTGTCTTGTCTCTGGAACTGGTAAGCGGCACTGGACGGATACAGATGACCGGAACTCGGCTTTTATCTGTTGGAAACGGATGTTCTGGATTTTGGCGTAACAGGGGAGATTTTGTATCATTTGCGTTAATTTGGACTAGGAACCTGTAGCCTGTAAATATGTAGCAACCACGGATTAAAAGCACCTGCCTATAAAAAAACGAGCTAAGAATGAGCGGTATTAAATGCAATATTCTGGTATGAACACATGTCTCAAATACACATTTTTATAAATATATATAACTTATTCGTACGCTATACTACGAAACAGCGGGGGTGCTATACGCCATCCACCCGACTTCCCCCGTAGATATACATCTACTCACCTTGATCCATGCTTGCCGAAGTTGATGCCTCCATGCTTTTCCCTTGTCGTTTGAAATCCACGTGAAGGTACCTACATATCACATATATCGTATCGTAAACGGAATTGCGTACGAAAACTAAAACGGCATACGAATCACACATATGGTAAAATCTATTTTCTACGAATGCGAAAGAACCAAACAACACCCGATATCGACGTACAAACGTCAAGTGACCGAGACAACACACCAAATCCAAAGTTCAAGTCATCAAAAGTCTCAAAACAAAAATAGCAACTTAAGAACATGGTCCCAGATATTGATTCAGGTAAAATTGGGCTAAACTAGCAGTACAGTGGGTTTGTATATGATATAACTGAGCTACAGAACCAACCTAGACACAATTACCCAAAACATGGCCGGCCACACACCCTATAAATCTGGCCAGCTCGGCCAAGTGTGCTCCGTTTGGGTTCGTATTCTCAGGGTGGTCTTCTAGTGTCAAGTCTAGGTCTCTGGGGTTGCTAGTTTTTCTTGTTAAGGTCTCGGGTCATTCCAGATTCCCTGCATCCACAATTTCTACACAAAACCGACATTTCAAATATCTAACTCAATTTTCAGTCTAGGCTCTGTTTGATCTAGGTTTTACATACTATGGGGGGAGGGTTGTAGTCACCAATTACACCTCGATTGCATCTTCACTACTCAAGAATCCCCTAAACTTGATCTTGGAATTTTCCATGATCACTAAACCTTACTAAATCGATTCTAAACTAAAATGGAAGCTAAGGGAAATCAAATACTACACTTAATGTGAAAGAATTACCTCATTTGGCAACTCAAGAATTTTCTTGAGTTGCCCCTAGTGCTCAAAATCATAACTTGATCCCACCATAGCCTATGTGAGGAGCTTGTACACATTTTTAATGAAGGAAACATGATGTTTTGATGTGGAAATGAGGGTGTAGTGAGGAGGTAGAGGTGGTGGAGGAGAGGGGGCAGCCAAGGAGATGGATGAAGAAGAAGATGAAAGAAGAAAATGAGATGAAGAAATGGGGCCATGGTCAAAGACCCCCCTCACCCTCTCTCTCTCTCTCTTCTCTCTCTTGTCCATACCTCTTCTTTATTCTTTTCTTTTCTTTTCAAATAAAAACCAAAACAAAACCATGCACAAAAGAAAGACCATGGTCATTTAAAAAGGTAACAAGTATTTTTAAAATATGACATGGTGCAGGTCATGTGCATAATCAAGCTTAATGCCAAATTAGTAAACTCCGATCGAGTTTATTAAATACCCCATTTAAAATTAATTGTTTAACAATTCGTAGAATGTCTAAATCACATAAACACCTTCAAATCCGTAATTCTTATTAGTTTTTAGAATATTTTCCCAATTATCTGTATATAGCTATACCCTATCATTAAAACTAATCTCCACACATTAAAATATTCATAATAATAATTATTTAATTATCTAAATTCCCAAAAATAATATTTTATTTTTCTGAAATGTTATAGAAAGAGCCGAGATCCCTTCACCGGCAGTGACCTCTTTAGCAAAACTATAAAAATCCTAAAAAACACTCCTTTTCAAATCACTCGTTTCTACAACGATATCATGTTCATTACGCAAAAGGTTTTCTTAAAAACCTGTCGTAACCCTCCATCATTTTAGGAAGTAGAGTACTTAGTATTCGTGCTACGTTTGTTGACCTTGGTTAAGACGTAGTGTGCGGTAGCTAAGTGATGTCTTCCTATACAGCATATGATGCGATTAATTAGGACAGTCATGTGACTTTGTTGACCATAGTTAAGGGTCATGTGGGTGGGTCTAATTAATCACGAAATAACTGGAAGAACTTGACTAGTGCTTATGATTTGTTGACCATGGTTAAGGTCATAAGTCACTAGGGGTAAAAATATTATCGGGACTTTCAAGTGTTGAAATTTGCAATGAGATTGCATACCTTCTATGAGTTAGTTGGATCCCGATACCCACTGCGAGTAAGAGTTACTCCTGGGAGAGTTTTTCACATTACAATTAGATGATCAAGTAGGTGTCTAGAAAGGTGTTAACGGGGTTACGCCCCTAGGAAAATGAGGTTTATTTTAATTAGGTCTGTGCGAAAGCACGGGGAACCTTCCTCGAAGTATCGACACTGGCCTGGCCGAAAGATTGGCAAACTTGTAGCGTGTAATTAATCCTGGCTAGTCTTTGTTGGGACACCTACAATGGCAGCAAGGTTTCGGATGGCATTTCTCATGCCAATTTCAAATTTTGCCATTATAGATAACCCTATACATAGGAACTTTAACTAGAGAATCAAACAAAACATCGAAGCAAACAACTTACTTCTAAGAGTTAGGGATTACAACCTTTGTAGTCCGTTTCTTCGCTTTATAAGCTCCGTGTTTAGGTCCCTTCGCTGCGATCATCAATTACCCGGACTCTAGAGAGGCTCCATGAAGAGAACGATGCACCCTCGCTTGAAGACTTCATTAATCCAAGATGATCTACCTTGAAGAATCTCAAACCCAAGCTCACACTTCTCTAATGAGGTGTTAGTGAAGTGAACACCTTAATTTAAGTGGCTAGAAAAGATGAGGATGATGAAGTAGGAATTTTGCCCTCTTTTGTTTTCTTAATCTCACTTTAAAATCACCACAAACCAAAAAACTAGAGAGCTTTTTCAAGAAGAAGAAGAAGAAATCCTTTTTGTGATGAATAATGAATTGTTGTGAGGTTAGAATTGCAACCATGGGTTAAGGATGACATCCTTAACCCTTGTAGAGACTTAACCACTTGCTATGGTTAGAGTTAGGTCAAAAAATATCTTAAGGATGACAAAAAGGGTAGACAAAGTCAAAGAAGCCTACAAGCTTCCATCAACCATGACTAATTCCACAATTTTTGTATTTCCTTAATAATAATCATAATCCCTTGTTTGTTATATGTATGCCCTAGAGGCCATTACTGTACAGACGATGTATATTGTGGTGGATGCTTGGACATATATAGGGATGGCTTTCTTACTCGACATGATAGTATGCTATCTGGTTGCCCTTTATCTTAACATGTACTTTGATAGTCTCTATGTTACATGTTGATAAAGACGTTAGGATGAGTACTTGACTACAAAGACTATGATGCAGATCATACTAGTGGGGACAGTGTAGTCGCTAAGTACATCCTTCAATAGTTCCTAGTCATAGGTGTATCAAGACAGGGCATCGATATACCAGAGTAGACTAGCGTATAGCTTCTCGACCCATGTAGATGGGCGATGGATGATCCCATATCCATTGGTGTTTGACATCAGAGACAGTATACGGGTGCTCAGTGTAGACTGGGTACACTGGACGGACTCGCCGAGAACTCCCAGATGGTATTATACCTCACGTCAGATGGCAGTTCTCTGGTGACACTGGTACAGGTTAGTCTGTAGACCCGAGATAGTTATAGAGTCTTTTGTGATTCCCACTGTACTTTGATTTCCATCATACCACGTCCAAGAGGGCGTGCAAAACGGTGGCTTTTGGGTACAGTCCCGAATCACATGGAGGCAATGAGCGATAGGAGGGGTTTCGTCTCTCCCGGTATAGGGAGTTGATGTTGCGCTGTGCTCAATTGGCCATAACTGGAAATCCCTGGCCAGGGTTGCTGAGATTTACTGGTAAGTGTTATCAGTAGTTTCTCGAACTGTTATGGACCTCATATCGACACGACTTATCAAGTTACCGGGGTCTGATGTTTACCACCCCTTGGCGAGATATGCGACATATCAGACGAAGAGACCGGATTGTACGGGAGTGTTACTGATTGGATTCACAGGAGAATGTACAGGCTTGCTTATTGATCTTCTGATCGCTCAATACGTGGGTAGCTGTTATATTTAGCTGACCGCTTGCAGCTTGTGGGTGTTTGATATGATCATCATCTACTGCCGGTGTATTGACGATTCTTTAGAGTCCTACACAGAGGTTTCCTGCCTCAGGAAAAACGGAGTAGGAGCACATATGTGATATGTGCGGGACCGAGAACAATACGTGTATGTGATACCGTATTAGATTCTCACGATATGTGATATCGGCCGGGTATATGTGATATAGCCGGGTCATCGGACCAAGTGTTGATTCGATGAAATGATACAGATTATATTAGTCGGTTATTTATGAAATAGCCGGATTATCGGATCAAGTGTTGATTCGATAATTTAATGTATATTATATATGAGATATATTACATTACATTAACTAATATAAGCTCGCTTTATTGATTCATTTTCTCACGGGATAATACATTGATGTATATGTGATATATGTTAATAGTATTATTTTCTTTTGTTACAAAATATATTGTATATGTGATATATAATTTTGTAACAATTTAGGATTACAAATGCAACATGGTTGTTGAGTTTAAACCAAGATTAGGGTTAGCATTTAGGTTAGCTTTTTCATGAGCTTTCATGAAGCTTCCTGAACTTTTGACTTTGACTCTTTTTCTTTGTTGTTTTGTGGAGTCACTAGTTAACCCAACCCTAACCTCAGCCTCTAGTTTATTCTCTACAAGGGTTAACTCTTTCATTCTTAACCCATGGTTGATTTGTAACCACAACAAGGAATTTCATTATTCATCACAAAAGATTTCTTCTTCTTCTTCCTCTTGAAAGCTTACTAGCTTTTGGTGTTGTGATGATTTTGAATGAGAAAATGAAAACAAAAGAGAGCTAAATTCCTACTTCATCATCCTCATCTATTCTAGCCACTTAGATTAGGGTGTTTGATTTGCTAATACTTGATTAGTGAAGTAAGAGCTTGGGTTTGAGATTCTTCAAGGTAGGTCATCTTAGTAGTTGAAGATTGGAAGCAAGCTTGCATATTTCTCTTCATGGAGCCTCTCTAGAGTACGGGTACTCGATGATCGCAGCGAAGTGATTACTACTCAGAGCTTATGAAGCGAAAGAACGGACTACAAAGGTTGTAATCCCGAACTCTTAGAAGTAAAGTTGGTTACTTGTTCATTGTTTCGCCTAATCTCTAGTCTAAGATCTTGCTTGGGTTGTTCGGCACTTGAAAAATTTGATTTTGGCATGGTTGATGCCTTATAGACCCTTATGATGGTGCCTAGTAACCCTACAACCTTAATTTAACCATAGCATGGTTCAAGTCTCATAAACCCTAGTTGCAATTGTAACCCTAACATGTTACAATATAATATATCACATATACAATATTTTGTAATAAAAGAAAATAATACAATCAACATATATCATATATATATATATCAATGTATTATCAAGTGAGAAAAAGAATCTTTAAGTGAGCTTATATTAGTTAATATAATGTAATATATCAAATATATAATTATACATTAAATTATCGAATCAACACTTGATCCGATAATCCGGCTATTTCATAAATAACCAACTAATAAAAAATGTATCAGTTCATCGAATCAACACTTGATCCGATGACCCGGCTATATCACATATACCAGGCCGATATCACATATCGCGAGAATCTAGTACAGTATCACATACATGTATTATTCTCGGTCCCGCACATATCACATATGTGCTCCTACTCCATTTTTCCTGAGCCAGGAAACCTCTGTGTAGGACTCTAAAGAATCGTCAATACGCAGGCAGTAGGTGATGACCATATCAAACACCCACAAGCTGCGAGCGGTCAGCTAAACGTAACAACCACCCAGGTATTGAGCGATCAGAAGATCAACAAACAAGTCTGTACATTCTCCTGCGAATCCAACTAGTAACACTCCCGTACAGTTCGGTCTCTTCGTCTGATATGTCGTATATCCAGTCTAGGGGTGGTAAGCGTCAGACCCCAGTAACCGATAAGTCGTGTCGATATGAGGTCCATAATAGTTCGAGAAACTACTGATAACACTTACCAGTAAATCTCAGTAACCCAGGCCATGGATTTCCAGTTATAGCCAATAGAACACAGCGCAACATCATCTCCCAATACCGAGAGAGACGAAACCCCTCCTATCGCTCATTGCCTCCATGTGATTCGGGACTGTACCCAAAAGCCACCGTTTTGCACGTTCTCTTGAACGTGGTATGGTGGAAATCAAAGCACAGTGGGAATCACACAAGACTCTATGATGAACTCGGTTCTACAGACTAACCTGTACTAGTGTCACCAGAGAACTGCCATCTGACGATAGGTATAATACCATCTGGGAGTTCTCGGCGAGTCCGTTCAGTGTACCCACTCTCTACTGAGCACCTGTATACTATCTCTGATGTCAAACACCAATGGATACGGGATCATCCATCGCCCACCTACATGGGTCGAGAAGCATACGCTGTCTACTCTGGCATATCGGTGCCCTGTCTCGATAGACCTACGACTAGGAACATTTGAAGGATGTACTTAGCGAGTACACTGTCCCCACTAGTATGATCTACATCATAGTCCTGGTAGTAAAGTACTCATCCAAAGGGCTTTATCAACATGTAACATAGAGACAATCAGAGTACATGTTAAGACAAAGAGCAACCAGATAGCATACTATCATGTCGAGCAAGAAAGTCCTCCATATATATGTCCAAGCATCCACTATAATATACATCGTGTGTACAGTAATGGCCTCTAGGGCATACATATCGCTAACAATCCCCCACTTGCACTAGGGCCATCTGTTGTAGTATCTCATACCCAACAATCAGCTGTGATTTAAGTATCTCATACTCAACAATCCTATAAAAGTCTCTACTGGGAAATAGGCCTTTGTGAGTGGATCCGCGCTGTTGTTCTCTGTATCTACTCTCCTATCATCGATCTCCCTGGAGATCAACCATCCCCATGATCAGGTGATACTGCCTAAGAATATGTCTGGATCTCTGATGGGATGGAGGTTCCTAGGCATAAGCCACAACTCCATTGTCACACAATGGTAGGAACGAAGTTCATCTAATGAACTTTTATATATCCAGACCGCCTCTTTGGTAGCATCCTTGGCAACGATGTATCTAGCATTTAATCATCTAGTTTGCCACGATATCTAGCATGGAAATCTTCCAACATACCGTCCCTCCACTGAGGGTAAACACAATGCCTGTGACAGACATTCAGTCGACCTTACCACCCTGGAAGCTTTCAGTGATTCTCCCCAGGATCGATTGATACCATCTCACTACATCTAGTGAGAATCCAAACATCCAATTAGATCTATCTCATAGATCCAAAACCCAGGATTTAGGAGGTATCATATTGATCCTATATGGAGAATCCTTGTGATAAGAGGAGATTGACCGAGCGTAGAATAGGAAACTCCTTCCCTATCAAGAGTATGTAATCCACGTACTATACGAGGATCACCACCATACTCCCTACTACCTTTTTGTATATACTAGGTTCATCTACCATTTTGATGAAGTCAAACTCTTTGACTACCACATCAAAACAGACGTTCCAACTCCGCGATGCCTGATTTATCCCATAAAACAACTTGCACACGTTTCTGCTGCTCCCACTATCTACGAAGCCCTCTGGCTGTGTACTTATAGACGCTCCTTTCCAAATCACTATTTAGAAAAGCAGTCCTGACACCCAACTGCCAGATATCGTAGTCATGGTATGTAGCAGTGGCAAGTAAGATCTGGATGGACTTAAGCATAGCTTTGAAAGTCTCAACTTTTCTATGTACACCAAGTAATCTTCTCAAGATATACTTGCTCCTGATGGGGATTTAACCCTTCAGATAAAGCAACGAAAGTCCATACTTTGTTGGTGTATATGGATTCCATCTCAGATCACTTAGCATCCAGCCATTCTCACAGAGTCCCCGCTCTTGATGGCTTGCTCGAAACTAGTTGGGTCATCATTTTATGATGCAATCCTCGCTCCCGCTGTCATAGAGAAAACCGAAGTATATCTCAGGTGGGTGAGGAACCCTACCAGATCGGCGGAGAGGCTGAGATTCGTTGGGAGCTATTGAATCCTCCGGTTCAACCAAATCATCAGCTGCAGTTTGTATAGTTGGAACTCCTTCCAGTTCTACCTCATGATCACTAATTTCTTCACAAGAAATTCCCTTTCTCCGAAAGGTGGCGTGCCGAGAAATAAAACACTTTTTGTTTCTCGGTTTTGTAGAAGATATTCCCTTGCGAATGCTTGGGATATCTAACAAACTTCCACAGAACAGAACTTGCCTCGAGCTTGTCCGGATTTTGCTTTTGACATAGGCCGGATAACCCCAAATCTTAACATACTTAAGACATGGGCTCTTCCCATTCCATATCACATATGGAGTGGTAGGCATCTGATTTGATTAGAACCCTATTCAATAGTTATGCAGCTTCTCAAGTGCATAACCCCAAAAGGAAATAGGCAACTCAGTAGTACTCATCATATAGCGCACCTTATCACATAGGGTGCGATTGCTCCGCCCCGATATACCTATGTGCTGTGGTGTATCCGGAGGAGTAATGCTGAGAGAGAATCTCATTCTCTTTTAGAATAGTCCAGGAATTCCGTGCTCAAGTATTCTCCTCCTTGATCACATCATAGGACATAATACTTATACCCGGTTTTTGGTTCTCTACTTCTATCTTGTATTCATTGAATTTCTCAAAAGGTTCAGACTTGTGTTTCAATAGGAACATATGTTCGAATCTTGAGAGATAATCAGTGAATGTAATGAAGTACAAAGAACCGGTCCTGGCATGTGTAGACAAGGGACTTTACATACATCATCATGTATCAATCCCAAGAGTTCGCTAACTCTTTCTCTGTTTCCAATAAACGGATCTATGGTCATGTTTATCTTTGAGACATGACTGGCAAGTTTCACAAGATGTAAATCCAATCTGATTTAAATATGCATCTTTATGTAACTTCAGCTAGTCGGGTCGCATTGATATGACCTAGTCTACAATGCCTCTAGAAGGATTCGTTCATTTCTGAACTCTTCCTCTTGTGTGTTTTCTTTACATTAAGAACTGTAGTTTGATTTAGAACATTTATTCTTTTAGATAACGTGGCTGAACCAATCAACTCTTGATATTGGAAATGTTCAAAACATTATCCAACAATACAAAATTATATCCTTCTTTACTTATAAAGAGACTGATATGATATTGTATATCAGGTTCGGTATCTAATAATATTCGTTCAGAATCAATGTATTTGGTAATACAGGGTGATAACTGCTAACATACTTGGCTGCAACACTTGCACCATGTTTTAACTTTTAAAACTAATCACCCTTTCTCAGTTCTCTACCTATCAGTAGCCCATGTAACATATTACAAACATGGGATCCTGATCCGGTATCTCATACCCAGGACGTAAAGGATACTGAGAGATAGTTTTCTGTAATTAACACATCCGAAGAAGATGCATCATCATGTAATTTCTTCGTTTGGGCGGCACAGGAATTCTGGTAATCCCTTATTTCCTGCTTGGTCTTATAACTATTATAAGTTGGAGCGGGACCAACGTTCCCTAGCTCAGTATAACAAGCAGGTTCGGTCAATACATCTATATTATTATTTTGATTGAGGTGTGACATGGTCGCTATCTGGAGAGAGAGAGAAGAAAACACTCAGCGTATTCTCTTGCAAGATTAGATTGTTTATTAATATATCTGATCAGGATGTTTCCCACCGTTTTAGTCAAATCTTCCTTCAAACCCTAAAAGGAAAGACTAGCCGGGATTAATTACACCCTACAAGTTCGCCAATCTTTCACCCAGGCCAGTGCCGGTACTTTGAGGGAGGTTCCCCATGCTTTCGCACGGACCTAATTAAAATAAACCTCCTTTTCCCAGAGGTTTAACCCCGTTGACACCTTTGTAGACACCTACTTGATCGGCTAATTGTAATGTGTAAAACTCTCCCAGGAGTAACTCTTACTCTCAGCGGGTATCGGGATCCAACTATTTCATAGAAGGTATGCAATCACATTGCAAATTTCAACACTTGAAATTCCAATAATATTTTACCCCTAGCATGCTATGACCTTGACGCATGCCAAACAACTCATAGTCCGCTAGTCAAGTTCAACCCGTGCATTTCCTGATTGAATTAAACCCACCCGCACGGCCCTTGACGCATGCCAAAAAACGCCGTACGAATACCCTAATCAAATCGCATCGTATGCTAGCAGATAATCACTAGTTAGCTACCGTACACTACGCCTTGACGCATGCCAAACTACCGCAGCACGAATACTAAGTAGTACTTATCTGAAATGATGAAGGGCTATGCAGGTTTTTAAGAAAACCTTTTGCGTAATGAACTGGATATCGTTGTAGAATCAAATGATTTAAATGGAGTGTTTTTGAGACTTTTACTAGTTTTGCTAAAGAGGTCACTCCCGGTGAAGGGATCGTCGGCTCTTTCCTTATCGAATAAGGTGCAGGATATTCACAATACCACTATACAAAGCAAGAACTAGAAAAGCAATCAAAAGACAAAACTGAGGGTTGTATCATCTGCCAGTTATTGCTAAAGAGGTCACTCCCGGTGAAGGGATCTCGGCTCTTTCCTTATCGAATAAGGTGCTGGATGTCCTACAAGGAACACCGCTATGCAAAGCAACAACTAGAGCTACCTGTTTTTGAAAATTCGATTCCACAACATCTTTAGGTTTCTT
The DNA here is from genome assembly GCA_030015575.1 of Agapanthus africanus. Taxonomy (NCBI): domain Eukaryota; kingdom Viridiplantae; phylum Streptophyta; class Magnoliopsida; order Asparagales; family Amaryllidaceae; genus Agapanthus; species Agapanthus africanus. Next base: position 224,024,335 of record JASDDO010000010.1, read on the forward strand.
TTATTTCATTAATCTCACTAATGAAGTCCCATCTTTTAAGTTTAGCAAAACATCACAGATAAATACAACGTACGCTTATGCCTTCCGCATTCGCCTCGATGTCCCCTCGTGCACCGTTAGGTTAGGTAACTAACGACAGAGCGGGGCAGTGCTAGCGCGGGTGTAAAACATAAGCAACGTCTATATAATATATCACATATACTATATCCTGTATTCATCTCAACATATCAAATGATCACATCACAGATATCGCAGCAGAAGAAACATATGAAATATTGGATATACTAGGAGGTCCGTGTTTTATTGCGAGCCTGTATAAAACACGGATTCCACAGTCGTGATGAATAGCCAATCCCACACCCCCTAGACCCCTATGAGAGTGGCAAGAAACCCTACCAATTCTAGAGTGAGGAGACCCAGTCTCGACTCCTCGAGATAGTCTCCCACTTGGACCCTAGAACCCGGTTACTTGTGCTCCCCGCCTTGGGTCTATCCTAATGCAGAAAAGTAAATAATATACAATGGTGACATCATCCTCAACCTGGAAGTGCCCCAATAAAAGAATATCACATACAATGAATTTTACATGAATGAAAATAAAAACCCTCATCTCACATAAAACCCCCGGCTATTCAAAACACGACGATCCAATATAACATATCCAAGCAACACATAACATCACATGTCATCAACGTAAGTAAATATGTGTATCCCAATTAACGTTGATGTATAGCAATGAAACCGGCGATACACTACATATTACACTTACGGTCGCAGAAAAGAAAGTGAAAAACTACAACAGTTGGAATCTGCAACCACCTTAGACATCACATGCCTAACCAAATGAATTCCTTAGACATAACATGCCTAACAATTATAAACCCCGCATTTTAGTCTCGATCTCGAAAATACTTTTCAATAACTAGTCGGGCAATTCAACAAGATTCCCGATATTCTGATTGAATGCTCGTCGGAAACTTTAGCAGACGTCCGCACCCCCCCGGTGCCGTCGACGAAGTGTACTAAGGCGGAGCACCGCTGCCGCGAGCACCCGAACGGATGCTTTTGGCGACGGGGTTCTCCTACAGTCACTTGGTCGGGTCTACAGGGCGTAGCTATCTATTAAGTTTATCCGGCGAGTATCCGCGTACACTACATGATTGCGACGGACTTTTGATCTCATCAAAATCTCGTGGCAACCAATCAAATGAGACTAAACTGCTAGATTTATAACATTTAAATTAGTTATCTCATAACTACATTTGTGGATTCCAAAAATTGTATCACTTTACAGAAAAAGTTAGACGACGTTAAACATTCCGATCAAATCAACAAACACCCAAAATTTCCCTATTTGCTCAACACTTGAACTTAGTTTAAAAGCATCCATCACATTCCACAGTACCAATGGTCCAGCCGAAGAAGGGTCAAACCAACGCCTCACTTGTGGTACCGCTAAACCATCACAAACCCTAGGGTTTAGTGATAGTTTTGACGGTCACAAAATCGAGTTAAGGTTTCGTTCTTCTAGAGGGTCCACCGCGTTACTCGCACGATATTTGAATGTTCTTTAACTAAGGAAAACTCCAACACTTGGATATTTTCCGACAGGGGAAAAAGTGAGTTATTGATATCCGTTCGAACTTTTTAACACTGTCTAAACAATCAAGAAACCAAGCTAGAATTGCGAATACGAAACACTCCGAATTACCTTTTGAGTAAATAAACATCTCATGCAAATTTAGGAAAAATAAACAACACCAAAAGTACAAAACCCCAGAGACTTGAACATGACCCAAACCAGGAGCACAGAATTCACTAGGGGGCCGGCCTGCTCGGATTTCTTGGCCATGTGCTCGGCCAAAATCAGAGCAGGGGGGTGGGGGCCATATTCATATTGTATCTCATACAAACTTCTGCACATGTTCGAAAAATTTTCAGAGCTTATTTAAAATTCGACAGAAACTAGGATTTGATATCGGGTGTTTCGGAGTTGTTTCGGTTTCGTAATCCTACACTTATCCGTCTAATTCTCTAGCTAGGCTCTGATACCACTATTGGTATACCTACAACGGCAGCAAGGTTTCGGGTGGCATCTCTCATGCCAATTTCAAATTTTGCTATTATAGATAACCCTAAACATAGGAACTTTAACTAGAGAATCAAACAAAACATCGAAGAAAACGACTTTACTTCTAAGAGTTAGGGATTACAACCTTTCAAGTCCGTTCCTTCGCTTCATAAGCTCCGTGTTGAGGTCCCTTCACTGCGATCATCAAGTACCCGGACTCTAGAGAGGCTCCATGAAGAGAACGATGCACCCTTGCTTGAAGACTTCATTAATCCAAGATGATCAACCTTGAAGAATCTCAAACCCAAGCTCACACTTCTCTAATGAGGTGTTAGTGAAGTGAACACCCTAATCTAAGTGGCTAGAATAGACGAGGATGATGAAGTAGGAATTTTGCTCTCTTTTGTTTTCTTAATCTCACTTTAAAATCACTTCAAACCAAAAAGCTAGAAAGCTTTTTCAAGAGGAGGAAGAAGAAGAAATCCTTTTTGTGATGAATAATGAATTGTTGTGAGATTAGAATTGCAACCATGGGTTAAGGATGACATCCTTAACCCTTGTAGAGACTTAACCACTTGCTATGGTTAGAGTTGGGTCAACAAATATCTTAAGGATGACAAAAAGGGTGGACAAAGTCAAAGAAGCCTACAAGCTTCCATCAACCATGACTAATTCCACAATTTTTGTATTTCCTTAATAATAGTCATAAACCCTAATTTATCCATATCATGGTTCAAGTCTCATAAACCCTAGTTGCAATTGTAACCCTAACATGTTACAATATTATATATCACATATACAATATTTTGTAACAAAAGAAAATAATACAATTAATATATATCACATATATATCAATGTATTATCAAGTGAGAAAAAGAATCTTTAAGTGAGCTTATATTAGTTAATGTAATGTAATATATCAAATATATAATTATACATTAAATTATCGAATCAACACTTGATCCGATAATCCGGCTATTTTACAAATAACCGACTAATAAAAAATGTATCAGTTCATCGAATCAACACTTGATCCGATGACCCGGCTATATCACATATACCCGGCGGATATCACATATCGCGAGAATCTAGTATGGTATCACATACACGTATTATTCTCGGTCCTGCACATATCACATATGTGCTCCTACTCCATTTTGCCTGAGCCAGGAAACTTCTGTGTAGGACTCTAAAGAATCGTCAATATGCCGGCAGTAGGTGATGATCATATCAAACACCCACAAGATGCAAGCGGTTAGCTAAACGTAATAACCACCCAGGTATTGAGCGATCAGAAGATAAACAAGCAAGCCTGTACATTCTCCTGCTAATCCAACCACTAACACTCCCGTATAGTCCGGTCTCTTCATCTGATATGTCGCATATCCAGTCTACGGGTGGTAAACGTCAGACCCCAGCAACCTGTAAGTCGTGTCGATATGAGGTCCATAACAGTTCGAGAAACTACTGATAACACTTACCAGTAAATCTCAGCAACTGCTTTGTATGAAAAAGTGTCTTTGTAGAAATACCGCAATCAGAACGGTGTCGTGTGAAGCTAGACCGAGATGAGTACGGATCGTCCTCAGGGAAACGTTGAATCTTTTAGTCTTACTGTTGATTAGGAAAGGAGGAAGAATAAGGAATGGTGAATAATGGTAGTAGGTTCTAGATCTACGTTAAACACGGATGCAGAATATAGATCTAGATTAACTACGGATGTAGGTTTTATATAAAAAGGGGCTTGTAGGGTTCATTAAGATTTAGTAGTCATGGATGATTAATTAAAGATTACTCCTTTTATCCTTTAATAGATTTAAAACTAGATCGACAGTGATGCATATAGATTAGGGTTCCTGGAGGGAAAAGGGTTCCCACTCTTAACCCCTATCTCGACATGGATCTCCGTTCATGTCTAGCCTTTACCAAAACAATTGTTAATCTAACCTCTAATTGTGGTCGTGATTATCAATGAATTGATAGCGCTCCCAATTAGGATGTTAACTATTCTTTTGGTAAAGTTTATAAACTTTATAGGATGTAAAAAGAGTTTAAGGATCTTCATCATCCATTAATCTACCATAATCCTATGAATCCTAACAAGCAAAGAATTACTCGCGCATGTTGGGAAAAGAAAAGATAGAGAGGGAAATCATATTGAAGAACTAAAAAGAAATAAAATAAGAAAACAATTACCTTTATTAATCAACAAGATCAATTACTCTTTGTTCCCTTAGAAATTGATTACAAAATGCTAGTTTGCTTCTCGATCTTTTCTAAGGAGGTAGATGAACTGTTGATGATCAACCAGGATTCTTGAGCCGTCGTGGACTTCGTGATCACGTCAATGTGATAATTTTTCCAAGAGGCTCTCGGACCTTATTTATAGTCACAAAGCCAGAACCCTAGTTTCCTAATATGGAAACTAGTTGTTAGGATCTCAACCACCAAAATCCTGAGCCCTAAATCCTCAGAAGTGCGGCGGAACCGCAGCCATTGGATAGGTTTGGCCGCAGATCCGCCCCCTTTTGGTGAGATCATGGCCTCTAATTTTTGTAGCTTCATATCTGTAACACTTGGTAATCTTTTGAGTATCTAGACTTTGAAAATCTTCCCTACATTTCTGCCAGAATTAGTTTCTTCAATTTACTTGAATATTTTCGGCAGATTTGATCTTGCCAACTCGGATTTCCTTGATTTTAGTCATGATATAATTCCTGCACTATTATATCAATAAATGATGTTAGTAGAATTTGTTTTTATTGAGATATTATCTTTAACCATTTTTCATGATATTTTAGAATTGGTCAAAGGTATTTAATAAGGTAAGCATATTTAAATGGGCCAAATGTTACATGGATATTATATGCTTACTTTTTCCTACATAATGTTAATTATCATATATAAACATATGAAAATAGTATTTTTGCAGATAAACCTTCATATGTGTCACATTTATAATAAACACCCTTTATTATATAGAAATAGTAGGAAAAATGTCATATTAAATGTGCAGTTTTATCAACTGAACAAATACCCCCAAACTTATCTTTGATCGTCCCGAGCAAACTAGTTATTCAATTGAAAGAGAAAAAGAAGAAGCTAAGCGCACTTTCGTAGGCAACACGATTGCACTGAGCACGTGCAACAAGCCGTTAAACCCCTAGGTGTCTTTAGTAGGAGGAGTGTTGTCTCCTGAGGGTTTTCTGCGGATTACACCCACAAAATCCTATAATAAAAGAAAGATAGTGAAAGTTACATACAAAGATAAGAATTTTGAAAGAAAGAACTTGAAAATAAGAGTTTTCAATTACACCAGTTTTTCAGTTGCTATGAGCCCTATCTTAATGATCGTGAAAAAATGTTAGAAATCACATCGTCCCTCAATAAAACATCGTCTTTATTATTCATTCCTACCTTTCTTCCAAACATTGATCATATACCGCTACGTGTGTGTAAAGGAAATCCCTACACTCGGAGAATTCAATTCAAGCTATCATACTCTTGTCCATCTACCTTAGTACTTTTTTTTAGTTGGTGAATATTTAGATGGAATTGCTCACACATTTTTCATGCAACTGTTAATACTTCTTGAGGTACTAACCGACCGATTACTCATGTTCTTGCTATATTAGGTGTATTTAGTATTTTCCTCGTCTTGCAACACCTAAGGCTTAGCAGTGATTCCTAAACCAGTTGGTCTAAGACACTTGGTGATGAAGCACCATCGCTATATTTTTTTATGCTGCCTTGGTGATTACAAGACCAGTGTTCATTTTTCTTCATCATTTTATATTTTATTGCTTCATTTATAATTTTCGTACTCTGGCTTTTAGATAAGAGCATTTCAAGGTATCCTCTACTATCCCGAGTTTCAAGACATGTGTAAGTGTGTATAGTAGGGTATCAACATTCAAATGTTAGGCCTCCAGAATAGGAACTATTTTTCAGACTTATTTTTATCCTCAGATTAGTGACTTCTTTCATCTTACTAGCCCTTGGGACAATGGCTCATAACTACTTATTACTAGTTCGTTAAAGAAAACATCTAACTTTCTTGGTTTTCTTAAACTTTTCCAATCTTTTAGATGTAATATTTCACTTTCTAATATTTTATTATAAAGAAATTTTTTGAATTTTTTTTTTGAAAATGATGTGCTTATGCAGAGTATGATGCAAAGTGATGCGTAAATAAGCACAAACCACCCCCAAACTTGTTTACAACAGTGTCCTCACTGTTGCCGTCTGTTAAATCTCAAAAACCTGTAAGCTTCGGAGGAAAAGTTACTAATGGGGACATGAATAAGTGAACATGAAAATCCTTCCCCAAACTTATTTTTGACTCACCATTTTGTGTAAAAATTATATTTTGAAGAGCCAAAAATATACCCCCCAAACATGAGTTAAACACTGTTAAGCTTTTAAAATCATAAGTGGGGGGTAAAGTTATTGGTCAATGCAAAGCCTTACAAAGAACGAAAGTCAACACCAACCACTCAAAGATTTTATCAATGAAATGCACCGGTTGGTGGAAGAACATGCTGTACAGAGTCAGGAAGAAGTGGGGAAGAGATAAGTGGTGTGATGGAAAGGGTTTACGTCTCAATTTGGAGAGACGACACAGTGATAATGATGGATTACTCACATTCTTGTGATTGTCAAGAAGAAGGGGTGGAGGTTCAATTTCTTTGTTTTGGAGTTGATTCATCTCAATACCCGTATTTTCTAAAAATGCGAGTTCATCAGCGAAGCATTCATCGATATCCCGAAGAATAATGTCATTGGAAAGAACGGGATGATACTCAGACTCCATGAAAAGTTTAGAACAAGCGTTAGATGTTGACCCGGACAACTCGAAAGAAGGGTCCGTATGTGTATAATACATATCTGGGTCAAACAACAACGTATGAAAAGAGTCTAGATCAGTATCGTGAAGCTGTTCAAATTCGATGCTGTCGACATCCATTAATTCGACAGAACATACTCGATCATGAGGTTCGGAGGCTTCAATTCCCAACTTGTAAATATTAAGTTCAATTGACCTATTCCCGAAGGATAGGGTCATAGAACCGTTTCGACAATTGATTACAGCGTTGGAAGTCGCAAGAAAAGGTCGACCCAGAATCACCGGAATTTGGTTCCATGGGTTTGCTACACGTTGTATATATAGAACAATAAAGTCCACAGGGAAGATAAATTCTCTGACTTTTATCAATACATCCTCTAACATACCCCTTGGTTTGGTGATAGATAGATCAGCCATCTGTAAAGTGCATTGCGATGGTTTTAATTCTACGATACCCAATTGCTCATACACAGAATAAGGAAGCAAGTTAACACTAGCGCCTAAATCGAGTAAAGCATGATTAATATTTTTACCTCCAATAGAAATAGAGATTGTAGGATAGCCAGGGTCCTTACGTTTCTTGGGTAATTGCTGTGTAAAAGCTGTGCTTACATTACTCGACATGAAGACTTTTTTCGGCACTTGAGTTTTTCTCTTCCTAGTGCACAAGTTCTAAAGTATTTTTGCATAAGCTGGAACTTGTTGTATAGCATCTAGCAGAGGAATATTTACGTTAACTTGCTTAAACATTTTCACAACCTTCTCCATTTGTGCATTCGGCTTCGTGGACCTCAATCTATCTGGAAATGGAGCTTTATCAATAAGTGTTGGGTCCAACGTATGTGGAGAAGTTTGTGGGGGTGGAAAGGATGAAGTGGGTAGAGGGTTTGAGCCTTGAGGAAAACGGAGAATAGGCTTGGAAGAAGAAGGTTGTATCATTTCAGAAAACTAAAATATTATTTTTGGGAAATTTTATAATTAAATAATAATATATTGAATATTTTAATAAGGCGGTATAATTAAATACCGATAAATTGGGAAAAATTTGGAAAATTATGGAAATTACTGAAATGAGGGTGCTTGATATGATTCAAGCAAATTATGAAAGTTTATGATTTATTTGACACTATTTTAGTGCTAATCGCGATTAAATATCGCTAATCGGACTTTAAGCGTGTTTTGGGCACATGTCATTTTTTTAGCACTTGTTACATTTTCTTCATGGCCTTCTCTTCATTTTTTTAGCATGGTTGTTGAATTTAAATGAGGAGAAAAGAATAGAAAAGAAATGAAATAGAAAATGTTGCATAGTGAATGGTATGGGCAAGGGAGAGAAGGAGAGGGGTTCCTTGACCTTTGACCATTGTCTTCTCTCTTCACTTCCTTCATCATCTTCAACTTTTGATTTCCTCTCCTCAACCCCATGGCAGCCCCCTCTCCTCCAACACCTTCACCCCCTCACTTTATCATCAAAACAACCCCAAAAATCCATCCCCACTTCACAAAAAATGTGCATGAGCTCACTAGCTACACTTTGGACCAAGAAAGCTTGCATTTTGGACACTTGGGCAACTCAAGAATTTTCTTGAGTTGCCAAATGAGGTAATCCCTTCACAAATAGCATAGTATTTCATTTGCTTAAGCCTCGCTTCAAGTTTGAAATCGATTTGGCAAAGTTTAGTGAACTTTGATATTCCAAGTGGGAATTAGGGTTTGAATTGAATTGAGATAGTGTAATTGAGACTTAATATTGACCTTAAACCCCTGTGGTGATTGATTGGAGACCTAAACCTGAGACTTATGCTCTTACTAGCGAACTTAGAAATCCCCGATATTTCCGTATTTTTGTGGAATTCTGTAGGGAATATGAAATCTGCTATCACCCGGGACACCTGAAAAATATTTAGCGAAGACTGTGAGTTATGCAGGAAACTTAGAAGCTGTACACAAGACCCGAGACCATATCTCTTCATTTTGGCCGACTTTTTTCTCTTTTTGGCCGCAATTTACGGCCATGGTACATTGGAATCATTCCGTGCTTGGTCCATAGCTTCATTTTAGTAAAATTAGACCTACCCCATATGCAGAATTGCCTAATTTCACCTGGAACAAAATCTGGAGCATGTTCTCTAAGTTTCTGAATTCGTTTTACGGCTTTTAATGAATTTAGATTTGGTATTTGATATTGTGTTTCCGTCGTGTAGCGTTTGAACGTCAACGACTAGGGTTATTGATCGTGTTTTGCATGCGAGGCTATGGGTTTTGACCTATAAACGATACGCGTGCCGATTTCGTTTTCGTGCGCTATTTCCATTTACGTTGTCTTCTGGTATACATGTAGGTACCCTCGAGTGGGTTCGGAGCAACAAGGAGGGGCATGGCGACATCGACATCGGCAAGCAAGAGCAGGTGAGTAGATATATATCAACGGGGGAAGTCGGGTGGATGGCGTATAGCACCCCCGCAGTTCGTAGTATAATTATGATATATATATAAATATATATATATATATATATGTATATGTTATATATGTGATTCATGATACGTGGATGTTTATCAAGAGATGATTATTGTGTTCATGGTTTAGTTTAGGGTAATTAGAAGTAAACTAGCATAGCTTCTTAGTCGCGAGCCCTAGAATAGGTTCACACCGACACGCACATACACATTTGCATACATCTTTTTACATGTGCGTATGTGGGGATATGTATACACACACACACACACATGGGTGTAGGACTATATATATATATGTATACATATACATGGATTTTGAGGATAAGTACTTGGGATTGGAGATGAGTCGATAAGATTCGTCTTGGGGCCATGAGATCAGTGATATGATATGATTCGTTTGAGACACGACATGATATTTAGCGGGTTCTTTAGGCGTGGTGTTTTCATACACACGCATGCATTACATAAATGGTATCAGTATTGTACTAGACTAAGATCAGTACCCCCTGATCATGATATATGATGGAAAGGATACCAGACGAATAATGAGAAAATGTGATATTTGACCCGTACCCAGATTTGGGAGGTCGTACGACGGATTTACCGTACGAGCTATATATTGATGATAGATCCGCACTCTTGACTCGAGGATGTCATATTATATAGGGTATCGTATGGGATACTATTGAGGCGGGATCACCGACTATTACACACACACACACATACATATATATATATATATATATATATATATATATATATATATATTGGCTCAGATTTAAGTAGTTTCCATACCCCTTCCGATTGGTTGTTAGTTAGACCTGTAGTTACCTAGTAGATGTAAGACTTGACCGAGTCATACCTATTTCAAAGCAAACGAATCGTGAGTATTTTAAAGACGGGCCAAGAGATTCTACGGATATTTCAAAGGACGTATCTTTTCTAAAAAACACCGTAGCCCTTATTTTCAAAACACCACGATTCGTGTTATTTCAAATGGCAAAACTGTATGACTCATACTTAGAAATATGCAGATTCGTTATCATTGTATTTGATATTCAGCTCCCGCATATTATTGCAGTTCGCATCGCATCACATGCTTATATTGTGTTTTTCATGTGCCATTACATGCTGTCAGGACACCAGCACCATTACCGATGATGCGTATATTCCACATACACTTACTTGCCGGCTCACACACATCATTATCGGTAATTGCCATGCCACGTACACTTTAGAAAATACCTTTTCATTGACATAGCTTGATAGCTGATAGTCGCAATATGTTATAGCTTCCATATGCTAGTTTAAATATTGCATTCATTGCATGATATTAGGTGCATTCATATATTCATTGGTTATGCAGTATTATGGAGATTTATGCCGGTATTCACTGTTTATTGGTACCAGATTATTTTGATGATTTCGGATTTACATGAGATTTCTGGATTTGGGGGAAAACCGCAAGAATTTAATAAAAGTTTAGTATCATCATTTTAAAATGCAAATTACGGTTTTCTCGTGATGTATGAGTCGTCCACCATGAGTTTTCAGGATTGCTGTTGGATTTCGAGGCCCAATTCGAGGAGTTGGATGAACCGTCTCGGGTACATGGTGGGCCCGGTATGGTACCCCAGGGCAAGAAGCTCGAGTTGTATTCGATGAGCCTGGCAAGGGGGCACTACCTACCGGTGATATTATTTGGATCCGTCGGTTATCCGGAGGATACCGGCCGGAGTCATGAGATGGATACAGGCTGATCCGTTCTGCCGGAGCCCGTGGGCCGATCCCGCAGATGATAGGATGCCTGAGATATTGATATTTGAGATTTGAGATATTGATATTTGAGATTTGAGACACTGAGATATTGAGATTTGATGATACAGGTCAGTCCGGGCAGCCGGAGCCTGAGATATTGAGATATTTGGATTTATGTTTTCTGTCGATGCTTGACCCGGATTTCTCAGTTGATTTCATTGATGTTACTCGATATATATACATAAAGATATCTCATTAAAAATAGAAAACAGTTGTTTCACTCATTTCATTACATTTCATTCATACCTCATACATATGATATATTGCTACCTGAGGCCCTGGCACAAGCACTGGGATTACACTTATGTATAGACGTTTAACCTTTCCACCTTTTTATGCTTCAGACTTATCATTTTGAGGTTATATTTACCTGATCGTATTGACCTAGGATTGTGTCATACATGAGATTTCTGCTCGGTGATCTTTTCTACTCACCCCCGTTGTGCCACAGTTCCTTGAAGGTTTTGCCGTACAGGTTTTGTTGCGGCTTTGCTGGCACACTGTTCATTCCGGGTGATTGTTTTGGTAGGTGGGTTCTTTTGCATCAGGACCCCCATTGTTAATTTATTATTTCTGTTGTATCTAGAAACTCCATCAACCAGACTTGTATATTTGATAGAGATAGAATACCAGTGTTTATTCTTTCGACCTTAGAGTCACACGTTGTATTATTATGGTTTTCATGTTGATTTTGAGTTTCTTTTGAGTTTTGATCCTTGCCCTTCGGCGTTGTATATTATACTGCTTGCGTGGTTGTGACCGTCGATTAACAAAGAGCTAGCTCCCGCTTGGGGATGCCCTTTTTTTATTTCGTATACTTGTATCCCGTTTGTGGCCAGTATTTACAAAGGAAACTCTGCCGAAATTTTCAAAAGTGACTTGATGTTTTTAAAACGCATAATTCGGCTTATGCTATTAAAACTACTTACTTTGAATTGGTTTATCCTTCACTCTACTGCTTCTTTTGTTTTTGATTTCTGGGTTTTGGCTTACTTAGTTTACGTACGCTTCGAGACGTTTCGTAATTTAAGTGCCAGTCACGTTCCGTACTTTTTGGGTCGTGACAAAGTTGGTATCAGAGCGTTAGGTTTAACCTTCGGAGTGTAGGATGACTCTTGGTTGATGGAGTAGGTGACTCAAGTAGAGTGACGTGTCGTGTGTATGTTCCGTGGTATACTTACGATACGAAACTCCGCTTAAGAAGCCTTAGGATATACATTTCCTTGCACGGTATTATATTCATTCTTATGATCTAGCCTCATCAGTACCAGTTATGATTTTGTTATCATGGTTGGACGGGCGTGGAGAGCTACAGCTAGAGTTGCGGTCAGCACGAGTTCGTTACGGACGAGGACTGACCAGAGCGTGATTCCAGGGACATACGATTGCATAGAGGCATCGTTTTATTGTGTTTTCGCGCCATGTGCGTTTGATGGATGGCTGTTATGAGATTTCTCAGACGTGCAGATCAGCACCAGAGGATTGAGCCACTGATAGAGGCCAGCCAGAATGTGATGACCATTGATTTGTCACTTGTTCATGATGATCGAGGCACTGTTCAGCGTGCAGAAGAATGAGCCAGTTGTTGCTACAAACGACGAGATATCGCCCCATATGTTGGAGCTATCGCAGTACGAGTTATACAAAGAGATATGATAGACGATCGCTAGTCATCCGAGGATGAATGACTAGGACATATGGTTCTTTCGCTCACCCCGATGCGAGGTCATCAGATTGATTGATTCCAGCTTGAGGAGGCTTCACACAGATACGTTGGGAGTCGATAGATACGATCGAATGTCAGAAACCCATTTTTCTAAGTTTAAAGTATTTGAAGAAAACATGCAAGTAACTCTACGGACCCTCTAGAAGAATGAAACCCTAACTCGACATAATGACCATGTGAAAGCCTTCGAAACTTCGGGTTTGCGGCAGTTCCGCAGTGCCATTAATGAGGCTCGGGTTTGCCCTTCTACGGTTGGTCCATAGGTGCTGTGTCATGTACTCGATATTATTAAACTGTACTCAAGATGTTGATCACTTGGGGGATTATGAGGTTTTGATGAATCGATCGAATGGTTCGACATCTTTCGGATATCATGTGATCGGATGCAATGCTTGAGAGAATCCAGATATGAGTATAGCCGTTGGAGCACAGTCCATGCAGCCACGAGGAGACGAGTCCGAAGCAGTCGACATTAGAGAAAAGAGGAGTAAGAGGTTCATACGAGATCTTGATAAGATGACGTTCCACTCCGCCGACATTAGAGATGTGGCACGCATACAGAGGCATTACATATGGATATATCTTCCAGAAGGAGTCGCGACGAGTATGCAGCCGTTCCGGAACAAGAAATAGATTTAGTGAAGGGTGATAACCTCCGGGGAGTACGGCAGAAACGAGAATGGGAGAGACCTCGACAGTACCTTTTTGGAATAGTAAACGAGAAAACCTGGACCCAGGAGTGGTCATATGACGCACACCCAGTAGGCCAGAGTTCGGCATCGTCGACGAGACATGTTATGAGTGACCATGACAGTTGGACAGAGATCTTTAGAGGATGTGCTAGAGCGGGGCTATTTCCGTCACTTTGGATTTCAGTATATTTGGACGGTTTATTTGCATGGTTGAGATTTTGTGCACCACAGTTGCACTTGACTTTGATTTGATGACATTAGAGATGCTGATTTTGATTTCATACCTATGGTAAGCATATGATTTGACTTATGCTTTCGGCATAGTTTTCATGCACTTTTAGTATTTGATTTGCTTTTTTGCGCATGCCGATGCACAGGATAGTGATATTTTATACCACGGTATACCTGATTGGGATTTTTATTGAAATGTGTATACCGTCAATTTCGATTGTGATATTCGATATTCGTTTTCATGCACATTGTGCACTTGATTTGGATTCTTGTACATATTTGACGCGCTTGGATTGGATTTTTGCGCATGTTCGGAGCTTGATATTGGATTTCGTGATTTCGTGCATGTTGGATGCACATGATTTAGATTTTATTCGTGCATGATGGATGCACCTGATTTGGATTTTCGCACATGTTGGGCGCATGATTGAGATGCGATTTTGGTGCACACCAGATGCACTAAATTGGGATTCTTTGTGCATATCAGATGCACCTGATATTGCTGTCAGGCACACCGTTGCCCATGACAGATGTTTCGTGCACACCCATTGCACTTAGATGTTGTTTCTGTGCACATGTATGGCACATTCATGGATTTTGATTTCCGTGCGCACCAGACGCACGTAGCATTCATATGCACATTTTGCGAATTGATTTCTTATGGAGCAGTACGTTTTTATGATATTACTATTTGTTTTCGTACTGAGCAGGGCTAGTCAGAGGACAGTACCTGGATATATTTTGCATGCATTGATAGTTATCGAAGGGATTTACAAAAAGGGAGCTACAGTCTCAGTATTTACTTGCTTGTCTAATATGATACGAAGCATTTAAAACAAGGAAACCCTTCTACATTGTTTTCAAAATGGCGGGACGTACATTTTTAAACAAAGGATATGTATATATATCATATGTATATATATATATATATATATATATATATATATATATATAGCTATTTTCTTATAATAGACGTCCGCCACTGTGCCGCGATATGCGTATCGCACAGCGATTTAAAACGGTTTGGCATACATTTCCTTCATATATTTACATGTATAGATTTGATGTTTACATGTATAGTGTTGATGTATATCATGTTGGTTTTCGTATTGGATTTGACATTGGTGTCTTCACCATGACTCCGATGATTGCGGGATGCTTGACAGAGTTTTGATTTTGAGTTATCTGCTCATTGTTTATGCGCATTCATTGTGCTACGATGTGTTTGTGCATTTATGATCTCGGGACCCCGACGACTTGATCTTTTTACTGAAATGTTTTTGAAATTGGGGGAGTTTAAATTTAAATTCAGGGACCGAATTTCTTTAACGGGGGAAGATTGTAACATTTCAGAAAAACAAAATATTATTTTTTGGAAATTTTATAATTAAATAATAATATATTGAATATTTTAATAAGGCGGTATAATTAAATACCGATAAATTGGGAAAAATTTGGAAAATTATGGAAATTACTGAAATAAGGGTGCTTTATATGATTCATACAAATTATGAAAGTTTAGGATTTATTTGACACTATTTTAGTGCTAATCGTGATTAAATATCACTAATCGGACATTAAGCGTGTTTTGGGCACCTGTCATTTTTTTAGCACTTGTTACATTTTCTTCATGGCCTTCTCATCATTTTTTAGCATAGTTGTTGAATTTAAATGAGAAGAGAAAAGAATAGAAAAGAAAAGAAATAGAAAATTTTGCATAGTGAATGGTATGGGCAAGAGAGAGAAGGAGAGGGGTTCCTTGACCTTTGACCATTGTCTTCTCTCTTCACTTCCTTCATCATCTTCATCTTTTGTTTTCCTCTCCTCAAGCCCATGGAAGCCCCTTCTCCTCCACCAGCTTCACCCCCCTCACTTCATCATCAAAACAACCCTAAAAATCCATCCCCACTTCACAAAAAATGTGCATGAGCTCACTAGCTACACTTTGGACCAAGAAAGCTTGCATTTTGGACGCTTGGGCAACTCAAGAATTTTCTTGAGTTGCCAAATGAGGTAATCCCTTCACAAATAGCATAGTATTTCATTTGCTTAAGCCTCTCTTCAAGTTTGAAATCGATTTGGCAAAGTTTAGTGAACTTTGATATTCCAAGTGGGAATTAGGGTTTGAATTGAATTGAGATAGTGTAATTGAGACTTAATATTGACCTTAAACCCCTGTGGTGATTGATTGAAGACCTAAATCTGAGACTTAATCCCCTATTAGCGTACTTAGAAATCCCCGATATCCGTATTTTTGTTGAATTCTATAGGGAATATGAAATCTGCTATAACCCTTGACACCTGAAAAATATTTAGCGAAGACTGTGAGTCATGCAGGCAACCTAGAAGCTGTTCCCAAGACCCAAGACCATATCTCTTCATTTTGGCCGACTTTTTTCTCTTTTTGGCCGCAATTTACGGCCATGGTACATTGGAATCATTCCGTGCTTGGTCCATGGCTTCATTTTAGTCGAATTAGACCTACCCCATATGCAGAATTGCCTAATTTCACCTGGAACAAAATATGGAGCATGTTTTCTAAGTTTCTGAATTCGTTTTGCGGATTTTAATGAATTTGGATTTGGTATTTGATATTGTTTTTCCGTCATGTGGCGTTTCAACGTCAACGACTAGGGTTACTGATCGTGTTTTGCATGCGAGGCTATGGATTTTGACTTATATCCTTTTAGGTCTATCACGATAGATCTGGATCCCCAGAATGTACGAGGCATCTATTGGAGATAGTGCCCTCAGAGTCAATTATTGGATCACAGGCACGTGATTGCAATGATTGAGGGAGGACCTATCCCGGTAGGACAGTCTTACTCGAGATGATAGTATGCTATCTGGTTTATCTTTATCATCGTGTACTGCTTTAGGTGACCTGACAGGTCGCTATTACACGCTGATAGAGCCCCTAGGATTCTTGCTTGACTGCCGGCAGTATGATGGCGATCATATACGTGAGAGCTGGTGGTCTATAAGCATATCCTTAAAAGGTCCCTAGTCGTGGGAGTTTCAAGACAGGGCATCGATTCTCCAGAGTAGACTAGTGTATACAGTCGAGACCCCGACGAGGGACGGTGGCCGGTCTCACAAGCCACTGGTGTCAGTTGGTTCACCTAAGATGTATACAGGTGCTCATTGGGTTATGTGTACACCGGACAGGACTCGCCGGGAATCTGCCAGTTGGGATTATACCAGACGTCAGATAGCAGTTCCCTGGTGACATGTGTACAGGTTAGTTCATCGACCTGGGGATCGTCATTTGTCTCGTGTGAGTTCCCACTGTACTTTGATTACTAACCTACCACGGCTCAAAGGAGTCGTGCAAACAGGTTTTAGTTGGGTTCAGTCCCGAGCCACATGGAGGCAGTGAGAGGATCTTCAGGGGTTCGTCTCTCCCGGTATTGGGGGTGAGGTCGCGATGTGTCTAGGAGAGCCATTACGCAATGCCCTCGGCCGAGGCAGGAGATTTACTGGTAGGTATTCCAGTAGTATCTCAGGGCGTTCTGAGCTACACTCCGACACGACTTGTACCGCTTTTGGGGGTCTGACTTTTACCAACTCCCTAGGCCCGACATGCGATGCTCATAGACGAACGGACCGGACTGTACGGATATTGTAACTGACAGGCTCAGTAGGGTGTCAGGATGAGTTCGCTCATCGACGTCCCTTTTGGTCAATAGCTGGTGGCCCGTCACGTATTGGCTAATACCTCTGACGTGCTAGTGGTTAAATCCACAGCCATAGTATTGACGAGTCTTTAGAGTCCACCACACTTTCAGTTACTCAAGCTTTCGGGCGAAACGCTGTAGAGGCCGTATGGAGATATGGCAGGGTCCGATCATATACGTGCGGTATTGCACGGATCAGGATCGGACAGTTTTGTACTAGTAGCCGTATAGTTATATGGCAGGGTTTGATCTGATACGTGCGGTATTGTACGGATCAGGATCGGACGGATAATACTAGCCGGCTTTGGTTTAAGCCGAATCCTAGTTTAGTACAGTGTAGATTTTGTCTCATTGCATTTGTATCCGGACAGAATACAGATGCGGGTGTGTATGCACAGTATAGGGGTTTTCCTGTAATTTATTACGGGACCAGTTTTCTGGAGCTGCCAGTTTGCATTCCGTTCCGGCCGGTTTTCCTTTGTTCTTTCCCGGCAGGACTTTTCTGATGGAGGGGGTAATTTGCAGTTTTGCAAATTACATTTGAGGAGGGGGTTTCTTGCATATGTATTTATTATGATAGCATCTTTAGATACCATTCTTTTCCTTGATCTTTTCATGCTTTATTAAGATTAGAAATGAGTTGAAAGATGATGTGAGATGGTTATGATGGTGTTAGGATATGGTCACCCTCTCTCTTTTCCTACACTCACCTCCCTCTTGCTTTTGTAATTCTTTCCTCCACCTTTCTCATTCATAGAAAATGGTTGAAGACATTTTGAGAGAGAAAGAAGATGAGAGCTTTATCTTGAGAGTTTCATTCTTGATCTCATTTTCATGCTAGAAAAATGCAAGCACCATTTTTCTAATCTTGATTCCTCCATCATCTTCAAAGGCAACAAACCCCAAATGAGACATAGCCTCTACACTACACATTCTACAGCATATCTTGAGCATGTCGAGTTGCCGGCTTCATGCCCGAGTTGCCTCGGTATTGAGGCGGGAGCCCGTAAAAGACGCAGGCGATGTGGTGCCCTTCCGGCGAGGAGGCGACGATGTGGAGACAAGACTTTCCGCGGGAGATCGGGACGATGACGAGAAGACCGGAGGACTCGGATCACTCGGTATACTTCTCTTCCCATCTCTTGTTAGCTAGTATAGGTTAATGGTTAACGATCCGGGTTTTCTTTGTCCGCGGTAGCGCCGGTTTCCATGTAAGGAAAATTTTTGATTCCGCATTTTGGCCTCGGATAGACGGCCGGGGCGCTGCCGTGGCGCAACATGGTATCAGAGCCACGCCATTAACCTTGCCTAGCTTGTTCTAGTGTGTTTTACATTTCCGATCGAACAAAATCCCAAAAACCACATTTCCTTTACATCAGTTTTCTGTTTTTTTTTTCTTGCTCAAAATTTTTTTCAGGTTGCAGAAAAATGATGTACTGGAAAATTTAAGGCTACTGTAGAAATTCGACAGAATGATGCCTTAGTTGGAGCGCGGAACCGCGGCCAAAACCCCTTTTGGGCCGCGGTTCCGCCGCACTATGGTCAGGTCACTTGGTCGTTTTTCTTCAGTTGCTTTCTGGGCTGAAAATAGGGCTTTTGGAATATTAATATTGGGCCCAGAATTTCTGTGAGTGCTACAGTATTGCTTTGGGGCCCACTTGTTAATTTTTGATCGATCGGATATTTTAAACACATTATTTCACAGTATTTACATTATATCTGCGACCGTGAATGTCACTTGATCGGTAAATCCTGTCTAACTGCTATAGCCCGGTTAGACGGATTTGCGAACGTGACTTTCACGTTGATGTTCTGTGTTTATGCTGTGTTGTTGCGGATCGGTCGTGGGGGATAGCCTGGATGCAATGTTAGTACAGTTTTGTTGTTTTATGTACATTTGATATTGCGGGGCGAGCGTCCGACATGTGGACTGCCGTCACTGCCTGTTTGTATTATTCTTTTGGGGCACGACCTGGTTGCGGTCGATGTACCCGGTGTATGTGTATTTTACTTTCTGTACTAGGATTACCCCGCGGAGGGGTGCACGGATAGCCGGGTTCTAGAGGGCAACGGGCCCGCATCTCATGGCATTGAGACGGAGGGGGCTTCACTCTAGGATTGGCGGGCTATTCGCCGCACTCGTAGGGGGTACAGGTTGACCCAGGAGGGGTGCCTAAGTTACCGGATTCCATGAAGTGCTGGGTGGTCCATTCACGGTGCTGGAAGGGGCTGCCTCGCTTCAGGTTTTGGCGGGTGACTTGCCGCGCCCGTAGGGGTCTAGGATTTCATTGCACAGGCTATCCACACGACCAGGGGAACGTCGGGTTTCAGCAGCGGCTCTGTGAAACCCGGGGATCCCGGATATCTGTATTGTTCTGAGATGATGTATATTTCTGTGATGTTGCATTTTATCACGCCTCGAGCGAAATATAATATATTGGTATATATATTAGTAGATGTTGTATATGTTTTGCATCCGCGCTAGTCCAGTCCCCGCTCTGTCGTTAGTTAAGTAACCTAACGGGTGATGACGGGACCCAGTGGCGAATGTGGATGGCATATACGTACATCAGTATATTTTCGTTCTTTGTGGTGTGATCAATTGATGGGACTGCGTTGATTCGGATCAATGCAAGATAAACAAACCTATTCTGATGTTGTTGGAACACTTTTCAAAAAGCTGTTATTGCAAGGACGTTCACTTTTGTTTTGCATCATGGTATTCATTTGGAATATCCTGCTCCTCAGTCGACGAGGCAAGGGCCGAGATCCCTTCACCGGGAGTAACCCCTTGGACAAAAAGTTTGCGTCAGGGCATTAACTTCACTATAGCCGATTACTTTTGCTTTGCATCGTGGTATTTATTTGGAATATCCTGCACCCCATTCTACGGGGAAAGAGCCGAGATCCCTTCACCGGGAGTGACCTCTTTAGTAAAGGTTTTCGTCACTATATTTTCTAAAAGGTTATCCAGTTCCTTCAACGATATCAAGTTCCTTACGTTAAAGGTTTTTCGCCAAAAACCAGCCGTAGCCCTCCGTCATTTCAGATCAGTATTGCTTAGTATTCGCGCTACGTTTGTCGTTGCCATTCGCCGAGGCGTAGTGTGCGGTAGCTCTGTAATGCTTTCTGTCGTATGGATATGTGGATTGGTTAGGACAGTCGTACGACTTTGTTGATTATTCGTCAAGGGTCGTGCGGGTGGGTTTAACGCAATCAAGATAATGACGGGTTGAACTTGACTAGGACCTTTTGATTTGTTGATTATTCGTCAAGGTCACTTGGGTCCTAGGGGTAAAAATCACATCGGGAGTTTCAAAAGAACTGAAACTTTCCAGGCATGCGCATACCTTCTGGAGTGTGGTGACTTGAGTGGATTCCGTCAAGTTATCATGCGATGATAGTTGGATCTCGATTCCCACTGATGAGTTAGTTTACTCCTCGGGTGACCCCGACTAATTCTTCTTTCAGGTTTGGAGGAGAATTTAAGGTACAGTGGGAGGTTTCCTGATTAGATAAATTGGTAACCATTCTGATCTAGGTTAGAGTGCACGCTGAGTGTTTCTTTTCTCTCTCTCTTTGGCAGCGACCATTGACCCGACCCTGGACTATGACTCAGTGACCAAGTTGACCGAACTTTCTTAACACTGGCTTTTGGATTGTCAGAGTTGCAGACCTCCTTGCCACTCCTACTTTTACCCTTTTCTCCAGGACACCCCGTATTACTACGAACGTCCACTTCCATTGGACAAAACCATCGTATGGTTATATACGAACTCGAAGGACTTCGAGGATGGTTTCTGGTTCTGGAGAAAACGAATAGGATTATTCAGTTGTCTTTTCCTTTTACCTTCTCTCAGGTTGCGAGTACTCCTTGGTTTAGGAGATAGTACACCTATTACGCAAATTGGATAGTCTTCTTCCAAACCTTAGGCTGGTGCCGACTGGTAGGGAATGAAGAAAACCAATTAGCATAACGATGGTGTGCAGAAGGTATTAAGTTAAGACAAAGCAAGGGATTAGTAAGAGGGCAAAGTAAATTGTGACTGCTATTCACGACCATACCAAGTATTTCTTCGCCAATCCTAAATCACCTTTGTATTTCTCCAGGACACTCCGTATCACTGCGAAGATCCACAGTTTATTGGATACTCCATCGTATGGTTATATACGAACTCGAAAGGAACTTGTTCCAGTTCGGGGATGGATTCTGGTCCAGGAAAAATAAGAATACGTTTTATTCGGTTGTCTTTTATCTTCACCTTCTCTTGCTTTGCGAGTGCTCCTAGGATTAGGACAGTACACCCATTATGCTTATTGGATAGTCTTCTTCCAAACCATAGGCTGGTGCCGAACGGTAGGGAAGGAAGAAAACCAATTGGCCTAAAGGGGTGTGCAGAAGGTAATGACTAAAGACATATAAAGGGATTTGGAGAGGTGGCAAAGAATTATACGGTTATAATTGTGAATCTGGATAATGGAAGAGGCATTACTAAGAATACCGGAATACCCCACCGAAACATTTCAATGTTTCAGTTTCACTGTGTAATGTTAAAAGAAAACTGATTTCCCGATTAGATACTTACTCGAGGGTATATATTTACCAGGTATGATTCTCACATGTGTATGGTTTTACAGATGATGAGTGGGAGTAAGTTATTGGGAATAGGATGATCATCCTCATTATATCGGGATTCGTTGTAATCGGTGATATTTGAGGAAATCATCTGGGTTGTTTGCAGGTAGGCAAATATTTGGTTTTGAATATCCGTTGTTATGCACCAATTTCAAATTGATATATCTGTACGTCTATTTTCATAGAGTGATATATACCTTTTGATATTATGTCGATGACATTTACCTATATCAGTGGATGGTTAGGTAAGGAGCATTAAACAGCGGTGTAATTCTTCTTAACCATAAGTACAGTTTTCAACCTACGACGCACAGTGAAAGAGTTGTTAGACTCAGCGGACTTATACAGAGTATTGTATATTGTCCAGTGTCCATTAGGACAGAGGGGTTGGTCCTCATACTATATTCTGTTTACTTTTAACTTCTCTAGTTCTTAGACATGTGTTTCGTAGAAACACAGGGTCTAAGTTTTGAGGAGTTATAGATATTTGAATAGAGTAGAGAACCAGGTGTAGCAAGTATCGGGATTCTTCAAAGTGATCGAAGATGTAGATACTTGTGTATGGTGTTCAGTTGACAGTAATGATTAAGAGAACTTGATTCTCTTTCAGGTTACTTATAACTGGAAGCATTCCTAAGTTGAGTAACGCTGATCGGCCTCCTTCTATTTAGTTGATATGCACTGGAGACAGCTGCATGATTTGAATCTGGTTCAATTAAATCAGTGCCTCTGTTTCTATATTGGATATAGAACAGTTCATATCTTGACATTGTTAAGGTACGGGGAGTTGTCCGGCTTATGCTTAAAACCAGACACTGAACAACTCAAGGCACGTTTCTGTAATGGCTGTTTGTGGGTTGACCCAGGCTATGACGAGGGTTGACTTTCTACCATCTGGCAGATCAATAGAAATATTGTTCTAGACTCGCCACAGTTTTATTAAAAATGGATTTTTTCAAAAAACAGTAGTGGGAGTATGGTAGAACTGGAAGTAATTCCAGAACCACAAACGATTACTGAAAATTTGATAAGGAACCTAAAGATTCAATCTGGTTTGACATTCCATTGGCCACTCCGCAGATACGGTGGGTAACTTCAGGCACCCGAGAGGTACTCCGGTAGCCTCAAGGACGGTGACAGGGAAGTTCTTGTTTACCCACACTTGCCATTGCTTTTGTTCCAGGCCGCGAGACCCGGCAGGAGGATGAGTATAGCGTCGTTCTGAACTAGCTTCAGAAGTGTACTGTATATGACTCTGCCAGAGGGTTGTTGTAGTCAGTGGGAGCAGCGGAAGCATTGGTGGACAGGTGGCTTATGTCTATTTATAGACTAAAGCAGATATAGCGGAGATAGATAATCTATTTCTGACATGACAGTCATAGGTTTGACGTCATCAGAATAGGGGATGGATCTGTTGAGAAGGTAGTAGGGTGTGATGTCATGGTATTTGGATGACATACACAGAGTAGGAAGTGATATTCCTATACTACGATCGGTTATACTTTGGTTGTCACACAGTTGTTTCTCCACACAGGACTTGGATATTATATCAGACATTCTGGTTACTAGATCTATGGTTTTAGATCTAGATTTGGGTAGTTTCCCAATCTGGGTACCTTGACAGCATTCTATGAGTATTTAGAATGGATGACTCCTGGCACGGTAGTACACCTGCAGGTAATGGAGTCACCCTCTCTAAAGGTGTCTTACAGACTAAAGGGAAGAGGGATACGCATGGTTGACAGATCACTTGCTTAAGCAATTGAGTCAATCATGAGATGTCAAGTACCACACCAGATGTTGTTCTTGCACTAGATGCAATAAGTTGACATTGATCCAATCCTGGAGAAACAGTCGGAGGCAGTTTTAGAACATAAGTGGATGTTCTAGGGATATGATAACGACAGCCTCATTTGGGAGACAGTTATCATTCCAGGCTTCCAAGGTGACATGGACGACAAGGAGGTTGTCAGAGTTATAGTTTTCCTTCTGACGAGGGGCAGTATTTTGGACAGGTGGTCCAAGGCAATACTGAGGGTGGCATGGCGCAGGATACTGATTAAGTTCAGTTGACTATACAGTCTAAGAAGTTTGGATTTGGAGTTCATTTATGAGCTAGGTCCCATCAGACATCCAGACATTCTAAGACAGATATTGCTCATTTCGGGAGATGGTTTTCTCCGCGAACTTGAGATATAGAGAGACATAGAAAGAAACATCACAGCGGATCCACTCACTGAGGCTATTCCTCGAACGCAATAGTTTCGCAAACGAGCTTTGTGAGACTGACTAGTAGAGGAGTTGGGTGTTCGGTATCACACGGGCTGTGAGTATGCGGCATCGCAATAATTAGCCTTGAGTGCAAGTGGGAGATTGTTGGAGATAGTGCCCTCAGAGTCAATTATTGGATCACAGGCACGTGATTGCAATGATTGAGGGAGGACCTATCCCGGTAGGACAGTCTTACTCGAGATGATAGTATGCTATCTGGTTTATCTTTATCATCGTGTACTGCTTTAG
Source organism: Agapanthus africanus (assembly GCA_030015575.1). NCBI lineage: Eukaryota > Viridiplantae > Streptophyta > Magnoliopsida > Asparagales > Amaryllidaceae > Agapanthus > Agapanthus africanus. Next base: position 224,049,009 of record JASDDO010000010.1, read on the forward strand.
GTGACCTGACAGGTCGCTATTACACGCTGATAGAGCCCCTAGGATTCTTGCTTGACTGCCGGCAGTATGATGGCGATCATATACTTGAGAGCTGGTGGTCTATAAGCATATCCTTAAAACGTCCCTAGTCGTGGGAGTTTCGAGACAGGGCATCGATTCTCCAGAGTAGACTAGTGTATACAGTCGAGACCCCGACGAGGGGCGGTGGCCGGTCTCACAAGCCACTGGTGTCAGTTGGTTCACCTAAGATGTATACAGGTGCTCTTTGGGTTATGAGTACACCGGACAGGACTCGCCGGGAACCTGCCAGTTGGGATTATACCAGACGTCAGATAGCAGTTCCCTGGTGACATGTGTACAGGTTAGTTCATCGACCTGGGGATCGTCATTTGTCTCGTGTGAGTTCCCACTGTACTTTGATTACTACCCTACCACGACTCAAAGGAGTCATGCAAACAGGTTTTAGTTAGGTACAGTCCCGAGCCACATGGAGGCAGTGAGAGGATCTTCAGGGGTTCGTCTCTCCCGGTATTGGGGGTGAGGTCGCGCTGTGTCTAGGAGAGCCATTACGCAAAGCCCTCGGCCGAGGAAGGAGATTTACTGGTAGGTATCCAGTAGTATCTCAGGGCGTTCTGAGTTACACTCCGACACGACTTGTACCACTTTTGGGGGTCTGACTTTTACCAACCCCCTAAGCCCGACATGCGATGCTCATAGACGAACGGACCGAACTGTACGGATATTGTCATTGACAGGCTCAGTAGGGTGTCAGGATGAGTTCGCTCATCGACGTCCCTTTTGGTCAATAGCTGGTGGCCCGTCACGTATTGGCTAATACCTCTGACGTGCTAGTGGTTAAATCCACAGCCATAGTATTGACGAGTCTTTAGAGTCCACCACACTTTTAGTTACTCAAGCTTTCGGGTGAAACGCTGTAGAGGCCGTACGGAGATATGGCAGGGTCCGATCAGATACGTGCGGTATTGCACGGATCAGGATCGGACAGTTTTGTACTAGTAGTCGTATAGTTATATGGCAGGGTTCGATCTGATACGTGCGGTATTGTACGGATCAGGATCGGACGGATAATACTTGCCGGCTTTGGTTTAAGCCGAATCCTAGTTTAGTACAGTGTAGATTTTGTCTCGTTGCATTTGTATCCGGACGGAATACAGATGCGGGTGTGTATGCACAGTATAGGGGTTTTCCTGTAATTTATTACGGGACCAGTTTTCTGGAGTTGCCAGTTTGCATTCCGTTCCGGCCGGTTTTCCTTTGTTCTTTCCCGGCCGGACTTTTCTGATGGAGGGGGTAATTTGCACTTTTGCAAATTACATTTGAGGAGGGGGTTTCTTGCATATGTATTTATTATGATAGCATCTTTAGATACCATTCTTTTCCTTCATCTTTTCATGCTTTATTAAGATTAGAAATGAGTTGAAAGATGATGTGAGATGGTTATGATGGTGTTAGGATATGGTCACCCTCTCTCTTTTCCTACACTCACCTCCCTCTTGCTTTTGTAATTCTTTCCTCCACCATTCTCATTCATAGAAAATGGTTGAAGACATTTTGAGAGAGAAAGAAGATGAGAGCTTCATCTTGAGAGTTTCATTCTTGATCTCATTTTCATGCTAGAAAAATGCAAGCACCATTTTTCTAATCTTGATTCCTCCATCATCTTCAAAGGCAACGAACCCCAAATGAGACATAGCCTCTACACTACACATTCTACAGCATAACTTGAGCATGTCGAGTTGCCGGCTTCATGCCCGAGTTGCCTCGGTATTGAAGCGGGAGCCCGTAAAAGACGCAGGCGATGTGGTGCCATTCCGGCGAGGAGGCGAGATGTGGAGACAAGACTTTCCGCGGGAGATCGGGACGATGACGAGAAGACCGGAGGACTCGGATCACTCGGTATACTTCTCTTCCCATCTCTTGTTAGCTAGTATAGGTTAATGGTTAACGATCCGGGTTTTCTTTGTCCGCGGTAGCGCCGGTTTCCAAGTAAGGAAAATTTTTGATTTCGCATTTTGGCCTCGGATAGACGGCCGGGGCGCTGCCGTGGCGCAACAGCATCTCCCAGGTCTTTCATGAAGAACCTGTGTGACAAGAACCCTTTGACAGATTGTAGCATAAGAATGTCATTTCCTATCAAGAGAATGTCATCCACGTATAAGACGAGAAATACAACAGTTCGTGCTACAACCTTACTATAAATGCATGGTTCATATGGATTTTTGATAAAGTCAAATTCTTTGACCGTCTTATCAAAACTGATTTTCCAACTCCGCGATGCCTGCTTTTGTCCATAAATGGACCTAAGCAACTTGCAGACTTTTCCGTTGCTCCCACTTTGAATGAAACCCTCTGGCTGGTCCATATAGACACACTCCTCTAAATTTCCATTTAGAAAAGCGGTTTTTACGTCCATCTGCCAAATCTCATAATCGTGGAAGGCAGCAATGGCAAGAAGGATCCGAATGTATTTGAGCATAGCCACTGGAGAAAAGGTTTCGTTATAGTCCAAACCAGGTCTTTGACGAAAACCCTTTGCAAAAAGTCTAGCCTTATAGGTCTCAACCTGTCCATCTACACCAACCTTCCTTTTGAAGATCCATTTGCAGCCTACGGATTTTACCCCTTCTGGAGCAACGTCCAAAGTCCATACTTTGTTGGTGTACATGGACTCCATCTCGGTCCGCATTGCATCTAGCCATTTTACCGAGTCAGTGCTCTGAATGGCCTGCTGGAAGCTAGTTATCTCAACATCAATGATGCAATCCTCTCTATCCCCGTCTATGAGAAAGCCGTAGTATCTCTCTGGTGGATGAGAAAGCCTACTACTCCTGCGGAGTGGTGCGGGAATGTCCTGTTCTTTTGAACCTTCTGGTTCTACTAAGCCTTCAGTAATAGCTTGTGGTTCTGGAATTTCTTCCAGTTCTATTGCGCTCCCACTTATCTGATTTTCTAAAAATTCAGTTTCCAAGAAGCATGCATGACGAGAAACAAATATCTTTTGTTCGTCTGTGTAATAGAAGAAATATCCCTTAAAGTTCTTTGGATATCCCACAAACTTGCACTGTACTGAGCATGCCTCGAGTTTGTCCGTATGCTGATTTTTAACAAAAGTTGGACATCCCCATGTCTTAATATGTTTAAGATAGGTTTCTTCCCACTCCACATCTGATATGGTGGGGTAGGCACTGACTTAGTAGGAACCCGGTTCAAAAGATATGCAGCTGATTCTAGTGCATAACCCCAGAAAGATCGCGGTAACTCAGCGTTACTCATCATGGAAAGTGCCATATCCAATAGGGTTCGGTTCCGTCTCTCCGATACACCATTGTGTTATGGTGTGTATGGAGGAGTAAGTTGAGAGAGAATTGCATTCTCTTTTAGGTAACCCAGGAACTCGGCACTTAAGTATTCACCTCCTTGATCAGATCTCAGTGTCTTGATACTTTTGCCGCTTTGTTTTTCTACTTCATTCTCGTATTCCTGGAATTTCTCAAAGTCCTCGGATTTATGCTTCATTAAGAAGACATGTCCATACCTTGAAAAATCATCCGTAAAAGTAATGAAGTAAGAATGACCACTTCGCGCATGTGTAGATATTGGACCACATACATCACTGTGTATGAGTCCCAAGAGCTCGCTCGCTCTTACTCTGTGTCCAGTGAACAGAGTCTTTGTCATCTTTCCCATGAGAAAAGATTGACAAGTTGCATAAGACTGTTATTCGAACGGATCCAAATATCCCTCTTTATGTAATTTAGTCAATCGTGTTTCATTGATGTGACCTAGTCTACAATGCCATAAGAAAGCATGATTTAATTCTAGAGACTTTCTTTTGTGTGTGTTCTGGATATTGAAAATCTGCGGTCGGTTTAGTACGTATATACCATTGCTTAATGTACCCGACCCAATCAAAACATGATTAAGGTGAATGTTTACAACATTGCTTACAAATGCAAAATCATAACCTTCTTTAGACATTAAAGATACATATATGATAATACAAGTCGAACTGGGTACAAAATAATAGTTGAGCAAAACCAAAACGTGTCCATTTGTCAATCCCAAGTGATAGTCCCCCACGGACTCGGCATCCATGCTAGCTCCGTTTGCAACTCTGAAGGTCATATCACCCGCCTTCAAAACTCTACGGCTTCTCAACCCGTGCAATGAATTACAGATATGAGATCCTGATCCGGTATCCAATACCAAGGAAGTAGAGTTGATTGACAGACAATTTTCAATTACATATACACCTGAAGCCGAAGCTACAACCTACTTCGGGTCCTGGTTCTTGGCCTTCTAAGCCCTACAATCTTTCTTCCAGTGTCCTTTCTTATGACAATAAAAGCATTCTTCCTTTCCCACAGTCTGTCCCGCTACCTTTGTTTTTCCCTTAGCTTCCACCTTACTAACACCGCCCCTTGGTTTGGTGGGGGCCTTCTTCTTCTTTCCTTTGACTTTTGCTTTGGGCCTAGAAGAGGAAGTTCCTCCAACAAACAAAGCGGGTGTTTCCCTGATTTTCTGCAGGGTGCCCTCTGCACTCCTCAACATGTTGAGGAGTTCCAGAAGTTCAACTTCTTTTCTTTGCATGTTAAAATTCAGGATAAACTGGGCGTAGGTGGAATGAAGGGACTGGAGAATCAAGTCTGTGTACAACTCAATCTCTAACGTAGTCCCGAGGTCAGCGAGCTCCTCAATGAAGCCAATCATCTTCAGGACGTGTTCCCATACAGGTGATCCGACGGCCAACCTCGCTTGAAACAGTTTCTTCGAGGTCTCGTATCTTGCGATATGGGATTGCTCTCCATATAGTTCTTTAGTATGGAGAAATATGGATTCAAGATCCATATCCTCGTGCCTCCTCTGATGTTCATTGACCATAGAGGCAAGCACGAGGCACTTGGCCTTCGCGCTGTCTGTCACGACCCGAAAGTACGGAACATGACCGGCACTTAAACTACGAACGTCTCGAGGCGTACGTAATCTAAGTGAACCGAAAACCCAGAAATCCAAACCAAGAAAATAGTAGAGTGCAGGAAAAACAACTTAAAGCAAGTAATTTCAATAGCATATGCCGAATTATGCGGTTTTTAAAACATCAAAATTTTACTGAAATTTTCGGCAGAGTCTCCTTTGTAAATACTGGCCCCCAAACGGGATACAACATGAATAGTATACGAAATCAAGAAAAGGGCATCCCCAAGCGGGTGCTAGCTCTTCGTCAATCGACGGTCACAACCACACAAACAATATAATATACAACGCCAACGGCGAGGATCAAAAGGAAACTCAAAACCACCAGAAAAATAACGAGCGACTCTAAGGTCGAAAGAATAACCAACACTGGTCTGTATCTCAATAAATACATGTTTGGTTGATGGAATTCTAGATACAACAGAATAATGATATACAAGGTAAATAATGGGGGTATGATACAAGTAAACCCACCTACTAGCAAATCACCCGAATGAAACTATGCCCGCAAAGCCGTAATGAACCTGTACGGCAACCTGCAAGAAACTGGGGCACAACGGGGGTGAGTTGCCAACTCGTGAATAGAAAAACATCTACGCACAGAAATCGCATAAATAACGCAACCTAGGTCAATGATCATAATATATCCTCAAAAATATGTATAACAGACAGCCTATAACAATGACTAGGGTAATATCTAAACCGAGTATAATTTCATGTGCCCGTGTCAGTGCCTCAGGTAGCAATATATCATATGAATGAGGTATGAATGCATGAAATAGAATACATGTAAATGAAGAAACTGTTTTCATAAATTAGTGAGATTTCCTTCGTATTTTTAAACTGAGGTATCATAATGAAATCAGTATCAACAGTGTCTAGCATCGACACAAAACATAAATCTCACTGTCTCGAAATATCAATGTCTCAAGCTCAATATCTAGGGCGCCGTCAGTCCGGACCGGCCCCTACCATCCATCTCAAGACCACGACGGTATCCTCCGGATATCCGACGCGTCGGGTAATATCACCGGTAGGTAGTGCTCCCCAGCCAGGCTCAACGTCAACACCACATTCCTCTTGCCCCGGGGTACCATACCGGGCCCACCATGTACCCGTGACGGTTCCTCCACTCCTCGACACGGATCTCCAAAACCACAGCAAACTCATGGTGGACGACACTTTACATCACTAGAAAACCGCAACATTTTATATTTTAAAAGATCATAAGTTGTAAATTTTGCGGCTTTCCCCGAAATCCAGAAATATCATAAATCTCAAGAAATCATCACAAGTGCATATGTCAATGATAATGAACTAGGCATGAACAACTGAATAACAGTATGCATGAAGTGGTAGGTAATAACTACAATGTCTAATATGGCATATAAGGGAAGTACACTAATATCATGTCAACACTACTAACTAACAATCTAAGTCAAGCAATTATATTCTCTAAAGTGTACGTGACATGGCAATTACCGATGAAGATGTGTGTGAGCCGGCAAGTAGGTGTACGTGGTACATACGCATCATCGGTAATGGTGTTGGTGTCCTAACAGCATGATATCAATAATGGAATATGCAGCAAAATAAATATGCGAGGCAGAGCGAACAGCAATAATGTGCGGGAGCTGAATACTAGACACAACGATAACTAATCTGCAATAATCTAATATAAGTCCTACAAATGGTGCCTTTTGAAATAACACGAATCATGGGGTTTTGAAAATAGGGGCTACGGTGTTTTTTTTTTTATGAAAAGATACGTGGTTTTTGAAATATCCGTAGATCCCCTTGAGCTGTCCTTAAAAATGCCCACGATTCGTTAGTTTTTGAAATAGGTAAGAAGTCTAATCTAATCTAACAACTACACTAAACTATACGGCTGAACTACAAGCTGAACTACAGGTAAGGAAACCGCCTATCATCTGAGTCGATACATATACATACATGTATATATACAGTCGGTGATCCCGCCTCAATAATATCATAACCATAACCAGACATCCCAAGTCAAGGGTGCGGATCAATCATCAAAATATAGCTCGTACGTAAATCCGTCGTACGGCATCCCCAAATCTGGGTACGGTCAATATCACATTCATTATACTATTCATCTGATATCCTCTTTACCAAGTATCATGATCGGGGTACTGATCTACGTCTAGTACAATATTGATACCACCTACGTACGCATGGACGTGTGTGAAACACTACGTCAAGGACCCGCTACAACGTCATGTCGTATCTAAGATACGAACCCTGCTATATCACCGATCTCACGGCCTCAAATCAAATCTCATCGACTCATCATAAATCCCAAGTACTATCATCCTCAATCCGTATGTGAACACATAGTCCCATATCCATGTGAACACATAACTATATAATCCCGTAAGCACGAATGAAAGAAAAAAGTATGCAAGTATGGGTGTGTGCGTGCATGTGTGGTGCGACCACTACTCTAGGGTTTCGCGACACTAAATCATCCAAGAACACCAAATATCTATATCATCGATAATATCAACAAATTATAGTCAAAATATATATATGTGTGTGTATACGTATTCGTATACATCACCACGAATTGCGGGGGTGCTATACGCTATCCACCCGACTTCTCCCCGTAGATATAAATCTACTCACCTGGTCCTCGCTCGCCGGTGCCGACGTCGCCACGCGCTTGCTGGTCATCTCGAAGTCTACGTGGGGGTACCTACATATCATAACGCACCATATCGCATTAAAACTAAATTCGAGATCGAAACGGCATACGAAAATCAAATCGGCACGCGTATCACGAATAGGTCCAAACCTATCGCCTACGCATGCAAGAATAGTAAAACCAACCCTCGATGTCGATGTACAAACGTCAAACCATCGAGAAAAATCCAATCACGCTCATTTGCACATTCACGAACACTAATTTTAATATAAACTAGGTTAAAACTCACAAAAACCTCAAACTCACTTTAAAAGCTATTTTTCCGAAAACCTAGTGAGCAAACTTTTCCATTTTAGTACAAAACTAAATGTTTTAATGATTTTAGTGGCTACAATGCTCACTAAATATCTTAACTAAGCCACCCAAACCATTACTAGATTTTAAACTTACTCGTTTCCATAAATCCCAAAATTCTAGTTTGCAATTTAGCTTAAATAGTAAAATTCTAAAATACAATTTGCAAACTAGCTACTAGGTTTGATTTAACATGCCTTAATATGATAAATTACACACTTAAACCATGTTCAAATGATATAAAACCCTAACTAGATTTAAATCTCACATTTGCAATTAAATTACAAAACCTAGTTTGCTAAAAACTTAATTTGGACATTTTAAATGTTACAATTAGCAAATTAGCAATCAGATTAGTTTTAGCATAGCATTAACATGTTAATCTACTCATCACAACCATAATCTAATGATAAACACACTAATTTGATCACAAACCATTTTCTTGAATTTCCAATCATGCAATTAGAACCAATTTAAAACCTAATTAAACACTTAACAACTAAATTAAAGTAATTAACTAACAATTTACCAAAGGGATAGAATTTATACCCAACAATGTGAAGATCCCACAAGCAAACTTAGCCCTCCAAAATTAGCTTCTTTTCATCAAGATCTATACTAGATAGGCTAAGGAAAAATGGGTAGGGTTTTGATTTGGATTTTGTGGGATTTTTGGTGTTGATTTTTGGGCATTTTGTGAAGAATTTTGAGGTGAAATGAGAAGGAGAAGAGGGGAGGGGCTGTTGCAGCAGTGAAGAAGGGAAATTTCGGCTGGAATTGGGAGTGGGGGAGGAGAGAGAGGGAGGTAAAGAAAGTGGGGCAAAGTCAAGGTCAAAGAAAAGTCAAAGTCCACCTAATTCACCCATTTTCTTTTCTTTTCTTTCATTTCTTTTCCTTTGAAATCGAGTGGGGAAAAATTATGGTGGGTGCTGAATTCAGCCATGGGGAGGAGTAAGTGGGGGTGTGTGGGTGTGGGTACGGGTGTGGGGTGATGAAAAATGATAAATACAATACCCCAAATATCCATTTACGCTAAAAAAAAGTCTTTTTTCTTCAATAATTTCTAAACCGTTTTGGCAAATGATTTCGTTCCAAAAACCACATGATAAAATTTTATTTAATGTTTTATGATGCACAAAATTTATTTCAACTCATTCCAATTTGTAATTTTCCCTAATTAAATGTATTAGTGACGGCTTAAAATAATAATAAAATAATATTTTTTTCAGAAAATTTGAAATTTCACCAGCGGCTCAATAAACACCAAATAATAGCAATTACATAGCTAGAATATGTATATTTAATTTTTATAATAAGATATTTGTATTTTGAGTTTTTACAGAAAACTCCCTTATTTTACCCATTTTTTCGAAATTTCACCGAAACGATTTTCAAAACGTTACACTGTCAATCTCCCTGGTCTTACGGATTTCCCTATCCACGACAATGGATTCTGGACCTGGGACGACATGGGCTTTAGTGGTAAGGAGATACCCCAACTTGTCATAAGTGATTGCCATTTTGACATTTCTGAACCAATCTTTATAGTTTGGCCCTGTCAGTATGTTTTTATCTAATAGTAACTTAAGGCTCATCATGATGTTTGGTTGCTGCAATGGGGAGAGAGAGAAGAATCACTTTAGCATGATGCTCTTGCAAGTTTAGAGTGGTTTTTAGTTTGTCTAAACAGGATGACTCCCATTGTTTCTCGAATCGTTCATCAAACCATAAAATAAGAATTAGTCAAGATTAATCTCACTATACAATACTTGCTTAACCGTTCAGCCAGGCCGGTGTCGGTACTTTGAGGGAGGTTTTACGACACTTTCACGAAGTTCCTTAATTAAATAACCTCTTTTCCCTGTGGGCGTAGCCCCGCTACACCTTTCTAGTCACCTACTTGGTTTATAGCATTGATCGTTAAGTGAAAAAAAATCTCCCGAGGAGTAGCATATACTCACAGTAGGATCGAGATTCAAATATCATTGTGTGATAAAGCTGAAGGAATCCTACCAAAATTATCACACTCCAAATGGTATGCAACACTAGCAAGTTTCAGTTTCTTTAAAACTCCAGATGTGGATTTTTGCCCCATGTTCTTATGACCTTGACTTTGGCCAACAAATCATAAGTCGCATGTCAAGTTCCACCCGTCATTCTCCAGGTTAATTTGAACCCATCCTTACCTACCCTTGACTTTGGCCAACAAAGCAGTACGACTGTCCCAAACCAACGCATCTATCTATGCTTCATATGAATATCCAACAGCTACCAATCCTATGCGTTGACTTTGGCCAACAAACATAGCTTGAATACTATTGACTATCCATATGAAATGACGGAGGGCTACGAATGGTTTTGGCGAAACCGTGAATGTAGTGAACTTGATATAATCGAAGGAACGTGATAGCTTTTAAAAGGAGTGGTTTAAGCTCCGCATTTAAAAGTTTTGTTGTTTTGAAAAAACCGAGTGTTTTTGAAATTGTTCCAACGATTTAACTTTGCTTTGTTTTCTTTGCATTAATATAATGCGTCCCATCAATTAATCCTACCATTGCAGAAAACAACGAAAATATAACGTACGCTTATGCCATCCGCATTCGCCACGAGGCCCCGTCATCACCTGTTAGGTTACTTAACTAACGACAGAGCGGGGGCTGGACTAGCGCGGATGCAAAACATAAGCAACGTCTACTGGATATCATATATAGATATATACATTCGTCAGACGCTTTGATAGTCATTCCAGATCACAGATGAACATATTGGATATGCTAGGAATCCGCGTTTCGTTCAAGCCTGCAACGAAAGACGGATTACATGGTCGTGATGAATAGCCAAAACCCCACCCTAGACCCCTACGGGTGTGGCAAACTACCCGCCAAATACCCGAAGTGGAGCAGCCTCCCTCAACAAAGTGAGTAGACCACTCGGCACTTCAAAGTACCCGGTAGTCTGTGCACCCCACCTTGGGTCTATCCTAGGAGCACAAAACAGTAAAACAAATAAGATACAAAGGCGGCTACATCCTCAACCCGGATGTGCGACCTAAAAATAATATTACATCAATTTACAATTTACATCAAATGAAAGATAAATAAACACTCATCTCACATCCCCGGATATTCATCCATGAAAATTCAACAAGTTCATATACACAATCCAACATCACAGATCACAGATTTGTACAACCCCCACTAATCGACGTATAGCGATTAGGAGACGTTCAATACATATATCACATTACAGATATAATCCAATTAGCTAAAGTTTATAGAATTTCGATCAATATTCAGATTTGAAAATTCCCCAAATACAACACTATACTCAAAAGAATCTGGGCAGAAACAAAGTATCTGAAAAAACACAAAACATCAAGCTGGAAATTCTGCAGGAAAAACGAGTTGACTCCGGGTCGACTCGGCCGCAGATCCGGGCCGAAATGCATGGTTTCGCCGTGCTTCCGCGACAGTCTGACCGAGTCACGAGCTCATTTTTCTTGGGTGTCCCTTAAAAAGCCTGTACGTATTTTTCAGGTCTCTGAAAATAATTTTAGACCTGTTTTAAAATCGGCAGAAAACACAAGTTTTTGATGGTTTTTTGCGATTTTTCCGGGATCGAAGTTCTAAAGACTTTGCAAACATGTTAGTTGTTGTTTAGCAAGGCTCTGATACCACTGTAAGTCTATGTTACCCACCTCGGTACTTTCGGGGAGGCAGAATAGGTAAAAATCGAATTTTTCTCACAAAGAAACATAGACTAACCATGAAGGATCTTTGCTAAACAAAAACTAACTAACTAACTTAGAGTTTTTGCTACTAGGTTAGATGATTATGCCTTAGTCTTGAACTCCTTCTCTTCTTGTGTTGCTTCCTTTTCTTGTGAGCTCCTTGGAGTGGTGTAGATGGCTCCTCCTCATTGTCTTCTCTTTGCCAAAGAAAGATCCACCCGAAGTCCTCTACCTTGAGCTCCTACCTCAACAATAATGTAACTAGAGTGCTTGGCTTGCTACACTAAGAACCCTAGAGTGAGTAGAGAAGTATTTTGGTGGTTTAGTCTCAAAGCTTTGATTTTCAACACATGAAACACTTAAGCTTTTTGAGAGAGGAAGAGGGAGAGCAAACCATGAGAGAGAAAGGTAATGAGAGAATTAGAGAACAAAGCTCTCATATGAGAAATATATGATAATAATAATAATAATTAAGAAAATTGTGATGGTGAGTTGATTTGACCATTATCATTTCATAATTAATGCTAAGCATGCTTCAAAAAAATATCTCATGCTTAACAAAAGAAAATATCTAAGTCAATGTGAGTCAACAAGTCAAATGGTCAAACCAACTTTAACCATGATACAATTATCCTTAATTAAAACTATTAATCATATTCCTCCTTCTCATTATGGTTTTGATCAAGTCAATGGTCAAAACCCTAATGAGGTGTCTCCCTCTCCGCCCCTGTCAACTGTACATACATACCCGCATCCGTGTTCCATAGAAACACGAATACAATGAGACTAGACCAATCCCAAAACAAATACTAGGATCTGGCTTAAACCAAAGCCCACTAGTATCAACGGCCCGAACACCAAACGTGGACAAGTGCGCGTATGCGAACAAACCCCCGTCGTAAAACCATACGACCTCTACTAAGTTTCGCCCAAAGGTGAACAACCCTCTGTATGGGACTCCAAAGACTCGACACTACGCTGGCAGTGTGTTTAACCACAGACCGCAAGCGGTACTAGCTATACGTAACGGTCCCCAGGTTGATGCCGATAAGAAGACCGATGAGGTGAACCCATCCGAACTCCTACTGAGCCTGAATGTGACAATCTCCGTACAGTCCGATCTGTTCGTCTAAGAGTATCGCATGTAGGGCCTAGGGGGGCGGTAAATGTCAGACCCCTAATAGCGGTACAAGTCGTGTCGGAGTGTAGCCCAGAACACCCTGAGAAACTATTGGAAACACTGCCGGTAAGTCTCACTTGCCCTGGCCAGAGACTTTGTGTAATGGCTCTCCTAGACACAGCGCGATATCAACCCCCAATACCGGGAGAGACGAATCCTGTCTAACCATCACTGCCTCCAAGTGCTTCGGGATTGCACCTAACTACTACCTGTTTGCACGACTCAATAGAGCCGTGGTAGGGTAGTAATCTAAGAGCAGTGGGAACACACTCGAGGCGAAGTGGCAGTGTCAATTCAACGGACAAAGCTATACTCATGTCACCTGGGAACTGATAACTGATGATAGGTATAATACTAACCAACAGTTCCCAGCGAGTCCTGTCCAGTGTACTCGTAACATAACGAGCACCTGCATACTATCTCCAGTACGACGTACCGATGGCTGTGGGACAGACCATCTCCCCTCCTGGGATGAGAAGCGTATACACTAGTCTACTCTGGAGTATCGATGCCCTATCTCGATAATCCTACGACCAGTGACCAGTATAAGGATGTGCTTGCAGACTACCCAGTCCCCACCAGTGTGACTGCCATCACAACGCTGGTAGTTAAGCAAAGATCCTAAGGGCTCTATCAATATGTATTAGCGATATGTTAAAGAGAAACACATACACATATTAAGATAGATACAAACCAAGTAGCATACTACCATATTGAGCAAGAATGTCAATCCGTGTATATATCCCAAGCTTCCAAAATGTAATATACAAACTAGTACAATACAATAATGGCCTCTAGGGCATATCACACTAACACCCTGCTTGGCCATCTTTAGCAGGCCTCTTACGGCCCCTCCCGCACTAAGGATCGAAGCCCTCACAAAGAGGCAACCGGGCCCACCCTTGCTCGGTTTTCCCTGGCTGGTAGTTCCTACCCTGCAACGCCAGGGATCGAAACTGTCACGACCCGCAGGGTACGGAACGTGACTGGCACTTAAGTTACGAAACGTCTCAAGGCGTCCGTAAAATAAGTAAGCCAAAGCCCAGAAATCAAAACCAAATAAGTAGTAGAGTGAAGGAAAAACCAATCAATTGAAAAAGAATTCATCAAATAAGTCATATCAAGCCTTTTTAAAGCAATATCCATTTTTCCGAAAATTTCGGCAGTCTCCTTTGTAAATACTGGCCCCCAAAATGGGTACAACAAGAATATATATGAATACAAAAAATAAGGCATCCCCAAGCGGGAGCTAGCTTTTTGCCACAAGGCGGTCATAAATCCCACGCAATGTAAATCAGGAATGTGCATAAATAAACATAAGAAGCACAAGTAAAACATCATGTCGACTCAAGTGAGCTCGACCCCAAAATACAGCATAAAAAACCCACAAATCTCACAGTCTCGTCTCTAGGTCAATATACTGTAAGGTTAGATTAGCACCCTATGAAGAGATTACAAGCATCACATGACCTAAAGTTTTCATTTTTATGGTGCTAAACTAACAAGCATAGGAATCGATCCTAGAAAGTTAGGTTTATCAAACTTTAAGCTAACAAAAATTAGGGTTTGAATGCTACAACCTTTGTAGCTCCCATTTTTGATTCGCTCCTTAGGCTCTTTGGTGTTGAGACGAGGTCCTCTTGGTGTCCTTTTGTGTCCACGATGATCCACCGCGGAGATATCCGTCCAAGCTCACTACTTCGTCAAACCGAAGATAACACTCTAAACAAAACGGCTAAGCTTGTGTAGAATGTTGTTGTGGCTTTGAATCTCACTTCAAAAACCTTTCTTTTGTTGTGTATCACTCACTAGAAAAGAACTAGAGAGAAGAAGAAGAAGGAGGATGAAAATGGTGGCTTTTTCTTTCAAGAGATAAAAGTGATAACCATAAGGTTAACTTCAAAAAGAAAATAAATATCAATATATATATTTAATCCTTCTTGACTCCAACCATGATTAAAAGATGGATGATTAATTTAACTTGGGTTTAGAATGATAAAGGAAATGATAACCATGGTTTAGTGGTAGGTGAACATGGTTAGGTAAAAAGAAGCATGTAGAAACTAGCATAATTATCCTTTCCTTTTCATTTTCTTTTTAAAACCAAAATTAAATAATTATCCATTGTATAATCTATGGTGTGAAGCTTATATTGCCACCATTTCCATATATAATCAACCATGATAGTTTGATGTATGTATGTGTACATGCATGCACATCAACATGTGCATAAAACTAGAAAAGAAGAAAGATACATATGCATGCATGCATACATCCATCAAACCCTAGAAAAGTTTCAAGTGAGACAGCTTATGGTTAAATGATAAATCAACACTTGATTTATCAATCCGGTCATATCTCATATGACCCCACCAAAAGCAATTCACCCGATCAATGTTCGGTATCATATACGCACATTTCAATCGGGTGTATGCGCATATCGCATATGCGCACCACAACGTTTCGCCTGGACTGGGTAACTCCTCTGTGGGACTTTAAGACTCGTCAATACTCCGGCAGAGGGTAATGATCATATCAAGTGCCCTCAAGCCGCAAGAGGTCAGCTAAACGTAACGGCCACCCGGGTATTGAGCGATCAGAAGACAACAAGCGAACCTGCTACAACTCCCATCGAGCCATCTGGCAACACTACCGTACAGTCCGGTCTCTTCGTCAGATATGCTGCATATCGAGCCTAGGGATGGTCACGTCGACCCCAATAACTCAATAAGTTGTGTCGGTGAATGGTCTATAACAGATCGAGAAACTACTGATAACACTTATCAGTAAATCTCAGCAGCCCTGGCCAGGGACTTGCTGTTATAACCAGTCGAGCACAGCACAGCATCAACTCCCAATACCGGGAGAGACGAAACCCCTCCTATCGCTCATTGCCTTCGTGTGTCTCGGGACTGTACCCAATGGCCACCTGTTTGCACGACTCAGTAGAGCCGTGGTAGGGTGGCAATCAAAGTACAGTGGGAGAACACACAAGACTCCATGACGATCTCGGGTCTACAGACTAACCTGTACCAGTGTCACCTGAGAACTGCTATTCGACGATAGATATAATACCATATAGGAGTTCTCGGCGAGTCCGTCCAGTGTACCCAGTCACCACTGAGCACCCGTATATGATCTTGATGTCAAACATCGACGAATGTGGGAACATCCGTCGCCCATCACATGGGCCTAGTATCATATACGCCAGTCTACTCTGGTTAATCGATGCCCCGTCTCAATACACCTCCGACTAGGGACATTTTAGGATATGCTTATAGACTACAGATGTCCCACTAGTATGATCTGCATCATAATCAGAGTAGTCAAGCCGATATCCTTAGGGCTTTATCAGCATGTATGAATGAAATAAAAGCATGATCAAATCAACATGTCAGATAAAGAGAAACCAGATAGCATACTATCATGTCGAGCAAGAATGTAAACTGAATATATATACATGTATAGATACATCAACTATCACATAATGGCCTCTAGGGCATACATATATCCAACAATCTCCCACTTGCACTAAGGCCAGTTATTGGCGTATCTCATACCCAACATCTCAAAGAGTCGCTCATGCTGCGGCTGAGGGAGGGCCTTGGTGAATGGATCCGCGGCGTTGTTCTTTGTGTCTACTCTCTTAATCTCGATCTCGCGGCGATCTACAATCTCCCGGATCAAATGAAAGCGCCTTAGGATGTGTCTGGATCGCTGATGGGATCTGGGTTCCTTGGCTAATGCCATCGCCCCATTATTGTCACAATACAAAGGTATTGGATCAATAATGGTTGGAACTACTCCTAGCTCCGAGACGAACTTCTTCATCCAGACGGCTTCCTTGGCGGCATCATTTGCAGCAATGTACTCAGCTTCCATCGTAGAGTCTGCAACGGTATCTTGTTTGGAACTCTTCCAACTTACCGCCCCTCCATTGAGGGTGAATACAAACCCTGAGATAGATTTGCTGTCATCCTTATCGCTCTGGAAGCTGGAATCGGTAAAGGCCTCCATTTGGAGATCCTTGTTACCATACACCAAGAACAATTCTTTAGTCCTTCGTAAGTACTTAAGAATGTTCTTCATAGCTGTCCAGTGGTTCTCCCCTGGGTTGGATTGATACCTGCTTACAACACTAAGTGCATAAGCTACATCTGGGCGTGTACATAACATCGCATACATTATAGACCCTACTGCCGAAGCATAAGGTATAATGGTCATGCGAGCTCTCTCTTCATCAGTCTTTGGACAAGAATCCTTGGAGAGAGTGACTCCATGGCAAGCGGGTAAGGCACCCCGCTTGGAGTCTTCCATACTAAACCTTTTTAGGATGGTGTTGATGTACCTGGTTTGGGACAATCCCAATAACTTTTTGGATCTATCTCTATAGATCCTTATGCCCAGGATGTATGTGGCATCACCCAGGTCCTTCATGGAGAACCTCAGTGATAAGAATGATTTGACCGACTGTAGCATAGGAATATCATTTCCTATCAGAAGAATGTCATCCACGTACAATACGAGGAATGTGACAGCTCTTCCTACAGCCTTCCTATAAACACAAGGTTCATCTGGATTTTTGATGAAATCAAACTCTTTGATAACATCATCGAAACAGATGTTCCAACTCCGAGATGCCTGCTTTAACCCATATATGGATTTAAGCAATCTACATGCTTTCTCGCTGCTCCCACTGTCAATGAAGCCCTCTGGCTGATCCATATAAACGCATTCTTCTAAATCTCCATTTAGAAATGCTGTTTTAACGTCCATCTGCCAGATTTCATAGTCGTAGTGAGCAGCAATAGCAAGTAGGATCCGAATAGATTTAAGCATGGCTACGGGCGAAAAAGTTTCGTCATAGTCCAATCCTGGTCTTTGACGAAAACCTTTCGCCACAAGTCTTGCCTTATAGGTCTCTACCTGCCCATCCACACCAATCTTTCTTTTAAAGATCCATTTGCACCCTACAGGTTTTACCCCAGGGGGTACAACGTCCAAAGTCCATACTTTGTTGGTGTACATAGACTCCATTTCGGATCTCATGGCATCCAGCCACTTCACAGAGTCACCACTCGTGATAGCTTGCTGAAAACTGGTAGGATCATCATCATCTATGATACAGTCTTCTCTGTCACCATCAATGAGGAAACCGTAGTACCTCTCCGGTGGGCGAGAAGTCCTACCAGACCTCCGGAGTGGCCGAGGTTCTTCAGTTTCTGTTGCAACAGCCGGTTCGACCAAATCGTCATTCGTAGTTTGTGTCTCTAGAACCTCTTCTAGATCTACCACCTTGCCATCATCTCTATCCGTGAAAAACTCTTTTTCCAAGAATGTGGCATACTGAGAAACAAACACCTTTTGTTCCTCTTTGTGGTAGAACAGATACCCATAAGAATTCTTTGGATATCCCACAAAGTTACACATGACTGACCGTGTCTCGAGTTTGTCCGGATTCTGCTTTTTAACATAGGCCGGGCAACCCCAAATCTTAATTCTCTTAAGAGATGGTCTCTTCCCATTCCATATCTCATATGGCGTGGTAGACACAGCTTTGGTCGGAACCCTGTTTAGCAGAAACGCTGCAGTCTCCAACATATGCCCCCAAAACGAGACTGGTAACTCAGCGCCACTCATCATGGATCGGACCATATCTAATAGGGTCCTATTCCGTCGTTCTGACACACCGTTGTGCTGTGGTGTGTAAGGCGGAGTGAGCTGAGAGAGAATCCCATTCTCTTTTAAGAAGTTTGCAAATTCTGTACTGAGATACTCACCACCTCGATCTGATCGAAGCATCTTAATACTCAAGCCGGTTTGTTTTTCTACTTCTTGTTTATATTCAACGAACTTCTCGAAAGCGTCGGACTTATGCTTTAATAAAAATACATGACCGAATCTTGAGAAATCGTCAGTGAATGTAATGAAGTATGAAAAACCGCCTCTAGCCTGTGTAGACATAGGCCCACATATATCACTATGTATGAGGCCCAGGAGCTGAGTAGCTCTTTCTCCGTGTCCGGTAAACGGAGTTTTGGTCATTTTACCCTTGATACAAGACTGGCAAGTCGCATAAGATTTATATTCAAAAGGATTTAAATATCCATCTTTGTGTAACTTGTTTAGTCTTGTTTCGTTAATATGACCAAGTCTACAATGCCAAAGAAAAGCTTCATTTAATTCTGAAAGTTTTCTTTTATTAGTGTGTTGTATACTGAAAACTGTGTGTTGATTTAGGACATATATTCCGTTATTAAGTGTACCACACCCAACCAACATTTGATTCAGGTAAATGTTCATAACATTGTTTTGTAATACAAAATTATACCCTTCATTGTCCAACAAAGAAACAGATATAATATTACACAACATATCAGGTACAAAATAACATGGATTCAAAATCAAAATATATCCAGACGGCAACCCCAAGTGATACTCTCCCACTGCGACTGTATGTACATTGGAACCATTTCCAACGCGGAGAGTATGGTCACCTGTCTTCAAAACCTTGCTATTTCTCAACCCCTGCATAGAATTGCAAATGTGAGAACCTGAACCGGTATCCAATACCCAGGAAGCAGAGTTTATAGAAAAACAGTTTTCAGTCACAAACGCACCTGAAGCGGAAGCATCACCATGCTTCTTCTTGAGACTTAGGTACTCTGTGCAGTTGCGCTTCCAGTGTCCTATCTTGTGGCAATGAAAACACTCGCCTTTCCCTGGGTCTCCAGCCGTGGACTTTCCCTTTCCCTTCGCCTTTTTGACTCCACCCTTAGGATTAGTGGGTTTCTTCTTTTTCTTTCCCTTGGCCTTAGCTTTCGGGCGAGAAGAAGAAGACTGTCCAATCGTCATAACGGGAGTCTTTGCCGACTTCATAGTGCTCTCTGCACTCCTTAACATATTAAGGAGTTCAGGGAGGTCCTTCTCCATGCCATGCATGTTGAAGTTCACTATGAACTGAGCAAAGGTGGAGGGGAGGGACTGCAGAATAATATCGACATATTGTTCATTGTCCATAGTCCATCCGAGGTCCTCAAGCTCTTCTATAAGAGCTATCATCTTCAAGACATGGTCTGCTACTGGTGTGCCAGGGGCCATCCGCATGTGAAACAGTTTCTTTGATGCCTCGTATCGTAATACGCGGGACTGCTCCCCATACAACTCCTTTGTATGGAGTAAAATCCCGTGAATGTCCATGTCCTCGTGCTGCTTTTGATGTATGTTGTCCATCGATGCAAGCGCGAGGCATTTAGCCATGGCACAGTCAGCGTCCCATGTCTTGCGGACTTCAATGTCCGCAACTGAGGATTTTGGGCCTGGGACGGGCGGGGCTGAAGCCGTGAGGACATATGATACTTTATCATATGTCAAGGCGATCTTCAGATTCCTTAGCCAGTCTTTATAGTTGGTTCCATTCAGTTTGTTCTTATCTAATAGAAGCTTAAGTCCAGTCATTTGGTATCTGCCATTAAGAGAGAGAAAAGAATACACTCAGCGAAAGCTCTTGCACAGATTAGATTGGTTTATTATCTTGTCTAATCGATGTTTCCCACTGCTTTTTATCAAGTTTTTCTTTCAAACCTTAAAAAGAAAAACTAGCCAGGATTAATTACAGTCTACAACTTCGCTAACCGTTCAGCCAGGCCAGTGTCGGTACTTTGAGGGAGGTTCCCCGTGCTTTCGCACGGACCTAATTAGAGTAAACCTCGTTTTCCCAGAGGCGGAGCCCCGTTAACACCTTTCTAGACACCTAATGAGTTAGCTAATTGTAAACTGTAAAACTCTCCTAGGAGCAACTATTGCCCACAGTGGGATCGGGATCCAACCATCACATGGAAGGTATGCAATCTCATTGCAAATTTCAACACTTGAAATTCCCGATGTAATTTTTACCCCTAGTACTTATGACCTTAACTATGGTCAACAAATCATAAGTACCAGTCAAGTTCTACCCGTCATTTCTTGATCAATTAGACCCACCCATTTGACCCTTAACTATGGTCAACAAAGTCGCATGAATGTCCTAATTAATCTGCATCATATGCATTGTAGGAAGACATCACTTAGCTACCGTACACTACGCCTTAACTAAAGTCAACAAACGTAGCACGAATACTAAGTACTCTACTTCCTAAAATGACGGAGGGTTGCGAATGATTTTTAAGAAAATCTTTAACGCTTTGAACTTGATATCGTTGTAGAATCAAACAGTTTTCAAAAGGAGTGGCTTAAGCTCCGCAGTTTTTGAAATATAGCTTTTTCATAAATAGCCGAGTAGTTTTTAAATCCGATTCTACAACATCTTTTTAGGTTTATTTTCTTTACATTAATCACATTAATGTAATCCCATCATTTAAGTCCTTAAGCCAATCACAGAAAAGAAACGAAAATAACACGTACACTTATGCCATCCGCATTCGCCGCAATGTTCCGCTATGCACCGTTAGGTTACTTAACTAACGGCATACCGGGACGGGACTAGCGCGGGTGTAAAACATAAGCAACGTCTACTATATATCATATATATAATAAGTCATTCGTCTCAGATATCACAGAACACAGGCAGCAGAAATATAGATATAACGTGGGATATACTAGGACGTCCGTATTTAGTATTTAGCCAGAATAGAAAATACGGATTCCACAGTCGCGATGAATAGCCAAGCCCACACCCTGGACCCCTACGAGAGCAGCAAGTGACCCTACCAATCCTGGAGTTTAGGAGACCCGGTCTCGACTCCTCGAGATGGCCTCCCACTGAACCCCAGAACCCGGTCACCTGTGCTCCCCTCCTTGGGTCCATCCTAATGCGGAAAAGTAAATAATATACAACACTGGTGACACAACCGCAACCTGGAAGTGCCCCAAATAAAAGAATATTACATTACATTTGAATTTACATGAATGAAAATATAAAACTCTCATCTCACAAAAACCCCCCGGCTATTCGATCGCGACAATCCTGCACATCATATCTCAGCAACACATAATATCATATATCATCAACGTAAGTAAGTATGCGTACCCCGATTGTCGTTGATGTATAGCAACGAAACCGGCGATATCAAACATACTACACTTACGGTCGCAGAAAAGAAAGTGTAAAACTACAATATTTGGAATCCAGATTCTCATTAGACATCATAAATGCGAAATATCACATATTTCGTATTTCATGTCTACACTATTTGAATTCCAAATATTGTATCACATTCCAGATAAACAGACAGTATTAAAGTTTTCGAACGAACTGTCAAGCACCCAAGATTCACTAAAGCTCAACACTTGAGCAGGGTTCAAAAATACGGAGTGTGACACAGTAGCGGCGGTCCAGCCGTAGAAGGGTCAAGCCAACGCCTCACATGTGGCACGCCGTACTGTCCCAAACCCTAAGGTTCAAAGGGCAGTTCGAGACGGTCACATAATCGAGTTAAGGTTTGTTGTCTTCTAGAGGGACCACCGCAAAAAGACTTGCACACATCTCCAAACTATTTAAACCCCGTGAATATTGAGTAAATGATATTCGTTCAAACATTTCAAAACTTTCTAGTTTACCCGGAAAAGAAATACGAAATGAAAATTCCGATCGAAACGACGAATTCAAAACTACCTCCAGAATTTTCAACATCAGATTCAGATTAAATACTCTCAAAATGTACTGTAGCAGGTAAAGAAAATTACTGTGCAAAAAAATATCAGAGGGCCCCACATTTGGCCGCGGAAGCGCGGCATAAGCTTGCTTATGCCGCCCTTCCGCGGTCAAACTTACTGTTCACAGGTACGGATTTTCCAGATCACTTAATTTTTACCTGCTCTATTTTTTGAGAATTTTTAATTCTGAAAAAGATCAGTTTTTAAAAAATTTCCAGAAAGCATCCCATAAATCCGTATTATGTTTCGATCGGACTTTTCACTTCGCAAAAAGGTCGCCTAACGTTCTAGGTCGGCTCTGATACCAATGTAAGGTTAGATTAGCACCCTATGAAGAGATTACAAGCATCACATGACCTAAAGTTTTCATTTTTATGGTGCTAAACTAACAAGCATAGGAATCGATCCTAGAAAGTTAGGTTTATCAAACTTTAAGCTAACAAAAATTAGGGTTTGAATGCTACAACCTTTATAGCTCCCGTTTTTGATTCGCTCCTTAGGCTCTTTGGTGTTGAGACGAGGTCCTCTTGGTGTCCTTTTGTGTCCACGATGATCCACCGCGGAGATATCCGTCCAAGCTCACTACTTCGTCAAACCGAAGATAACACTCTAAACAAAACGGCTAAGCTTGTGTAGAATGTTGTTGTGGCTTTGAATCTCACTTCAAAAACCTTTCTTTTGTTGTGTATCACTCACTAGAAAAGAACTAGAGAGAAGAAGAAGAAGGAGGATGAAAATGGTGGCTTTTTCTTTCAAGAGATAAAAGTGATAACCATAAGGTTAACTTCAAAAAGAAAATAAATATCAATATATATATTTAATCCTTCTTGACTCCAACCATGATTAAAAGATGGATGATTAATTTAACTTGGGTTTAGAATGATAAAGGAAATGATAACCATGGTTTAGTGGTAGGTGAACATGGTTAGGTAAAAAGAAGCATGTAGAAACTAGCATAATTATCCTTTCCTTTTCATTTTCTTTTTAAAACCAAAATTAAATAATTATCCATTGTATAATCTATGGTGTGAAGCTTATATTGCCACCATTTCCATATATAATCAACCATGATAGTTTGATGTATGTATGTGTACATGCATGCACATCAACATGTGCATAAAACTAGAAAAGAAGAAAGATACATATGCATGCATGCATACATCCATCAAACCCTAGAAAAGTTTCAAGTGAGACAGCTTATGGTTAAATGATAAATCAACACTTGATTTATCAATCCGGTCATATCTCATATGACCCCACCAAAAGCAATTCACCCGATCAATGTTCGGTATCATATACGCACATTTCAATCGGGTGTATGCGCATATCGCATATGCGCACCACAACGTTTCGCCTGGACTGGGTAACTCCTCTGTGGGACTCTAAGACTCGTCAATACTCCGGCAGAGGGTAATGATCATATCAAGTGCCCTCAAGCCGCAAGAGGTCAGCTAAACGTAACGGCCATCCGGGTATTGAGCGATCAGAAGACAACAAGCGAACCTGCTACAACTCCCATCGAGCCATCTGGCAACACTACCGTACAGTCCGGTCTCTTCGTCAGATATGCTGCATATCGAGCCTAGGGATGGTCACGTCGACCCCAATAACTCAATAAGTTGTGTCGGTGAATGGTCTATAACAGATCGAGAAACTACTGATAACACTTATCAGTAAATCTCAGCAGCCCTGGCCAGGGACTTGCTGTTATAACCAGTCGAGCACAGCACAGCATCAACTCCCAATACCGGGAGAGACGAAACCCCTCCTATCGCTCATTGCCTTCGTGTGTCTCGGGACTGTACCCAATGGCCACCTGTTTGCACGACTCAGTAGAGCCGTGGTAGGGTGGCAATCAAAGTACAGTGGGAGAACACACAAGACTCCATGACGATCTCGGGTCTACAGACTAACCTGTACCAGTGTCACCTGAGAACTGCTATTCGACGATAGATATAATACCATATAGGAGTTCTCGGCGAGTCCGTCCAGTATACCCAGTCACCACTGAGCACCCGTATATGATCTTGATGTCAAACATCGACGAATGTGGGAACATCCGTCGCCCATCACATGGGCCTAGTATCATATACGCTAGTCTACTCTGGTATATCGATGCCCCGTCTCAATACACCTCCGACTAGGGACATTTTAGGATATGCTTATAGACTACAGATGTCCCACTAGTATGATCTGCATCATAATCAGAGTAGTCAAGCCGATATCCTTAGGGCTTTATCAGCATGTATGAATGAAATAAAAGCATGATCAAATCAACATGTCAGATAAAGAGAAACCAGATAGCATACTATCATGTCGAGCAAGAATGTAAACTGAATATATATACATGTATAGATACATCAACTATCACATAATGGCCTCTAGGGCATACATATATCCAACATATACAACAATACTGGTAGATACAGTAGATGGAGTACTCTAGATACAAAGAATATATAAGGTGTAAAAAATAATAATACAACCCACCTACGAGCAAAAGCCTCGAGTCCAGGAAAAAGAGGCAAAAGAAGCAAGTGCGCCCACCGCTACTGTACTGACGGAGCGGACCTGCAAAAAGGCTGTGGCACAACGGGGGTGAGTTGCCAACTCGTGAGTAATAAATAACATCTATAGAGGCTATTGCAAGCATGCACACAAGCATCCTAGAATCTATAATACAGGAATGGCAGGATATACTAGCATGTATGTATGCAACAGGAATGTACTAGCAGGTATGTATGCAATATGAATCAACTCGTGATCTGAATGTGTAAGTATAAGAAATCATATTTTTCCTTTAGGAATCTCTATTGAAATATCAGCACAATACCAATAGAATCAACAAGAATCTGTGTCCAGCATCGACACCTCTAAACTGTCTCAATCTCATGTATTCATGTCACAGTATCTCTGGCCTCAGCCGTCCGGCTGACCCATCTCAAATCTCCATATCTCAACATCTCGTGGCCACGGTCGGTATCCTCTGCATATCCGTCGTGCCAAAAAGTCACCGGTAGGTAGTCCATCCTCTGCCAGGCTCATCGTCAGCAACACGAGCTTCTTGCCCCGGGGTACCTTACCGGGCCCACTATGTACCCGAGACGGTTCATCCAACTCCTCGAAACGGGTCTCGAAAACCACATCAAACTCATGGTGGACGACACTTACATCACTAGAAAACCGCGATTTGCATATTTTAAAAAGGTAATAAGTTTAGAAATTTTGCGGCTTTCCCCCGAAATCCAGAAATATCATAAAATCTCAAGAAATCATCATGAGTGTATACGTCAATGATAATGAATACATATGGTATCAATGTTCAAATTACAATGTATGATTAATAAACTAGGCATGAACAAATGATATAAATGATATACATGCACATGAATAGCAATTCTACAATTTTATTTTAAGGATTTATTGCAATAGTATAGGTTTAAGTATCAAATATGGTGACAATATTCTAGATTATAAGTTATCTAGTGTTGTGGCATGGCAATTACCAGGGCGTGTGTGTACGCATGAATAGTGCTCGTGCTTCATATAAAAACTCTGGCAATGGTGCAGGTGTCCTATAGAATGGGTTTGCATATGTATGTTAATATAAAGCATGGATATAGCAAATAATCATGCAAGTATTACACCCCTAATTACTAACATCACTAGGAATCTTTTTAAATTACTAAAACTATCGGGCGACTTGCGCCATCTAAACGATAGTCCCCCGTAGATGTTACATCTACTCACCGGAAATCCCCAGCAAGCTATGTCCAATCACCGCTCTCCCTTTTCATGCCGCGTCCGAAGTATCCGCGACCGATCCTGGAATTTGCACAACACAAAACCTAAGGTTACATATCATGAAACGACGCAAATCCAAAACGAAAAATATCAACGTTCACAAGCTAGGCACAACGTGCACAAGGTGCGCGGAACACACACGAAAATCGCAAAACTAACTAGAATCGTCGTTTTGGGACGCCCGACAAAACTAAAACCCGATTAACCCAAATTTCACATGCACACCTCCTAAATGTTATAGGAGATGCCAACAATATCATCAAGATCTCATAAATAAATCACCACAATATTTTTCGAAAACCTAGTAAGCATGAAAGCTAGAAAATTGGCGACGGATTTCCGACAAAAAGACTACAATCAAGCTTGAACAACCAACCACACTACAAGCAATCTACAACCCTCACATAACCCACATGCAATGCTTCAAATTCCCCTTTTTCCATAAACAAAACCCTTCTTGATTTTTATAAAACAACAATTACAAACCAATTCTACACTTTATAATTAGCTAAATCAGCATAATTTGAAGACCACATAAACAAAGTAACCTCTTTGATTTGGTTGTGTAGGAACCAGCAAGCAAAATAAATTTAATTAACCAAATAATGGTTTATAAAACCCTAGCTTAAACTCAAGCCATGAACTTTAAAACCTAGACTAGAAATTAGCTAAACTTTTAACACTAAAATCATTTAATTAAAGGAATTTAACCAAAAGAATTTAATTAGGTAGAAATTATACCTCAAGATCTAGAGATCTAGCAAGAAGTTTTGCCTCCAAAGATGGCCTCCTAGCATCCAACATCCATGCAAGAAAGGCTAAGAAGAATGGATGAAGGATGGGGATAAATTTGTGAGGTTTAATTTGGATTTTGATGGAATTTAAGATGAGTTTTGAAGAAAAAAGGAGAAGGGAAATTGGGGGCTGTTTTCTGCAAAATTTTCGGCCAAAGGGAGAGGTGAGGGATGGTGTGGGTGTTGGTGAAAAAGGTCCAAGTCAACCCTCTCATATTACCATAATACCCTTACCTCAAATAAATATATATATAACCCTTTTTAAACCACTTCATTTCTTTCAAGGTTGAAGTCAAACAAGAGGGAAAGAAAATTCTTGGGCTGTTGTTGGTGGGGCCGGCCTAGTGGAGAGGAATGAGTGAGAGAGATTTTACAAAGAAATTCTATGCAAAAAGACCCCCCACAAGCTCAAAATTGCAAGTTTTAGTTCATTTCATTAACATTTTTGTTTCCTTCGATTATAACTAAATAGAATTTAAAATAAAATACTAAAAAATTATATTACAAACTAGATTTTAATTAACATGATTCTAAAGAGTAAAATTAGCCCATTAAAATTTTTATTTATCGCTAATTTAATGTATTTTTAACAGCTTAAAATAATATTAAAAATTGAAAAATAGGGAAAATTTTTTTAAACGACCAGAATTTTATAAGTAACTCATTAGCTACTAAAAACTAGCAATTACCTATTCAAATTAGGTATAATTAGGCATATACTGCAAAATAACAATAATGACGATTTACGGAAAAATACCAAATTTTCACCGATTTTCGGGAAAATACCTAAATGACTTTTCAAGGCGTTACAGAAACCCTCACAAAGAGGCAACCGAGCCCGCCCTAGCTCGGTTATCCCTGGCTGGTAATTCCCTACCCTACAACGCCAGGGATCGAAGCCTTCTCCAAGAGGCACCAGGCAATAACCCTGCTCGGCCCGCCCTTAGCAGGTCTCTAACGTCCCTGTTCAGTTGATAAAACTGCACATTTGTATTACATTTTTTCTACCATTTTCATATTAAAAAAATGACTTTATTATAATATATTATACATATGAGGGTTTATGTGTAAAAAAACTATTTTCCATGTGTTAATATATTTTAATTAGCATCTGGTAGAAAAATGTATGCAAATAAATTCATTGACCAAATCCTAGTAGAACTAAGTCTACTAAATATTATTTAAGATTATTGTGCAGAATTTTCCAAGTTGTTATGCAGAATATATCAAATAAATCAAGTTGTTGAAGAAAACTTGCCAAATTAAGAAGCAAAACTTGGAGACCAAGTCTGGAAGCAACCGAGAGAAGACTTATGAGTTATGAAGGTGCCTAGGACTGCCACATGTCATAATCACAAAGCCCAAAAATTTCTGTCAAGTGATCCTTAACATTGAGCGCGGATCCGCGGCCAAACACACCCTTGGGCCGCGGATCCGCCGCACTTCTATGGAATTGGGAAGCAAGATTTTTTGGCATAAATGTATGAAGAATTTTACCAAGTTTCCAACTAAAAGATTCTGGTTTTGCACTATAAAAGAGCACCGAGAGCCTCTTGAAAAAGGGATCAAGCCGAAGAGATCACGAAGTCCAAGACGGCTCACGCATTCAGTCTGATCATCAACTGTTCGTCTACCTCCTTGGAAGAGATCGAGAAGCAAACTAGTCTTTGTAATCATTTTCTAAGGAATCAAAGTGTAGATTGTTCAAGTTGATTAATAAAGGTAGTTGTTTTATTTAATTCTTTTGCATTTTACATTATGTTTTCCCTCTCTGTCTTTTCATCTTCTTTTCCCAACATGCGCGAGTAATTCTCCGCTTGTTAGGGTTCGTAGGATTAGGGTAGGCTAATGGACGATGAACATCCCTAAACCCTTTTTAAGTCCTATAAAGATGAACTTTATCAAAAGAATCATTAACATCCTAATCGGGCGCGCTAGCAATTCTTTGCTAGTTCCGACCGCGATTAGAGATTAGATTAATGATTGTTTTGGTAAGGGCTAGATATGAACGGAGTTCCGTGTCGAGATAAGGGTTAAGAGTGGGATTCCTTTTCCCTCCAGAAACCCTAATCTACACGCATCACCGTCATTCTAGTTATAAATCTATTAAAGGATAAAAAGGGTAACTTTTAATTAATCGTCTATAACTACTAAATCCTAACGAACCCTACAAGCCCTCTTCTTATATTATCTAAGTCTTTAAAATAATCTAGATCTATATTTTACATTCTTGTTTAACGTAGATCTAGAAACCATTCTATAAAATTCTTTATCCCTCCTCTCTTTCTCAACACATCTAAAGTAAAAGTAAAAGGTTCCACGTTTCCCAGAGGACGACCCATACTCATCTCGGTCTAGCTACGTGCGACACCGTTATTGATTGCGGTTAAACTACACACACACTCTTTCGAACCAATCAAATGGCGCCGTTGCCGGGGATACGTGCGTAATTTTTTATTTTTATTATTTGTGTTGAATTCTTAGACGAGTCATATCATTATTAACACAAAACTGCAAATTGCATATTTAACGATTTGTGCGTGAATTTTGCAAGGAAATCTGGAGTCACAGAATTAAGGAGAACAGGGAACAGAGACATTTTTAGAGATCCAGAGGAGCACAGAAGGCTATACAAAATTTTTTATCAAGTGATCCCTCTGCCACGCGGCGGAACCGCGGCAAAAGCACCCTATCGGCGGCGGAATCGCGGCGGGTTAGGGGAATTAGGGCTTCAATCTTCTCTGGTATTTTCTTTCAACTCCTCCTCTCTCCCCTCAATTCCAATAAACTCTATTTTCTGCAGGATTCTTTGCAAAACTGCGCCGCTAAAAAAAAAATCTTTTTGCAAAAGTTTTGTGATTGGTTTTGTTTTGCATATTTAATACGGACTCTAAGGGGCAAAGACCAAATCAAGATTAGGTGGGGATTTCATCACCCTTCCTAAGCCCCACAAATCACAAACCGAGCATATAGATCAACCCTTCATTAATTTAAAAAAATATCTAGACCAGACTCTAAGGACTGTCACGCTCAATAATGACAGAGGAAGGTCGTGGGTAATCTATCGTTTATCCGCATTACTTTTGTAGTGCCTAGGCAAGTGTGACAAAGGCTAGTGGTTTTTAATTAGGCCCACGACGTGGTTCCTTCCCACTTACCTGGCACATATCTGGCTACAAGGGTAGTACGGAGGTGGTAGAGGATTGATCCTGCGGCTTGTCCTTTGGAAGTCTAGGAGCGGTCTAGAGACTGACCTAGGTAACCTTGGTTCTAGGGTTGCTTGTGCATCTTAGGGGTGATTTATCTTGAGTCCCACTTTTTCAAAACAAGCCAATTTTAAATCACACACACGCTGCCACTTGCACTAAACCCGCTTAGTGCATGCTCGGCTGGACACGGAATCCTAGTGCCCGTCTTGTCCGCGTTCCTGCTATCGACGCTGAAGTCGGTACTTCTTCATCTTCTTTTCCCCCACCACACACCACAACGACCGTGATGGACGGCACTCCATCTAATTATAACACCACGCTGCCACCGCCCGCAGGTGAGCATAATCCACCGCGCATCTCTCTCCAAGAGAGATGCTATCCTATTCGTGGTCCTCCTCCTACTTGTCTATCTCTTCCACCACCTAACGGGGATAATTTCGAAATTAAACCCCACTACATCAATCTGCTGCCCAAATTTCACGGGCTTGAGTCGGAAGACGCGTACGTTTTCATCACCAAATTCGAAAACGTATGCGCAATGATGGGTACTTCACAATTGACTTTAGATGCTATGCGCTTACGTCTTCTCCCATTCACACTGTGCGACTTGGCAGAAAAATGGCTTTATAATACTGCCGCACACTCTATCACTAATTGGGATGAATTCGTCATAGCATTTCATAAGAAGTTTTACCCAAATCATAAGACTACACATATTAGGAGCGAGATCAACCAGTTCACCCAGCTTCCCAATGAACCATTTTGGAAGTGCTTTGAACGTTTCAAAGATCTGCTTGTCCAATGCCCCCATCACGGAATACAAAGATGGGATTTATGTCGGATTATATATGAGGGCATTAATCCAGCGACAAAGCAGATGCTTGAAACAATGTGTCAATGCAATTTCATGTCTAAAGATGACGCTGAAGCATGGAAATATCTGGAAGACCTTGCTGAACACACGTTGCAGTGGGAAAGCGTAAGACCACCTTCAACTAAGGGAGGTATTCACCAGCTCGACGTTTCTATTGCAGTAAAAGCCGAAATGGCAGTGATACAAAAGAAACTCGACGCTATTGAAAACAAGTTCTCATCTTTCTCCCTAAATCAGGTCACGCTTCCTAAGACCGTCTGTGGTTGCTGTTCGGATCCTTCACACTTAACGGAAGAATGTCCTATGAATGTATCGTTTCAAGCTAATGTTGCTTTTCAGCAGCGACCTAGAAACGATCCTTATTCTTCCACATATAATCAAGGATGGAGGAATCATCCTAACTTTGCTTGGAATCAAAACCAACAAAGCAATTATCAAAGACCTCCTCCACAGCAACCACAACCACAGAATCAGCCCCCCTTTCAGTCACAGAATTTCCAAAATCCGGCCAACATTTCTACACCACAAATGGCCGGTACTGACAATTCACTTGCACAAACTTTGGATATGTTCATGAAACAATCCATGCAAATTTCGGCTGAGATGAGGTCTTCTATTGATACCCTAACGAAAAACTCCTCCTCCCATGATGAGAGTATCAAATCAATAGAAAACCAAATCGCACAGTTAAACGCCGCAATGAGTGCGAGAGAGAAAGGGAAACTCCCATCTCAACCCATACCTAATCCTGGCCACTCACAAAGTTATAATGTGAGTGCTGTTACCATGTTGAGACCGGGAAAAGTGCTGAATGACCGAGTGGGTGAGCAGTGTGATGATAGTGACACCAATGATACCCCAGCTTCTTCTTCTTCCCCTAATTCGTCTAGTCTCCCACCTTCATCCGAACCTATTCTCCGTTTTCCCCAAGGCTCGAACCCTTCGCCCATTTCGCCAAATCTATCTAAGTCGATTCCCACTCCAGTTTTGGGATCGAATCCATCCCCACAGTCTTCTCCACAAACGTTGGACCCAAAACTTATTGATCAAGCACCTTATCCAAACAGGTTGAGGGGCAACATACCAAGTCCACAAATGGAGAAGATTGTGGAAATTTTTAAGCAAGTTAACATAAACATTCCTCTCCTAGATGCTATTCAACAAGTTCCGTCATATGCGAAAATCTTAAAGGACTTGTGCACTAGGAAGCGAAAAGTTCAAGTACCTAAAAAAGTTTTCCTTGCGAGTAATGTGAGCACTGCTTTTACACAACAACTACCCAAGAAATGAAAGGACCCCGGAAGTCCTACAATTTCTATTTCCATTGGGGGTAAAAATATCAATCGTGCTCTACTCGATCTTGGTGCTAGTGTTAACTTGCTTCCGTATTCTGTGTATGAACAATTAGGGATCGGAGAGTTAAAACCTGCGCATTGCACTCTTCAGATGGCCGATCGATCTATCACACAACCAAGGGGTGATCTAGAGGATGTGTTAATCAAAGTCGGGGAATTCATATTCCCTGTGGACTTTATCGTTATAGATACACAACCTGTAGCAAACCCACGCAATCAAATCCCGGTGATACTCGGTCGACCCTTTTTGGCCACTTCCAACGCAGTAATTAATTGTAGAAACGGCTCTATGACCCTATCCTTTGGAAAGAAGTCAATTGAGCTTAACATTTACAAGTTGGGAAGTGAACCCTCCGAACCCTATGCTCATGTGTGTTCTGTCGAATTAATGGATGTCGACAGCAGCGAATTTGATCAACCTCATGATACAGACTCTTTTCATATGTTGTTGTTTGACCCAACCATTTACTCTTCCACCGAGTTGTCCGGGTCAACATCTAATGAGGAACTTTATATTGAGTCTGACGATCACCCCATTTTTTCTGATGACATTATTTTTCGGGGTATCGATGAAACCTTTGAGGAAATTTTCGCTGATGAACTCGTATTTTTACAAGACACGGGTGTTGAGATGAATCAACTCCAAGATGAAGAAATTGGACCTCCACCCCCTCTTTTGGACAATCATGACAATGCGAGTAATCCATCATTACTATCACTATGTCGTCTCTCCAAATTGAGACGCAATCCTTTTCCAATACACCTCTTCTCACCTCCCCACTTCTTCACGTCAATAGGTGACATGTTCTTCTACCAACCTTGGTGCTTCATCGATAAAATTTTTGAATGGTCGGTGTTGACCTTCGGTCTTTGCAAAGCTTGGCATTGACCAATAACCTTACCCCCCTCGTGTGATTTTAAAAGATTAACATTGTTTAACTCAAGTTTGGGGGGGTATATTTTGGCTCTTGAAAGAAAATGATTTTTACAAAATTGTGAGCCAAGAAATAAGTTGGGGGAGGAGTTCACTTGCATTATTTCTTGTCCCCTTTTTTCTCCCAAGTCTACAGGTTTTTGAGCTTAACGGATGACATCAATGAGGACACTGCTGTGAACAGGTTTGGGGGAGGTTTGTGCTTATTTACGCATCAATTTGCTTCATACTTTGCATAAGCACAACATTTTCAAAAATTTCAAAAATTTTCTTTTATAACAAAAGAGTCGAAAGTGAAAAATTACATCCAAAAGATAGGAATAGTTTAAGAAAACCAAGAAAATTAGAAGTTTTCTTAAACGAACTAGTAATAAATAGTTATGAGCTGTTGTCCCAAGGGTTAGTAAAATGAAGGAAGTCACTAATCTGAGGATAAAAATAAGTCTGAAAAATAGTTTCTATTCTGGAAGCCAAACATTTGAATGTTGATACCCTACTACATGCACTTACACACGTCTTGAAACTCGGGATAGTAGAGGATACCTTGGAATGCTCTTGTCTAAAAGCCAAAGTATGAAGGAAATGAAAAAAAAATGAATGAAGAAAATATAAAAATGGTGAAAAGAAAAAAATGAACACTGGTTTTGTATCGCCAAGGCAGCAATAAAAAAAATATAGCGAGGGTGCCTCTTCACCTAGTGCCCTAAGGCCAACTGGTCTAGGAGTCACTGCTAAGCCTTAGGTGGTGCAAGACGAGGAAAATACTATCACCTAATCAGCAAGCACATGAGTAATCGGTCGGTTAGTACCACAAGAAGTATTAACGGTCGCATGAAAAGGTGTGAGCGAATCTTAATATTCATCAAATTAAAAAGTACCAAGGTAGATGGACACGAGTATGATAGCTTGAATTGAATTCTCCGAGTGTAGGGATGTTCTTTACATACACGTGGGGTTATATGATCAATGTTTGGGTGAAAGGTAGGAATGAAGAATAAAGACGATGTTTTATTGAGGGATGATGTGATTTCTAACATTTTTTCATGACTATTAAGATAGGGCACATGACAACTGAAAAGCTAGTATAGTTGAAAACTCTTCTTTTCAAGGCCTTTCTTTTATGGTTCTTATCTTTATATGTAAATTTCACCATCTCTCTTTTGTTATAGGATTTTGTGGGTGTGATCTGCTGAAAACCCTCAGGAGACAACACTCCTCCTACTAGGGACACCTAGAGGTTTAACGGCTTGTTGCACGTGCTCAGTGCAATCGTGTCTGCCTACGAAAGTATCCTTAGTTTTCTCCTTTCTTTTTCTCCTATTGAATAAACTAGTTTGCTCGGGACGATCAAAGATAAGCTTGGGGGTATTTGTTCAGTTGATAAAACTGCACATTTGTATTACATTTTTCCTACCATTTTCATATTAAAAAAAGGACTTTATTATAATATATTATACATATGAGGGTTTATGTGTAAAAACACTATTTTCCATGTGTTAATATATTTTAATTAGCATTTGGTAGAAAAATGTATGCAAATAAATTCATTGACCAAATCCTAGTAGAACTAAGTCTACTAAATATTATTTAAGATCATTGTGCAGAATTTTCCAAGTTGTTATGCAGAATATATCAAACAAATCAAGTTGTTGATGAAAACTTGCCAAATTAAGAAGCAAAATTTGGAGACCAAGTCTGGAAGCAACCGAGAGAAGACTTATGAATTATGAAGGTGCCTAGGACTGCCACATGTCATAATCACAAAGCCCAAAAATTTCTGTCAAGTGATCCTTAACATTGAGCGTGGATCCGCGGCCAAACACACCCTTGGGCCGCGGATCCGCCGCACTTCTATGGAATTGGGAAGCAAGATTTTTTGGCATAAATGTATAAAGAATTTTACCAAGTTTCCAACTAAAAGATTCTGGTTTTGCACTATAAAAGAGCACCGAGAGCCTCTTGAAAAAGGGATCAAGCCGAAGAGATCACGAAGTCCAAGACGGCTCACGCATCAAGGCTGATCATCAACTGTTCGTCTACCTCCTTGGAAGAGATCGAGAAGCAAACTAGTCTTTGTAATCATTTTCTAAGGAATCAAAGTGTAAATTGTTCAAGTTGATTAATAAAGGTAGTTGTTTTATTTAATTCTTTTGCATTTTACATTATGTTTTCCCTCTCTATCTTTTCATCTTCTTTTCCCAACATGCGCGAGTAATTCTCCGTTTGTTAGGGTTCGTAGGATTAGGGTAGGCTAATGGACGATGAACATCCCTAAACCCTTTTTAAGTCCTATAAAGTTTATGAACTTTATCAAAAGAATCATTAACATCCTAATCGGGCGCGCTAGCAATTCTTTGCTAGTTCCGACCGCGATTAGAGATTAGATTAAAGATTGTTTTGGTAAGGGCTAGATATGAACGGAGTTCCGTGTCGAGATAAGGGTTAAGAGTGGGATTCCTTTTCTCTCCAGAAACCCTAATCTAAACGCATCACCGTCGTTCTAGTTATAAATCTATTAAAGGATAAAAATGGTAACTTTTAATTAATCGTCCATAACTACTAAATCCTAACGAACCCTACAAGCCCTCTTATTATATTATCTAAGTCTCTAAAATAATCTAGATCTATATTTTACATTCTTGTTTAACGTAGATCTAGAAACCATTCTATAAAATTCTTTATCCCTCCTCTCTTTCTCAACACATCTAAAGTAAAAGTAAAAGGTTCCACGTTTCCCAGATGACGACCCGTACTCATCTCGGTCTAGCTACGTGCGACACTGTTATTGATTGCGGTTAAACTACACACACACTCTTTCGAACCAATCAGTCCCCTCCCGCGCTAAGGATCAAAGCCCTCACAAAGAGGCAACCGGGCCCGCCCTTGCTCGGTTATCCCCGGCTGGTAGTTCCCTACCCCACAACGCCAGGGATCGAAGCCCTCACCAAGAGGCACCGGGAAGTAACCCTGCTTGGTACGTCCTTAGCAGGCTTCTTACGGCCCTTCCCATGCTAAGGATCAAAGCCCTCACTAAGAGGCAACCGGCCCTGCCCTTGCTCGGTTATCCCTGGCTGGTAGCTCACTACCCCGCAACGCCAGGGATCGAAGCCCTCACAAAGAGGCAATATGGCTCGCCCTTGCTCTGTTATCCCTGGCTGGTAGTTCCCTACCCCGCAACGCCAGGGATCAAAGCCCTCACTAAGAGGCATCTGGTCTATCTACGTCTGAGCGATCTCCACCTCGACTTCGGGGCCATAGAGATACCGTCTTCCCACAGGTCTTTGCACACTTGGCAAATGATTATATTCAACTCGACGTATGATCGCTAGATGAAAAACATGCCTAACATGAAGGCGGTACTGTGCAAATACAAGTGTTTACCGACAAGGGAATATACGCGCGCAAATACTACTGCAAAAAGAATTTATTCACAAAATCAAAAGTCTTTACAAGGGTGTTGTGGGCTCCCCGGCCTTGCCAAATTGCCCGGAGGCTTACAAAAAGAGAGAGAAGGAGGAAAAGCCAAAAAGTTTAGGCCGCAAGCCCCGCCTAGACCTCACCTCCATCATCATCATCTGCCGGAGGTATGACCACCGAAAGCGGGACCCGAGCACGGAGCTCACCGTCGGCAAACTCCGGAAATTGCTCCTTGACGGCATCAAGAGCTTTGTGCTATGGAATGGCAGAGGGCTCGCCGAGGTCGACGTAAAACTGGTCCGACCCTTTGTATTCGGCTACTGCCTTTCGAGCTCGAACCTCGGCAACCTCCGCCGCCTGAAACGCAGCCTCAGCATCCTGCCTGCTGGCATCCCTCGCCCTCTTCACTGCTACATAAAGATCGGCCAGCTCCGCCAACTTAGCCTCAATGGCTTGGTGGTACTCACTTAGACGGTTATAGGACTCTCGGCACTTTGAGACAGTGAGCTCCTCGGCGGCCGATCGGGCTTCAAGTGCGGCCATCCTCTCCCTCTCCAGACGCAGCTCGAGTTGCAGATCCTCAGCCTCCGAGGAGGATTCCCTTGCCCCCCTCATAGTAGGGGCAATCTCCTCGGCCACCATGTGAGCAACGAGGGCGCAGTGCTGAAGAATCTAATGAAAAACAGCAGAAAGACTTAGAGATGCTCGAACTAAGCAAAGGGCGCTCAAAGTAGCACATAAGGGAATACGTACCTGCACCGCCTCCTGGGCTATAGCCGCCACTTGGGCCCTCAGGGTCCCCCTTGGAATCTTGCCCCCGACCGATTCTTCCTTGTCAGCGAGTAGGCTGGCAGCAACGGAAAGCCCGGACGGGACCACGAAACAGGCGTCCCCCTCCTGCACAAGAATCCCCTCGGGAATCTCAGTCGGTGGCGCGCGAGAAACCGTCTTCTTCCTCTTAATAGGAACGATGTCTTCGTCCTCCCCCGCTTCCCCCGTCCATAAGGCGGGCCGGGTCGAAGCAGATGGCCTCGTCGTCGGTGAATCCTCTGGCGTGGAGCTCGAGTCAACCCGGGGCACGACCACGACCTCGGCTCTCTTCTGGGACAGGGCACCGAGGGCAAAAGGAATCCTGGATCGGTCCATTTATTCTGCCAAAGAGGGAAACATGCTCGACTCAGAAGAAGAGGAGGAAGAATCTACGGGGGGCTCCCTAGACTCTACCCGAACTATTTCTACGGACTCTTCACAATAAAACACCTAACCTGATGAAGTGGATGAGTCCCCGGTAGAGAAAACGCAGAAATCCGACCTAAGAAGGAGAGCGCCGAGCTAACGAGACTCAAGACGAGGAGATTATGAAGAGAGATAGGCCATGATGGGGGCCCCACCTCTATTTATAGCTGTCGGCGTACACATCCAACGGCGACTGTCATCTCCCGCCAAAACGACCCATCCTATTCGACGGCCACCATCGCTCCACCTATAGCACACGCATTTGTCGCACCCCATCAGACGCATGGAACCCTCGGCCGTCACGTCAACCAACCAGCGCCAGACACATGGGTCGTCGCTTCGATAAACGTACGCACGATCTGGCGCATCTCCTTTAATGGAAGATTTGACCCCATATTCGCTGACGTCATCATGAGAATACGACAGATTGCCCGGGAACAAGCCCCGACGAAATCTTCGAAAAGGACCTCACCTCGGGTGACCCGGCAGACCACTCTCGACTCGACCCATGAGCGGGTCGGGATGAGAGTGGGGGGCTAATGATTATGCTCGATATCGATGATCTCCCAGATAATGACACGTGGCAGATGACGTGTCCATAAGCTTGCAAGAAAGGGCCTACAGTGGCCAACCAAAACGCTCCTATGCTCGTCCCACAAACAACCTTTGGCTCGTAACCGAGCCTCCTACACAACTGGCCTCCTCGAACCTCTCAACTTGCCTCCGGGCTCTAGCAGAAACAAGATAACTCGGCCTCCCGCTCGTCCCCGATCCCCCGCCGAGCTTTTCTTCCTCGGTCCCATCGACCGACCAACGACACCGACCACAGGCGCATCCGCCTCACCTCCGTGAATCTCGCCTTGCACGAGATATCCGCCGGCCACGTCCCGCGTTCCACGCCATCACGATCCTCCATTAACGAGCCTTCCTTGCCATTAATGCGGGATCCCGCATATCACGCGGACGTGATGTCGGGAGCGTAACGGCCGGTGTGATTCTCGCTCCTGCCTGCCTACTGCCACCACTATATAAACCCCTCCTTCAGATGGTTCAAGTAAGTCATTTTCTCCTTACTAGGCCGTTACTCTGCTCAAATATCCGGTCTAACTTGATCGTCGGAGGGTCCTCGGTGGTACAACCACCCCGGGAATTCCTTGTAGGTAGCTCGGCCACAACAACCTCAAACACATTGAGATCCACACGCATCAGGAACCAACCTCCAACTCCAATCTCAGCCGTCCATCGTCGCTCCCAGAAGATCTACGAAAGGTAACATCTTGAAGTGATCCGACATCCGTCAGCTGCCACGCTTGGCGAGGCTGGAGCTGGCGTCGTTTCCCTCAGGTGGATCATCGTAGATGGAGGAAGACCGACAACCAAACTCGATCCAGACGACCACTAGGAGCTTGGGAAGATGGTTGAAGATCTAAGGACACGGATCAACTCGGTATAACCATTCTAACTTCTTTATATATGCTTGCTAGTATAGGGTTTAGGGTAGATCCGGGCATCGGGTCAAGGTAGCGCCAGTTTAGAAAAATTTTGTTCTGCATTTGGCCACAGTTTGATGGCCCAACATGGTATCAGAGCCAACCAAACACCTTAAAATAGCTAGTTACGACATTAGAATTCATGTTTTTTCGAGCATCGAAGACTGTCGAAAAAACAGTCCCGAATTTTTTAGTTTTGAGATGTTTGCACACCCCGCGGGCTCTCGGTTTGAACTGAGAAGCCATGGGGCGCTGCATGGGAACCCCGGGGAGACCCGGGGGGAGAACGGCTGGGCCCACTCCCTAAGACAAGGTGGTCTTGGGGGTGGGGACGCGAAACTGCCCCTGCATGGGAAGTTTTGGGTCTGCCTCACCCTCTGGGCACCTCATGGTGGCATCGGGGGTAGGGTACCCTCTCTAGACCCCCTGACTCAAAGTTAATTTCGTGCTCTAACTCCCTGTGAAGGTTCGGGCGCGTTTCGTTTTGATTCGGACCTCCGAATTGGCTTAAAACTCGACTTTTTTGGATGTTTAATGCACTTGGTTTTTGATCGTTAGTATATTTGGGATGTGCGCTAATTGTGTTTTGGAATTCTATTTTCGTGACTTCGTTTGCATGCTTGGATGTGTTGGTAACGTTTTCTAATTGCTCTATGCTCAATTAGACGGGGTTAAACACTTGCTTCGGTTACTTGTTTCTGTGAATAAATCTGGTTATGGTTTGTGCGTATTGTCGTGATAGATAGCCTTGGGTGCAATGGTAGTGCAGTTTAGTTTCATTTATACAATTGATATTACGGGGCAAGCTTCCGACATGTGGACTTCCGTCACTGCCTATTTGTATATTATTTGTTTAGGGCACGACCGGGTTGAAGTCGATGTCACCCTTGTACATATTATTTTCATTTCAGTACTAGGATTACCCCATAGTGGAGTGCATGAATAGTCGGGTTCTAGAGGGCAACGGATTCGCATCTCATGGCATTAAGTCATAGGGGACCTTAATCTAGAATTTACGGGCTATTCGCCGCACTCGTAGGGGGTATAGGTTGACCACGGAGGGGTGCTCATGTTACCGGATTCCTTGAAGTGCCGGGTGGCCCATTCATTTTGATGAAGGGGGTTGCCTCACTTCTGGATTTGTCCGGTAACTTGTCACGCTCGTAGGGGTCTAGGTTTTCATTACACAGGCTATCCATATGACCGGGGA
Organism: Agapanthus africanus; assembly: GCA_030015575.1. Classification (NCBI taxonomy): domain Eukaryota; kingdom Viridiplantae; phylum Streptophyta; class Magnoliopsida; order Asparagales; family Amaryllidaceae; genus Agapanthus; species Agapanthus africanus. Next base: position 224,089,913 of record JASDDO010000010.1, read on the forward strand.
ACGTCGGGTTTCATTTGCGGCTCAAAGGAAACCCGGGGCTCCCAGATTATTCGTTTGTTCTGTGATGCTTATCGCTTTTCTGTGATGTTGCTTTATATCATGCCTGGGACGATTGTTATATATATTTATATATATACTAGTAGATGTTGTATATATTTTGCACCCGCACTAGTCCAGTCACCGCTCTGTCGTTAGTTAAGTAACCTAACGGGTGATGACGGGACCCAGTGGCGAATGCGGATGGCATATGCGTACATTATATATTTTCGTTCTTTTCTGGTGTGATTAATTGATGGGACTGCGTTGAATCTGATCAATGCAAGGATAAAACAAACCTATATATGATGTTGATTGGATCCAAGTTTTTTAAAACTGACATTACAGACGCTTTCTTTTGCTTTACCCAGTGGTATTCGATTGGGAATATCCTGCACCTCATTCAATTAGGCAAGGGCCGCGATCTCTTCATCGGGAGTGACCCCTTGGACAGAAGTTTGCGTCAACGTAATAACTTTACTATAGTCTATTCTTTTGCTTTGCATCGTGGTATTCAGTTTGGAATATCCTGCACCTCATTCGATGAGGAAAGAGCCGAGATCCCTTCACCGGGAGTGGCCTCTTTAGCAAAAGTTTACGCCACTATATATTTGTAAAACCACTTGAATTCTTTCAACGATATAAAGTACATTACGGTAAAGGTTTTTTGCCAAAAACCAGCAGTAGCCCTTCGTCATTTCAGAAAAGTAGCGCCTAGTATTCGTGCTATGTTTGTTGGCTTCCGTCAAGGCATAGTGTGCGGTAGCTATGTGTTACTTTTCTGTAGCATGGATATGCATTAATCTAGGACAGTCGTACAACCTTCTTCGCATCCGTCAAGGGCGAGTATGGGTGGGTATAAATTAATCAGGACAATGACGGGTAGAACTTGACTTGCAACTTATGATTTATTTGCATCCGTCAAGGTCATAAGCAGCTTGGGGAAAAAATCACATCGGGAGTTTCAAACATACAGGAAACTTGCAGATGCGCATACCTTCTGGAGTATGATAACTTGAATAGCTTACATCAAGTTACTCCTCGGGTGATTTTAGATGATCCTGACTAATTCTCTTTTGGGTTTGGAGGAGAATTCGAGGAAACGGTAGGAGCCATCCTGATTAGATAAAGTGATTAACCATTCTGATCTAGGTTAGAGTGTACGCTGAGTGTTTCTTTTCTCTCTCTCTCTTTGGCAGTAACCATGGCACGACCCTAAACTAAAACTCATAAACGAAGTTTACCGAACCTTTTTAAAACACTTTGGTTTTCGGAATGTCACGATGTCTCATATATCATTGTCACTTCTATATCACCTTTGCATTTCTCCAGAACACCCCGTATCACTACGAACATCCACTTCTATTGGATAAATACATCGTATAGTTACATACGAACTCGATGGAACTTGTTCCAGATTTGAGAATGGATTCTGGTTCTGGAGAGATTGAATAGGATTATTCGGTTGTCTTTTCTCTTTACCTTCTCTCAGGTTGTGAGGGCTCCTAGGATTAGGAGAGGGTTCACCTATTACGCTTATTAGATAGTCTTCTTCCAAACCTTAGGCTTGTGATGAAAGGTAGGGAAAGAAGAAAACCAATAAGCCTAAGTGTGGTGTACAGAAGGTAATAAGTAAAGACATAATAAAGGGATTAGAATAAGGCCAAAGGAAATTGCGACTGCTATTATTCACGACAAAAACTCATATACCCCTGCCACTCCCACATCCATTTTGGTTTTCTCTGGAACACTTCGTATCACTACGAAGATCCACATTTATTGGATATGCCATCGTATAGTTACATACGAACTCGAAGGAACTTGTTCCAGATTCGAGGATGGTTTCCGGTTCGGGAGAAATAGAATTGGATTATTCAGTTTTCTTTTCCCCTTACCTTCTCCCAGGTTGCAAGGGCTCTTGTTATAAGGAGAGTACACCTATTACGCTTATTGGATAGTCTTCTTCCAAACCATAGGCTGGTGCCAAAGGGTAAGGAAGGAAGAAAACCAATTAGCCTAAAGAAGGTGTACAGAAAGTAATAAGTAAAGACATAATAAAGGGATTGCAGAGAGGGCAGGTAAGTATATGGTTACTGTCATGAATCAGGATAGTGGAAGAGGCGTTACTAGGAATACCAGATTACCCCTTCGAAACATTTTCATGTTTGAGATTTACTGTGCAATGTTAATTGAAAACTGTTTTCCCAATTGGATTCTAACTCCAGGGTATGTATTTACCAGATTCGTTTCTCACATCTGTATAGTGTTACAGATGGTGAGTGGGAGTAAGATATTAGGAATTAGGTGATTATATCCTCATTATATCGGAATTCATTGTAATTGGTGACATTTGAGGAAATCACCTGGGTTTTTGCCTGATGGAAAATATTTGGTTTTGAATATCTGTTGTTATGCACCAATTTCAAACTGATATATCTCTACGTTTATTTTATAAAGTAAGATATAACTTTTTGAAATTATGTCTGTGACATTTACCTATATCAGTTGGTGGTTAGGTAAGGTGCATTCAACAGCGGTGTAATTCTTCTTAACCATAGTACAGTTTTTAACCTACGACGCACAGGGTTTGAGTTATCGAACTCATTAGGACAATGGGGTTGGTACTCGTACTATATTCTGTTTACTCATGACTTCTCCAGTTCTAGACAAGCATTTCGTTGAAATACAAAGTCCAGATTTTGAGAAGTTATAGGTATAAGAATAAAGAAGAGAACCATTTGTTGGAAGTATTAGGATTCTTTGAGGTAGTCTAAGATGTAGATACTTGTGTTTGGTATTCCGTTGATAGTAATGGTTTTGAGAACTTGCTTCTCTTTCAGTTTACTCATATATGGATGCGCTCCTAGATAAGTAATGTTGATTGGCCTCTTTCCATTTGGTTGATATGCACTGGAGACAGCTGCATGATTTTGAATCTGGTTCCAATTAAATTAGTGCTTTTGTTTCTATATTGGATATATATAGAATCAATTTATATCTTAACGATGTTAAGGTATAGGGAGTTGTCCGGCTGATACTTAAAACCAGAATCCGGATAAACTCGAGGCACGTTTCAGTAATGGCAGTTTGTGGGCTATCCCGGGCTTTGACGAGGGTTAACTTTCTACCATCAGGAAGATCAATAATTATAATGTTCTTGACTCACCACAGTTTTACTAAAATGGACTTTTTCATAAAAACATTAGTGGGAGTATGGTAGAACTTGAAGTGATTCCAGAACCACGAACGATTACTGAAAATTTAATAGAACCTAAAGATTCAATTGAATTCGACATTCCATTAGCCACTCCACAGATTTGGTGGGTAACCTCAGGCACCCGAGAGGTACTTCAGTCTTCTCAGAGACGGTGACAGGGAGGTTCTTGTTTACCCAGACTTATCATTGCTGCTGTTCTAGACTATAAGACCCGGCAGGAGGATGAGTATAGCGTCGTTCTAAACTAGCTTTAGAAGTGCAGGTGTATATGACTCTGGCAGATGGTTGTTGTAGTGAGTGGGAGCACCGGAAGCATAGTGGGCAAGTAGCTTATGTCTATTTATAGACTAAAGCAAGTAAAGCGGAAATAGATCATCTATTTTTGATGTGACAGTCATAGGTCTTGACCTCATCATAATAGGAGATGGATCTGGTAAGAAAGTAGTAGAGAGTGATGTCCAGGTATTTGGGATGACATGCACTTGATAGGAAGAGATATTCCTATACTACAATCGGTTATACTGTGGTTGTCACAAAGTTGTTTCTCTACATAAGATATGGATATAATATCAGGGTTTCTGGTTACTAGATCTATGGATTTAGATCTAGATTTGGAAAGTGTACCAATCTGGGTACTTTGAAATTATTCTAAAGGTGAATTAGAATGGTTGACTCTTGGCATGGTGGTGTACCTACAGGTGATGGAGTCACCCTCTCTAAAGGATGTCTTACAGACTGATGAGGAGAGGGATCTGCATGATTAGCATATCACTTGCTTAGGCAATTGAGTTAATCATGAAATGTCAAGTACCACACCAGATGTTGTTTTCGTATTAGCTGTAATAAGCATATATATTAATCCAACCTTGGAGAAACGTTGGGAAGTAGTTTATGAAGATAAATGGATGTTCTTGGGATATGGTAACGGCAGCCTCCTTCGGGAGACAGTTATCATTTCAGGCTTCCAAGGAGGACTGGATGATAGAGTGGTTGTCTGAGTTATAGTTTTCCCTCTTTTTGAGGGACAATATGTTGGACAGGTGGTCCAAGCGGATACTGTGGAAGGCATGGCGCAGCATACTGATTAAATTCAGTGGATGATACAGTGTAAGAATGTTGTTGGATTTGGAGTTCATTTATGAATCGGATCCTATCAGATATCCAGACAAATTCTAAGACAAGTATTGCTCATTTCGGGAGATGGCCATTCTCCGCGAAATTGAGATATTGTAACGCCTTAGATATCGGTTAGTGTTAGTTTAGACGGTAATGAGGGTTTACAGTAAAAAGTTTACCAATTCGGGTTCCTCACAGTTTATAACATTTAATTATTATTTTAATATTATATGTTATGGGCATGCGCGCACGTGTGCACGTAAATGTGAGGGTTTGTTTGTGCTAAACAAGTATTAGCAACCATGACACTTAACCCAAATTCCAATCCTTGCTTTAATCTATTCTTTGCTTTAACCCTAACCTTAATCCTCTTGTTAATTGTTGTGAGAAGGAGAGAGATATTTTCTTTTGGGTTTTGTTTGAGAGAAAGGTGGCATGGTGACTAATGGTGGTGTGTGAATGCATTAATGGGAAAATAAATGCAAGTGCACTCACCTCTTGCACTCACCTCTCTCTTTCCCTTTATCAATTCTTTCTCTTATTATCTCTCACACTCATTCCCTTCTCTTTTCTTTTCATTTCCTCATTACTCAAACTGAACACTTGAGCTTCTTCACACAAAATCCATCACAAATTCATAAAATCTGACCAAAATCATAACTTTTTCTTGGATATTTTCTCTTGGATGCATAGGAGCTTGGATAGCTAGGATCTTTGAGTTCTTTCAGTTAGGTAATGATCCCTATCTGTTCTATATGTAGTTTTTGTGTTTAGTAGACTTTTAGTTTCAGTTTAGAATGTTTAAAGTTAAGTTTTGTGCGAAATATTGTATTTTTAGTGTCGATTATTGATATATGTGACCTGCTGTGACCCCGAGATTTTACTAGAAAGCCAAACAATGTAGTTGTGTTGTACCTGAAACCATAGGCCTTCATCTAGAGAACGAACCCACCTGCTCGGACCTCGGCTGGCGACACGAAGGAGGATTCCGGCGACATCGGCCCCTAGGAGGAGTTAGGGTTTAGGTTTTTGTGGGTAGGTGTCTTCTTTGGTTTAGGTGTGTTTGGTTCTGTTTGATTGTTTAGTTTTCTCTGTATGAAAAATCTGGGATCACATAGATAGTTTCTAGTGATACGACTACGCGCGAAACGTTATCCGACAAGGTCCGTGCACTTTGTGCTGGTTTTGCTCCTGGGTTGGTTTCTTCGTGCCGCTATACACGTTAGCCACAATACGAACACTTGGGAGTAGGTTTGGAGTTGGTGTATCGGTAAAACGTAGTTTGTATGTGTTTTTGGTCGTTTGCTAATAAACACTTGTGTTATCGTTTTCTTGTTTTAGGTTCGCAAGCGGGGACTTTGGACGCTGCGAAGAAGGGGAAACAGGTGGTTGGTTTTGCTTAGCCAGGACGGTTGGTGAGTAGATTTAACATCTACAGGGGAATCGCCCGCATGGCGTTATGCGTCTGGGCTAGAGATGTTGTTTTGTCGCATATTCTATTGCATATATAGAGTTGGCTTACACCCTATTGCTTAGTTATTTGTTGTGCCTGGACTAGTATCCTTAGGACACCGCACTATTATTGACGGCTTATGTTACATGAGCACTGATTGTATGCCACCTACACCGTCAATAATTGCCATGTCACGCACAACACATTGATAGATATGATATTGTCTGGTTAGGGACATCAAGACATTGATTCTTATTTCTTTATGCATATGATACATAGCATACCTGTATACCTACATGCTTACACATATGTCGTGACTTGCTTACATGCTAGTTACCTGTATTACCTATAGGGTATTGTACCATTAGCGATAGGTACATACACACATAATGACATAGATATGTGTATACCTTGTATGCATACCTTGCTTATACCTGGAGGGTATATTACATCATTACTGATAGGTAGATATTTATACCTTCCTGTACCCACATGTTACCCATATTTTCTTGTTATAGCTACATTTGCACCTTTATTTGATGTTATATTGGACTTGGAGAATTAGGAACCGCATGATTTATATTTTAACTGGTTGCAGTTAAATAGCGGCTTTTCTTTATACGCTTGCATTTCAGTTTCATGTTGCGTATATTATATTCATGGATTTTCGCATTGAGATAGGGATTTTTCATGATGTATGGATTTGGGGACCGTGGTAGTTTCATGAAATTATGCACTATTTGAAAAACCCGGTTTTCTTGATATGATATTTCAGTGCCCACCATGAGTTTTATCGGGTCAGATATGTATACCCCATGCGAGGAAAGGAGGGATCTGTATGCGGGTACATGGTGGGGGCTGGAGGTACCCCGGGGCAAGAATCTCAGTGAGGAGATGAGTTAGTGGGGGAACCATACCATCTGGTGACAATACCTATGACTCGGCGGTTATCGTGGGGATACCGACAGGAGTCATGTGCGTATAGATACGTCGAGAGGCGAGGGTCAGAGCTAGGCACTCGAGCTTTCGATACAGCGTATGATATGTACGTATCAGGGGGCCAGTCGTGGTGACAGCACCTGATAGATCAGCCTTTATGTGTCTGTGTGAGACACTTGTTTTCATGATATTTTTACTCTTATATATATGTTAGTGGAGTGGGACGCTAATGTATATGTATGCATATCATTTCATACTTGATCATATTTATTCATGCAATTACATACAGGATATGTGAGATCTACTTGATGTTGTACATTCGGGATATGTGGGATATACTGATATTGTACATACAGGATATGTGAGATCTACTTGATGTTGTACATTCGGGATATGTTGGATATACTGATATTGTACATACAGGATATGTGAGATCTACTTGATGTTGTATATTCGGGATATGTGGGATATACTGATATTGTACATACAGGATATGTGATATCTACTTGATGTTGTACATTGAGGATATACGAGACTTACATGATATGAAAGCCAATTTGGGGGCTGATTTGTGGAAATTGGGATTTTGATTGTCTTGTTAGATTTTGGTCCTACCACGAGGTTAGGATTTCCGTGGAAATGACATGTTTTATTCCATACTCCACATTTATTGTTTATGCACTGTTTCATGTATTAGTAGTACCTGATAGAGTACTTTCCATAACTGTTGCATTTACATATTTTATTTTATATGCATTGCTTCATGTATTAGTAGTACCTGATAGTGTGCCTTAGATGATTGTTGCATACAGATTGTCATATTATTGCTTCAGGTATTAGTTGTACCTGCTAGTGTACCTTTTATGACGGTTGCATTACATATGACCATTCAATGCTGTTAGATGCTTATGTTAGATTCGCGTTGTACGTGCATACTCGCGATTACCTGCATATGTTATTTACTATTCACGAGTTGGCAACTCACCCCCGTTGTGCCACAGTGTTTTGCAGGTGTTCCTCAGGATAGTCAGAGGCAGGGCTATTTTCATCAATCGTATCATCTTTGCTGCGGATACCGCTTCCCCTGACAGTGTGCAGTTTTTCTTTGGTAGGTTTTGCGGTTATCCGTTGTTGCTTGTTGTATATTCGTTGTATCCTCTACTCTCCATCTATCATTATCTTGTATGACTTAGATACTTGGTGTTAGGACGATATTGTTTTTCATTTGTGACTTGGAGGTCTTTTATGATATTTTATTTATATCGTCTCTTTCTTCGCTACGGCGTCGTATATCTGTTGTGGTGGTTGTTTTCCGCCATTGGGCGTGGATTTTGCTCCTGTTTGGGATACTTTTACTTATATTATGTTGTACCCATTTTTTATGGCTTGTTTTACAAAGGAGGTGCTGCCAAAATTTTAAAGGAATAAAAGTTGGACTTCAAAGAATTTGGTTTGAGATTTCAAAAGTTTTAGAAATGTTCTTATCTCTTACTACTTTTGATGGTTTAGATTGCTAGGTTTTCGGCTTACTTAAATTGCGTTACGCCTGTAGACGTTGCGTAGTTTAAGGGCCATCACGTGCCATTTTTGGGTCGTGACAAAGTTGGTATCAGAGCACTAGGTTTTACCTTTCGGAGTGTAGGATGACCCTGGTATGATGGAGTAGGTAGCTTAAGCAGAGTAGCGTAGTGTGTGTATGTCCGCGGCATACTCATGACGCGGTACTCCGCCTAAAGTGACCTAAGTACAAATTGCTTGAAATTCCTTCCCTGATGATACACATCCTTGTGATTCGATTTCTGTGTTCATATCGAATCCTCTTTCCATTTATAGCCTTTGCTGCCGATGACTATGAGGAATCAGAGTGATGCAGCGAGAGCTGAGGTCAGAGTTGACTCGTGTGGGACGGGGATTGACTAGGATGGCACGCTCGTTGCATCGGAGCAGATGGATCCGCCTTCGATAGATCATATTGATAGGCATGTGGCAGAGATGCAGGACTTGCGCTAGACGATGTGGTTTTTGGTTGAGGCCAGTAGAGCGCAGCGATAGGAGGTTGTCACCCTTGTTACCTAGTTGTTCCTTGCAGTCAGAACTCAGCCTTGTGTTACGTATACAGCACTAGAGGACGCAACCCGTTTTGACGAGGAGCGTCTTTACGAGACTTTGGTAGTTCCGGATCAAAGGAGGGCTCGTACAGGTGTACCAGCCCAGAGACAGAGCCTTAGTCGTCGAGACAGATTTCGTGACCGTCGCGGGAGTAGCAGAGGCTTGGGACGAAGACAGTCGTTCAAATCTCATCCCCAGGAGGGTCAGCAGCCATCGTATGGATGTTTTCGATGCGGGACCCTTCATCACCACATCAGGAGTTGTTCCCTAACGCTGCGTCAGGGTCGATTTCAGAGAGGTCATGGACGCGAAGGGTTTGCTCTGAGGGGACAGTTTAGCAGAGGAGGAGTTCAGCCAGTTCCGGGTAGACAGCAGACACAAGAGTTTGCTTTTACTCATCGGGACGCATGGGTGTCCAGTGCAGAGTTTTCAGGTTTTCTGTGGTGTATGTTCTTTTGATTCATAGGTTGGTTTTGTTCGGGATCTATGCAATTGTTGTTCTACATACTTTGTGCCTTGGTTGGGCTGAGAGTTGTGTATGCTAGATCAGCCGTTGTTGTGTTAACTTCGTTGGTTGCGCGACACGTGTTTCAGTCGTGTGCCAATCGGATAGGAGATAGAGATTCATCCAACGTTGTGATCCTTCTAGAGATGTTGGATTTGACGTTCTCCTGGGCCCAGACTGGTTAGCTATGTGCTAGGCGTCTGTGGACTGCCGTGAGGAAACAAACAGGTTTTGTTTTCCCGGCGAGTCGGTTCTTGTTGTGCAGAGGGACGGTGGTGCCGCCTCTCACAGCTTGAATTCAGCCTTTTTCGCTAGTCGGCTTTTGAGGAGAGAATGTCGAGGATTCTTGGCTTTCATTCGTGATACCGGAGCCATGGTGGGTTGGTTGGACCGGGTTCCTTTCGTGCGAGAATTTTTCGACGTTGTTCCAGATGAGCCGGCAGAGCTTAGGGAGCTTAAGGATCAGCTGCAGAGTTGTTTGTTGGGGGACTTATGCGTCCGAGTGTTTCGCTTTGGGGAGCTCCTTTTCTGTACGTCAGGAAGAATGACGGCAGTTGAGGTTGTGTATTGATGGATCGTCAATTGAACCGGCCTACGGTGCGGATAGGTATCCTTTACCTCGCATTGACGATTTCTTCGATCAGCTCCAGTGTGCGAGACATTTTTCTAAGTTTGTTTGGGATCAGGTCATCATCATTGCGGGTTCGGAGTGATGACATTCTAGAGACTGCTTTTGTGCGTGCTATGGGCTTTTTGTGTTTTGGTGGTGTCGTTAGACTCACCGGTGTTCTAGCAGCAATCGTAGATATGATGAACCAGATTTCTTCAGGCCGTTCGTCGACTAGTTTATTGTTGTGTTATTGATGACATCATGTTCTTTTCTAAGAGTCGTGAGGAACGTGAGCATCACTTGAGGATTTGTTTTGCAGATGCTAGGAGAGCACCAACAGTTTGCTAAGTTCTCGGAGTGTTCCTTCAGGCTTGATTGTGTTGACTCCTAGGTCTAGTAGTTACGTGAGACGGTTTTCGTATGGACCCAAGGAAGATTGAGGCCGTACAGCTTTGGCCCATAATTATATCCGGGACAGAGGTCCGCAGATTTTGGGCTTAGCAGGTTTTTACAGCCGTTTCGTGCAGGATTATTTATGTATCGTTGCACCATTGACTGAACTGACCGGAAATGAGGTTCTTTTTCTGTGGAATGAGGCATGTGTGCAGAGTTTTCAGTAGTTGGGGATTCGGTTGACAACTGCACCAGTTCTTTCTTGTTTTCTGGTTCGGGCGGCTTTGTTGTTTTACTGTGATGTTTCGCGAGTGGAGCTCGATTTTGCGCTGATGTGGCATTATAGAGTTACCGCTTTTGCTTCCCGACAGTTGTAGGAAGAACGCGCAGGATATCCCACTCATGATTTGGAGATGGCCACGGTGGTCGAGCGTTGGAGATTTGGAGACACTACTTGTTCGAAGAGTCGTGTCATATTTTCACGGACCACCAGAGCCTTATGTACATCTTCCTACAGCGGGTTTTGATTGTTGAGACAGCGTCGTTGGATGGAGCTTGTAGAGGATTGTGTTTTGTGATATCCTTTGGTTACCCGTGGCAAGGCGATTGTGGTAGCTGATGCTTGAGTCGTAGGCCCGGGGATAGCTTGTTCCAGTTGTGCGCAGTTCAGAGACAGTCTTCTGCAGATTTACAGTTCTTGTGTGTTTGTGGAGTACAGCTAGGTTCTCCTCTACTGAGGGGACATCTTGCTCATGTCCGCGTCCGACCACTTTTCCTTAATCGTTTTCGTGAGGCACAACCCACCGATTCTCGTTGTCTGTGATACTTGAGCATATTCGGCAGGGTAAAGATTCGGAGTCCTTGATTTTTGACTAGGGTGTGCTACATTAGGGACACGTTTATGTGTACATGTTGATGGGTAGAGACGCTAAATCCTAGACCAGGCACATCAGTCAGCCTTCTGAGTTCATTCAAGTTCCACCAATTTATGACGTGACTTGTGAGAAAGTTACGGGTGGATAGGGATGAAGAGTGAAGTTTTGGATTTCGTTCAAGGTGTCTGTCTTGTTGTTGAGCTTAGGTTGAGCATTGAGACCGGCTGGAGAGTTGCAATCTTTAACCATTCCGAAGAGGGAATGGGAGAAGATTTCCATGAATATTTGTTGTGGCGTTTACCCAGGTTTAGTCAGGGTGTGAATCCATTTGGGTGTTTGTTTTCCGGTTTTGCTCAGTTGCTCAGATGTTCTTGGTTAAGTTTGTGCGTTGCACGGAGTTCCTTCATATGCTATATCCAATTGAAGCACCCTGTTCGCTAGCCGTAATCGGCACAAGCTTGAGGAAGCCTTGGGTACTGGTTGAGCTTTAGCTCCGCTTTTCCATCTGTGGGACGATGGTCAGTTGAGCGGACTATACAGACTCTGGAGGTTATGCTTGTGCGTACGTACTAAGTATTTGTTGGCAGTTAGGATCGTCACTTGCCATTGTTAGAGTTCTCCTTCGATAGCTGTTACTAGGAGACATTCAATTGCCAACCATTAGTTTTGGTTGTTAGGTTGTGTCGATCGCCATTCTGTTTTTCTGACTCTGCGTGGGTAGGATTTTGGACCCCAGCTAGTCTAGAGATCTCGGAGATGATCCAGTTGGTTCAGGTCAGGATGAGGAGAGCCCAGTGCAGACAGAGGTCTTATGTCGATCGTGGTGGTCGCAGACTTGAGTTCGCAGTGGGAAATCATGTATTCGTACGGATTTTCCGATGAATGACGTATTGAGTTTTGGGAAGCTTATCCCAGGATTGTAGGTCCTTTTGAGCTCCTTTAAGCGAGTTAGTTCCATTGCCTTTGTTTTGGCACTTCCGCCCAGATTATTGAGTTTTCACCCCGTATTCCTTGTGTCGATACTTTGCAAATACCTTCATGACCTTTATCGCATGATTTAGCATCAGACCATTTAGCTTGGACGCGATCTTTTCGTTCACCGGCAGCCATTTGTGTTAGTGGCTCGGCAGATGGAGAAACTTCGGTCAAGGGTCTTGCCATCTGTGGAGGGTTTCTTGGACGTAGCCGTATAGTGAGGTTGTCACTTCGGAGGTTTCGACCGAGATTTGGGAGTTTTGTACTCATCTCTTTGAAGGTACGCTTAGTGAGAATTTTAAATTCGGGGACGAATTTTTATAAGGGGGGAGATTGTAACGCTTTAGATTTTGGTTAGTGTCAGTTTAGACGGTAATGATGGTTTACTGTAAAAAGTTTACCAATTTGGGTTCCTCACAGTTTATAACATTTAATTATTATTTTAATATTATTTGTTATGGGCATGCACGCACGTGTGCACGTAAATGTGAGGTTTTGTTTGTGCTAAACTAGTATTAGCAACCATTACACTTAACCCTAATTCCAATCCTTGCTTTAATTTATTCTTTGCTTTAACCCTAACCATAATCCTCTTTTTAAGTGTTGTAAGAAGGAGAGAGATATTTTCTTTTGGGTTTTGTTTGAGAGAAAGGTGGCATGGTGACTAATGGTGGTGTGTGAATGCATTAATGGGAAAGTTAATGCAAGTGCACTCACCTCTCTCTTTCCTTTTATCAATTCTTTCTCTTACTATCTCTCACACTCATTCCCTTCTCTTTTCTTTTCATTTCCTCATCACTCAAACTGAAAACTTGAGCTTCTTCACACAAAATCTCACCAAAATCACAACTTTTTCTTGGATATTGCCTCTTGGATGCATAGGAGCTTGGATAGATAGGATCTTTGAGTTCTTTTGGTTAGGTAATGATCCCTATCTGTTCTTTATGTATTTTTTGTGTTTAGTAGACTTTTAGTTTCAGTTTAGAATGTTTAAAGTTATGTTTTGTGCGAAATATCGTATTTTTAGTGTCGATTTGAGATATCTGTGACCTGCTGTGACCCCGAGATTTTACTAGAAAACCAAACAATGTAGTTGTGTTGTACCTAAGACCATAGGCCTTCACCTGGAGCATGAACCCACCTGCTTGGACCACGGCCGGCGACACGAATGAGGATTCCGGCGACATCGGCCCCTAGGAGGAATTAGGGTTTGGGTTTTTTTCGGTAGGTGTATGCTTTGGTTTAGGTGTGTTTGGTTCTGTTTGATTGTTTAGTTTTCTCTGTATGAAAAATCTGGGATCACATAGGTAGTTTCTAGTGATACGACTATGTGTGATACGTTATCCGACATGGTCTGTGCACTTTGTGCTGGTTTTGCTCTTGGGTTGGTTTCTTCGTGCCGCTACGTACGTTAGCCACAATACGAACACTTGGGAGTAGGTTTGGAGTTGGTGTGTCGGTAAAACGTAGTTTGTACGTGTTTTTGGTCGTTTGCTAATTTATACTTGTGTTATCGTTTTGATGTTTTACGTACGCAGGCGGGGACTTCGGACGCTGCGAAGAAGGGGAAACAGGTGGTTGTCTTTGCTTAGCCAGGATGGTTGGTGAGTAGATTTAACATCTACAGAGGAATCGCCCGCATGGCGTTATGCGTCTGGAATAGAGATGTTGTTTTGTCGCATATTCTATTGCATATATAGAGTTGCGCTTATACCCTATTGCTTAGTTACTTGTTGTGCCGGACTAGTATCCTTAGGACACTGCACCATTATTGATGACTTATGTTGCACGAGCACTGATTGTATGACACCCACACCGTCAATAATTGCCATGTCACGCACAACACATTGATAGATATGATATTGTCTGGTTAGGGACATTGAGACATTGATTCATATTTCTTTATGCATATGATCCATAGCATACCTGTATACCTACATGCTTACACATATGCCGTGATATGCTTACATGCTAGTTACCTGTATTACCTATAGGTTATTGTACCATTAGAGATAGGTACATACACACATAATGACATAGATACGTGTATACCTTGTATGCATACCTTGCTTATACCTGGAGGGTATATTACATCATTACTGATAGGTAGATACTTATACCTTGCTATACCTACATGTTACCCATATTTTCTGGTTATAGCTACATTTGCACCTTTATTTGATGTTATATTCGACTTGGAGAATTAGGAACCGCATGATTTATATTTTAACTGGTTGCAGTTAAATAGCGGCTTTTCCTTTATACGCTTGCATTTCAGTTTCATGTTGCGTATATTATATTCATGGATTTTCGCATTGAGATATGGATTTTTCATGATGTTGTATGGATTTGGGGACCTTGGTAGTTTCTTGAAATTATGCATTATTTGAAAAACCCGGTTTCCTTGATATGATATTTCAGCGCCCACCATGAGTTTTATCGGTTCGGTCTTGTATACCCCACGCGAGGAAAGGAGGGATCCGTGTGTGGGTACATGGTGGGGGCCGGAGGTACCCCGGGGCAAGAATCTCAGTGAGGAGATGAGTTAGTGGGGGAACCATACCATCCGGTGATATTACCTATGACTCGGCGGTTATCGTGGGGATACCGACGGGTGTCATGTGCGTATGGATACGTCAAGAGGCGAGGGTCAGAGCTAGGCACTCGAGCTTTCGATATAGCGTATGATACGTACCTATCAGGAGGCCAGTCGTGGTGACAGCACTTGATAGATCAGCTTTTATGTGTCTGTGTGAGACACTTGTTTTCATGATATTTTTACTCTTATATTTATGTTAGTGGAGTGGGACGCTAATGTATATGTATGCATATCATTTCATACTTGATCATATTTATTCATGCAATTACATACAGGATATGTGAGATCTACTTGATCTTGTACATTCGGGATATGTGGGATATACTGATATTGTACATACAGGATATGTGAGATCTACTTGATGTTGTACATTCGGGATATGTGGGATATACTGATATTGTACATACAGGATATGTGAGATCTACTTGATGTTGTACATTTGGGATATGTGGAATATACTGATATTGTACATACAGGATATGCGAGATCTACTTGATTTGTACATTCGGGATATGTGGGATATACTGATATTGTACATACAGGATATGTGAGATCTACTTGATGTTGCACATTGAGGATATATGAGACTTACATGATATGAGAGCCAATTTAGGGGTTGATTTGTGGAAATTGGGATTTGGATTGTCTTGTTGGATTTTGGTCCTACCATGAGTCTAAGATTTCCGTAGAAATGACATATTTTATTCCATACTCAACATTTATTGTTTATGTACTGTTTCATGTATTAGTAGTACCTGATAGAGTACTTTCCATGACTGTTGCATTTACATATTTTATTTTATATGCTTTGCTTCATGTATTAGTAGTACCTGATAGTGTACCTTACATGATTGTTGCATACAGATTGTCATATTACTGCTTCAGGTATTAGTTGTACCTGCTAGTGTACCTTTCATGACGGTTGCATTACATATGACCATTCATTGCTGTTAGATGCTTATGTTAGATTCGCGTTGTACGTGCATACTCGCGATTACCTGCATATGTTATTTACTATTCACGAGTTGGCAACTCACCCCCATTGTGCCACAGTGTTTTGCAGGTGTTTCTCAGGATAGTCAGAGGCAGGGCTATTTTCATCCATCGTATCATCTTTGCTGTGGATACCGCTTCGCCTGACAGTGTGCAGTTTTGCTTAGGTAGGTTTTGCGGTTATCCGATGTTGCTTGTTGTATATTCATTGTATCATGTACTCTCCATCTATCATTATCTTGTATGACTTAGAGACTTAGTGTGAGGACGATATTGTATTTCATTTGTGACTTGGAGGTCTTTTGTGATATTTTATTTATATCGTCTCTTTCTTCGCTACGGCGTCGTATATCTGTTGCGGTGGTTGTTTTCCGCCGTTGGACGTGGATTTTGCTCCCGTTTGGTATGCTTTTACTTATATTATGTTGTACCAATTTTTGGGGGCTTGTTTTAGAAAGGAATGCTGCCAAAATTTTAAAGGAATAAAAGTTGTACTTTAAAGAATTTGGTTTGAGAATTGAAAAGTTTTAGCAATGTTCTTATCTCTTACTACTTTTGATGGTTTAGATTGTTGGGTTTTCGGCTTACTTCAATTGCGTTACTCCTGTAGACGTTGTGTAGTTTAAGGGCCATCACGTGCCATTTTTGGGTCGTGACAGATATAGAGAGATAGAGAAAGAAACATTAGAGCGGTTCTACTCACTGAGGCTATTTCTCGAACACAATAGTTTCACAAACGATCTTTGCGAAACTGATTGGTAGAGAAGTTGGGTGTTCGGTATCACACGGGCTGTGAGCATGAGAGACTGCAATAATTGGCCTTAATTGCAAGTGGGAGATTGTTGGCTAAAGTGCCCTCAAAGCAATTATCATAGTCGCAGGTAGGCGATTGCGATGATTGAGGGAGGACCTATACCGGTAGAACAGTCTTACTCGAGATGATAGTATGCTATATGGTTTGTCTTTATCATCACTATTAGATGTTGATAGAGCCCAAAGAGTCATTCTTGACAACCAACATTATGATGGATATCATATATGTGGGAGCTGGGGTCTATAAGCAAATCCTTAAATGTCCCTAGTCGTGGGAGTTTCGAGACTGGGCATCGATACTCCAGAGTAGACTAGTGTATACTGATCGAGACCCCGATGAGGGGCGGTGGTTAGGTCTCACAAGCCTTTGGTGTTAGTTTGTTCACATAAGATAGTATACAGGTGCTCATTAGGTTATGAGTACACTGGATGGACTCGCCGGGAACCTGCTAGTTGGTATTATACCTATTGTTAGATAGCAGTTCCCTGATGACATGTGTAGAGGTTTGTCTGTTGACCTGAGATCGTCATTTGTCTCGTGTGAGTTCCTACTGTGCTTTGATTACTACCCTACCATGGCACAAAGGAGTCGTGCAAACAGGTTTTAGTTCGGTACAGTCCCGAGCCACATGGAGGCAGAGAGCAGATCGTCGGGGATTTGTCTCTCCCGGTATTGGGGGTTGATGTCGCGTTGTGCACGGGTGGCCATCACCAGAAATCCTCGGCCGGGGTAGTCGAGAATTACCGATCCAGGATCGATATTTTCTCAGGTGGTGATGGGTTTCATGCCGACACTAATTATCGCGTTATTAGGGGTCTTGCTTTATCCACCCCCCTAGACTCGATATGCGATACTCTTAGACGAACAGACCGGACTGTACGGATATTGTCACTGTCAGGCTCAGTAGGGGTTTGGATGAGTTTTTTTGTCGGCCTTCCTTTCGCTCAATACCTGGGTAGCCGTTACGTACAGCTAGTGCTGCTGACGTGCTTGTGGTTAAACCTACTGCCAGCGTATTGACGAGTCTTTAGAGTCCCACACAGAGGGTTTTCACGGTTCAGGTGATATGGTGTAGATGACGTATGTTGGTACATACAGGTGTCCGATTAAATATGTGTGCAGGCTGCACAGACATTAATCGGACGGTTGATAATATTAGCGTCTTAGGATTAAGCCGGATTATTAAATCAGGTTTTGATTTAATAATTTATATGTGTATTCCAGTATTATTGTTCACTATTCATTTTCTCTCTTGGCTATTCGTATCTTAGTACGAATACGCGTATATGTATTTTGATACGTGTACCGGGTTGTATTATGTATTGATACGTAATAGCTTCTAGAAGATTTGACACCTCATTATTTGATTTTCTTTTTGCAAAATCATTTTGGGAAATGAGGTGGAGGGGGTGAGGTGGCATGAACATTGTTTAGCAAGTAGAGAGGTATGGCATGGACTTGTTTATTGAAAAATGAAATGAGATATTTTTGTGTGTGTGCATGATTGAGAGAGTGGAGGCTGCCATCATTCTTCACTTGATGGCTTGCTCATTTCTTTGCTTCACTTGCTTAATCACTCTCATTCTCACTCACTTGGAGATTTAGTCATTTTCCACACTTGCCCATGCCACATGTTTCCTCACATCCTTCTTCATCTTCTTGAGTTGCCCTTGGAGCATTTGTGATGAGAGAAAATTATAGTGACACATTCCTACACCTCCACTCTCCATTGCTAGCAACCTTAGAGCGTCGGTTGCCTCTCTTGGCGAGGTTGGAGCTTGCGGCGTTTCCCTCAGGTGGATCATCATAGATGGAGGAAGACCGGCAAACAAACTCGATCCAGACGACCACTAGGAGCTTAGGAAGACGGTTGAAGACCGAAGGACACGGATCAACTCGGTATAACCATTCTAACTTCTTTATATATGCTTGCTTGTAAAGGGTTTAGGGTAGATACGGGCATCGGGTCTGTTCTCCGCCGAAAAGACGCGACCGGGATGTTGGGACGTCCGGCCTGAATTTTGGGGGGAAGATGCTATTTCTTGCTATCCGTCCACCTCTCTGAAGATACCAAGTTGATTTATGACACCATGTATCGAAGGGTTAAACGGATGCGACCGATGTAGCAGACTTCGTCAGATTCACCCTCATTGAGGGGTTTTTGATTGTGGGGACGCTCTTCTCTGCAGGCGCAAGGCCCTGTAGTTAATTACGCTACCGCATTGAGGTAACCACATTCTCCTTCTCTAAATGGTCGCTTCGTATCGTGTGTGTTTATTTTGTTTTTGGTTGCCCATGGATTGTATACGGAGACTAATTTATGTTGTCGCCCGTAGGGCGAGGATTAGTCCAAATCTGTATTTTCTTAGATTTGGGTTTGGTTTGGGTTTAAGGATCGTTAATCTCATTGAGATTAAGATCAACTTAAACGTTGTTAAGGATACTTTAGTCTAATTTTTAGAGTAAGATCTACTCAACGGGGGGTTTGGAAACATTTAAATCCAACGACGGAGAATTTGGGCTCTATCGTCTTAGTTTAGGGACGTTGCGGTCCAATGGGTTTAAGGATAGTTAATCTCATTGAGATTAGGATCAACTTAAACGTTTGTTAAGGATACATTAGTCTAGTTTTTAGGCTAAGATCTACTTAACAGGGTTTTGGGATCATTTAGATCCAACAAAAGGGCATTTGGACTCTTTTGTTTTAGTTTAGGGATATTGCGGCCATAACTAACGACATCATAGTCCATGGAGTTTAAAGACATCATAGTCTTTAAAGTTTAAAGACATCATTGTCTATGAGTTTAAGGACCTCATAGTCCATAAAGTTTAAGGACATCATAGTCCATCAGTTTAAAGACCTCATAGTCCGTGGGGTTCTGATTTAATCAGTTTTGTAATGCGCCAAAAGTTATTGGTTATTGAGACCCTCCATCTCTCTGAAGACATTGAAGGATTACAACGACATGTATCAGAGGTATGATGAGATGTACCCTTGAACCAATGTCTAGATTTGGGGAAGTGGGATAAACATCAATTTAGCTATCATCTGTTGGGAGCTTATTAGCTGTCTTGAGATCGGCTTTGGAAACCATGAGCATGAAGGGCTGAATTGATGGTCCTTGGAACATTTGGTCTGATTCTGGCTAATGTTAGCCCTTCATAGAGTTCAACAATAACATGTTTCTTCAGCGCTCACGTGCTCCCACGTGATACTCTGAGGCAGTGTTAAACACTGGAATTTGAGAATGATCACGTGTCCCACGTGATTCATATATGAGTTAAACACTTTAGCCCTGTGGCCGTCACGTGTAAGCACGTGAGGCGCCTTGAAATAGTATTAAACTTCAAGAATTTGAAACGCTGCTTTTTTGAGTTTATTCTTTTGTTCTCTTCTGAGCGCTAAGCGCTATTTGGGTCGCGTGAAATCATGTGAGGCAACCTAAAAGTGGGAACTGCCTCCGATTTATTCCCCTTTCTTATTTTGTAAGTGTCAAGCATTACTAAGGGGTTACGTGTGATCATGTGAGCCAATCTCGATTATTCCCTTTTGTTCATCAAAGGCACTCACGTGGGGGCACGTGCTCAGCTGTTATCCTGTTGGTTGCCAATCCTTTTACGTGCATGGAGATCCTGAGTTTCGAAGCTTTCAAGCCTATTGTTTTATGAGAATTGTATTCTTAAGACTTACTTTTTCTCTTAGGTTTGGGATCTGTATGACAGAATCTCCCTGATGAGAATTAAATTCTCAACTTGTGAGGAGATCTACTTCTGCAGATCTTTTCCATAAGGGAGAACTAAGTTCTAATATGAAGGGTTAAACCCTTGTTTCATCAGAGGAATTAAATTCCTATATACTTTTTGGGAGAATTAAATTCTCTGAACTTAGATCTCCCTCTAGGTTTTGGATCTGCATGGGAAAATCTCCCCGATGAGAATTAAATTCTCAACCTGTGGGGAGATCAGCTTCTGCAGATCTTAACCAGAGGAAGAACTAAGTTCTTTTTGGAAGAGTTAAACTCTTATGGAGGTGAAAAGGAGATGAGATATTCTCTGCATTTTGTTCCTTCTCTTACCTAGAGTTTCTTTTTCTCCTTTTCTCTCTGGAGAATTAAATTCTCTTTTCTTTTAAGCTTACGAAGGGTTTCTCTCCTTTTTTTATCTTCTCTTTTCTCTGTCTATCCTCCTCTTTTTTGTTTATTTCTTTGCTCTTATTTATAGGAGAAAGATGGGAATCAATTTGTTTAGCAAATCTCTCGTTGAGAGATTTTTATTGATTTTCTAATCAACGAATATGATCTTTTTGATCACTTGGTGAATTTTATTCACCGCAGGATTTTTAATCCAAGGACTTCTGTTTTACAAAAGATATTTCTTTTGTCGTTCTTAACAAATTTAGGAAGATATTTCCTTGCACAGAATTTTTCTGTAGATTGGTGATTTTTAATCACCATTGGATCTTTAATCCAACGGCGCTCTGTTTTTACAGAGCGTAATCTTTCTTGTTTAGAATGATCCAAGGAAGTATTTTCCAAATAAGGCTTTTAATCCCTTTTGATTAGAATTTATTTTTATCAGTCCAGAAGGCATAGGAGTCTATCACGTGTAGCACGTGATCCCACCAAATTAAGCCGACCCAAGGGTGTCACGTGTTATCACGTGAGTTTCATTTTGTCCCACTTGTTTGCTTTATTCAGGCACCTGTATACTTTTCTTATAGAGGTCAGTGAGGTTCAGTTTTGGCTTAGTTTTGTTAAGCGAAGCGCCTATCACGTGTGGGCACGTGATGCTCCACTTGGGGACTTTCTCCGTTGCCCTATTTATATACTTATTTTCCGTAAGGGAACAAATTCCCCCACAGCGTTGTTCTCACGTGGTTTACACGTGAGTGCAACGCTGTCACTTTTACAGCCGTTGGATTGTCTAAGGGAACGGGAAGATGAACCGCCCAAGTCATGTCGTATAATTGCAAGGGTTTGGTTCCTTAGGCATCCACTGTTTCATCATCTCCTTCCTTTTTTAATTTCTTTGAGAATTTAATTCTCTTCCTCAGAGCTTATTTCTCTGCCATTGCAAATCCAGAGTTAAACTCTATCAAAAGAAACCCTTTTTCAGGTAACGCTTTGTACATCAGAAAACTTTCCTTTTTTGAAAAAGCATCTGGATTTTAAATCCATTATGAGAGCTTTGCTCTCCTCAGAATCCCATACTCCAAAGATGTGACCTTTGAGCAATAACTTACATATCTCGAACATTTCCCTCTGATTTTGAGGATTCATGGGATTTTTGTTTCTCATGTATTTTTATGAATTCTTGGAATTTAATTCCATTACATAAAGGAATTTAATTCCTCTGGCGAAGGGCTTAGCTCTGAAAGATTAATGGTACCCTTCAGAAATTTTATTCCCTGGTGTTCTTGAAAATATTTTTATAGGGTTTTACCCTTCACACAGATTTGAATTTATTGGTACTTAACAGGACTTGTCTTCCCAAGAATTTGTTTGAATCCCAATGTTTGTTTAATGAGGGTCTTCTTTATTGTTAATCTTTCACCGATGTCTCTTTTCAGATACTATGGCTGCTCATTTGTACAGTCTTAGCGAATTTATTTCATATGAGGACATTCGCGCACATGGCCGTTGTCAAAACCAGGAGTTTACAAATACCCAATGTGCTGAGATTATGAATAGCTTCCACGAACACAACGGTCGACTACTTTCTCGTTGTTCCGCTCTTTTGAAGATTATAGTGAGAGCAATTTGGGGAGCACTTCCTGGATTTCACGAAGCTATGCCGCTTGAGGCACTGGATGATGCTGAAGATAAGGTGCGCTCAATATATCTGACGGGCTTGATCTCGAGAAAACAGCGAGATAATCTCATTGATATCTTGCATCAAGTTTTCCAACAGACGACGATAATCGCTGCTTATCAGAGGGCGGAGGACATTGGCGAGGATCCTGACGCTTGCGATCGTGAGAGGATACACACGAGAATGGTCAGAAAGGCCAGAAACATTTTAGACCGCCTCACTTTCGAATTTCTTAATCAATGTCCCGGATTTAATGTTTTACCATTGTAAACATTTTCTATTATTTTTGTATGAATCTTCGGAGTATGAATGATAAAAAATTTCTTTCTTTTTATGTTCACACGTGTTCTTTATGAAGTTTTGTCACACTGTTGTTGGTGCTCACGTGTTTGGCGCATGAGGCACTGCTGAGGAATTCAATCTTGCATTGGCGCCTGCTCACATGTCATGCATGTGCGGTATCGTTTTTAACTTCCAATAATGATCAAGGCTTGTGCTCACGTGTTATGCATGCGGGGCATTGCTTGATGGGGTTGTTTCGTCTCCCTGCTCTGATTTCAATGAGTCATTTCTTTTCATTTCCAACGCTCTCCCCTTTTGCCGGGCCTTGTGAATATTTCGACCATGTACAACATTTTTTGTGCGTAGCATTGAATGCTCTCCTTTATAACCTGAAGCCACGCCTTCCCTCTTCTCTAAAAAATTTTAGACTTTAGGGTGATTATTTTGAGAATCGGTTCAAAGTTTATGGCTTGCAACCACCCCCACGCTCGTCGACAGCCATGGGAGGTGCCCATCGAGGAGATGATTCCTCATTTTGCTGCGCGGCTAGTGGATCCTCTTCTCACCGATGCCGAATAGGACGCGGTGACGTACGAACTCCTAATTCGTAGGGGCTCTCCCCTTCCTATGGGTTCCATTTGGCTACGAATGGTCTTTTCGTCCGTGCTTGCCGACATCCCTCCTCATCCGACAGAGATGACTCCGGAGATCCTCGATGCGGCAGAGGACAAGATCGAGTGTTTCTACGAGGCGTGCTTGATTACCCGGGCTCTGAAGGATCGCTCGATTCATCTGCTGGGTCAGATAAGAGCCGGACGGCTTGTCATGTCCGCTTTTGCTGATGAGCATGGCGCTAATCGATGGGGTGCAACTCCTCACGAAAACCGTCGTTTCGACGTGTTGGAGAAGGCAGAGAGGGAGCTGGAGAATTTTGTATTTTGTTTTGTTAACCCTTGTATCACCGATCCTTTGTTTGGTGACCTTTTCCCTGTAGCGTTGTATATTTAAATCAATGTATTCCTATTATCATTGGCTGTTGAATGCTTTTCTACTGAATTTTTCTTTTCGTCATATATTTATACGTGCATCCTGCCTGAGTATATGAACGTTATACTTGACACCTGGGAATTTCTTTTAGGTGCGAACATCGTCGTCGTGTTGTCCATAAATCGGCACGTTCTAGATACCATAGGCATATAGTCGTGAACGCGTGCTTAATGGGGTACCTACCGAAGAATTTCTTTATTGCCAGAAAGAGAAAATAGCTTGTGCGTGTTTTGAATCGAGGATTGGCGTCGAGTGGAGGTCTGTTTATATGGTCTCGAGTGCACACGCCTTCCCTCAAAGGTCATGGCCGCAAAGACAAGCTTACGGAGGGATGATCGAACGGTGTGCTGCGAATCTACAATCATGTGAGAAGAAGCTTAACCGAAAATTCTCGGAGAGGGAACTGGCCTTGAATGCTTCGGGGGAACTTCAAGCTGAGCTTACTGCTAAGGCCACCCGTGCGTATGAACTTTGGCGGGTTCTCCAAG
This sequence comes from Agapanthus africanus, assembly GCA_030015575.1. Taxonomy (NCBI): domain Eukaryota; kingdom Viridiplantae; phylum Streptophyta; class Magnoliopsida; order Asparagales; family Amaryllidaceae; genus Agapanthus; species Agapanthus africanus. Next base: position 224,114,175 of record JASDDO010000010.1, read on the forward strand.
AAGCTATCAGGGAGGTGGTGGCTGTTGATAAAGCCGTTATTTTTATCTGCGAGATGGTCGAAGCTCACAAAGTTACTGAAAAGGAGCTTGAGATTCGGCTCGCCTCGTATCAGGCTCAACAGTCTCAGGCGGAGACCCGTCTCGTGGCTATAACCAAGCTTGAAGTCGAGGCCCAGCGGAAGAGCAATGAATTGAGGAGCTTATTGTGCCATCTGGAGGCATAAAGAATTTTTGTAAAATTTTTCTTTTCTTGTATCCACTCCTGAATGAGAGGGTATTTTGTATTCATTTTGATTCTCTTTACGATATGTATCTTGTATTCACTTTGAATTCTTGAATAAAAGACATATATTATTATTTTTTTTATCTCGTTGTTGCATGTAGCTCTGATGGATGTGGTCCATATGTAGTTTATTTGGATCTTTTTGCAGGGTAGTGATGGCTTAGGCGACAGGGTTAGAATTAGCCACCTAAGACTTTTCAACTTTATGAGCAGTGAGGGTCTCATAAAGATTTTTCTCCCTATGAGTCGAGAGGATCTCATAGGTGCAATTTCTACTTAGGGGTCGTGAGCACTCCTAAGTGCCTTTTTCTTGTGAGAGTCGTAAGGGATCTCAAAAGAGAACCTTTTTTTATGGGTTGTTAGGTTTATGTGCTGATTTATTTCTGAGTCAAAGCATTGCTTTACGATAGGGAAATCATGGGTTGATGTATTTCCGAGACGGAGCATTGCACCGGCAGGGGGGTTAGGAGTTGACATGTATCCGAGTCGAAGAGTTGCTTGACGACAGGGAGGTCAGGGGTTGACATGTATCCGTGTCGAAGCATTGCTTTACGACAAGGAGGTCAGGGTTGACATGTATCTGTGTCGAAGCGTTGCTTGACGACAGGGAGGTCAGGGGTTGACATGTATCCGTGTCGAAGCGTTGCTTTACGACAGAGAGGTCAGGGGTTGACATGTATCCGATTCGAAGCGTTGCTTTACGACAGGGAGGTCAAGGGTTGACATGTATCCGTGTCGAAGCATTGCTTTACGAAAAGGAGGTCAGGGGTTGACATGTATCCGATTCAAAGCGTTGCTTTACTACAAGGAGGTCAGGGGTTGACATATATCCGTGTCGAAACGTTGCTTTACGACAAGGAGGTCAGGGGTAGAAATGTATCCATATCGAAGCGTTTCTTTACGAGAAGGACGTCAGGGGCTGACATGTATCCGAGTCGAAGCGTTGCTTTACGACAAGGAGGTCAAAGGTTGATATGTATCCGTGTCGAAGCGTTGCTTTACGACAAGGAGGTCAGGTTGACATGTATCTGTGTCGAAGCGTTGCTTGACGACAGGGAGGTCAGGGGTTGACATGTATCCGTGTCGAAGCGTTGCTTTACGACAAGGAGGTCATGTGTTGACATGTATCCGTGTCGAAGCGTTGCTTTACGATACGGAGGTCAGGGGTTGACATGTATCCGAGTCGAAGCATTGCTTTACGACAAGGAGGTCAAGGGTTGACATGTATCCGAGTCGAAACGTTGCTTTACGACAAGGAGGTCAGGGTTGACATGTATCCGTGTCGAAGCGTTGCTTGACGACAGGGAGGTCTGGGGTAGACATGTATCCGTGTTGAAGCGTTGCTTTACGACAAGGAGGTCAGGGGCTGACACGTATCCGAGTCGTAGTGTTGCTTTACGACAAGGAGTCAGGGTTGACATGTATCCATGTCGAAGCGTTGCTTGACGACAGGGAGGTCAGGGGTTGACATGTATCCATTTCGAAGCGTTGCTTTACGACAAGGAGTTCAATGGTTGACATGTATCCATGTCGAAGCATTGCTTTACGACATGGAGGTCAGAGGTTGACACTAGGTTGTCTATGCACCGTAGAGTCTTGGAACTAGGGACTTTGTCGTGGCTCCGATTGATGATGTCACTATAAGTCCACGTTGCCACCCCCGGTTCTTACGGGGAGGCGGAAACGGTATAAAAATCAAATTTTTAGGGCAAGAGGCAACATGGACTATGCATGGTCGGGATCGTTGTCTAAACTAAACTAGCAAATACACTAAAAGGAGTTAGCTACTATGGAAGATGGTTATACCTAAACTTGAACTCCTTCTTCTTCAAACCTTGTAGAGGTTGATGGTTCTCTTTACGTCGCCTTCTCCCGTCGAAGATGGATCCACCTCGAAGGTTCGACTTTGGGCTCTTCCTCGATCTTTGAGTGAACTAGGGTTTCCGGTTTGCTAAACCTTCATCCTAGATTGAGTAGAGATAGATTAGGGTTTGCTTTTCTTTCTAAAGAGAATGATTCTCAACACATGAGAAGGTTTCTCTTTTCAAGAGGAAGAAGAAGATGAAAATGAGAGAGAGAGAGGTTATGATAGAATGAGCTCAATTATTTCTTTCTTGCAACCATATTGCAAAAGAAATGAATTATCTAAATGATAATAATTGAAATAAGAATAGTTGATGGTAATTTTTGAATGACCACAACCATGCTTCATTTAATAAAAAGTAAGCATGAATCAAGGAAGACTTTCAAGGCATGAAAGTGGTCAATGGTCAACAAGTCAACCAAGGTCAACAAGTCAACAAAAACAACCATAACATAATTCTCATTTAATTATTATTATTAATAGATAATATATAAATCCATTAGGGTTTGGAAAATGAAGACTGTCAATTGTGCATACGCACCCGTTCCGAAACCCTAATGAAAAACCTCATTCTCCGCCTCAAGCAACTGTGCATACACACCTGCATTCTCGTTCCGAGGAACAAGAATACCAAGATATAAAAGCAACCCCAAAAACATATACCAGTATCTGGCTCAAACCAGAGCCTGCCAGTATAATCCGTCCGGACTCCAAACGTGCACAAGTGCGCGGATGAGAACGAACCCTGTCGCAAAACCATGCGACCTCTACTCTGTTTTGCCCAGAGGCGAATACCCTCTGTGTGGGACTCTAAAGACTCGACACTACGCTGGCAGTGGGTTTAACCACAGACCGCAAGTGGCACTAGCTGTGCGTAACGGTCCCCAGGTAGATGCCGACAAGAAGGCTGACGAGGTGAAACCCCATCTGTACTCCTACTGAGTCTGAATGTGACATTCTCCGTACAGTCCGGTCTGTTCGTCTGATACATCGCATGGCGGGCCTAGGGGGCGGTAAACGTCAGTCCCCCAATAGCGGTATAAGTCGTGCCGGAGCGAAGCCCAAAACACCCTGAGATAACACTGGAAACCTACCAGTATATCTCGTTTGCCCTGGCCAGGGACTACTCGTGTAATGGCTCTCCTAGACACAGCGCGATGTCAACCCCCAATACCGGGAGAGACGAATCCTGTCTAACCGTCACTGCCTCCAAGTGCTTCGGGACTGCACCCAACCACCACCTGTTTGCACGACTCCTTTGAGCCGTGGTAGGGTAGTGATCAAAGTGCAGTGGGAACACACTCGAGGCGAAGTGCCAGTGTCAAGTCAGCGGACTAAGCTGTACTCATGTCACCTGGGAACTGATGACTGACGATAGGTATAATACCAACCTGTCAGTTCCCGACGAGTCCTGTCCAGTGTACTCGTAACCCAACGAGCACCCGTATACTATCTCCAGTACGACGTACTGATGGCTGTGGGACAGACCATCTCCCACACTGGGATGAGAAGCGCATACGCTAGTCTACTCCGGAGTATCGATGCCCTATCTCGATAGTCCTGCGACTAGGGACCTGTATAAGGATGTGCTTATAGATTACCCAGCCCCCACTAGTGTGACTGCCATCACAACGCTGGTAATCAAGCAAAGATCCTAAGGGCTCCACTAATGCGTATAAGTGATATAGTAAAATAAACACAAGTACACATTGAAGTAGAGACAAACCAAGTAGCATACTACTATTTTGAGCAAGATTGTATATACAAGGTGAATATCCCAAGCATCCATTAAGTAATATACAAACTAGTATGATACAGTAATGGCCTCTAGGGCATATACACTAACAATCTCCCACTTGCACTAAGGCCATGTACTGGCGTATCGAAGACCTATCATCTCGATCAGCCGCTCGAACTGAGTCTGGGGCAGGGCCTTGGTGAATGGATCTGCAGTGTTGTCTTCTGAAGCAACTCTCCGAACCTCGATCTCCTTGCGATCCACGATCTCCCTGATCAGGTGATACCGCCTCAAGATGTGCCTGGATCTCTGATGGGACCTGGGTTCCTTCGCTAAAGCTATAGCCCCATTGTTATCGCAATACAGAGGTATTGGATCAACAATGGACGGAACCACCTGAAGTTCTTTCAAGAACTTCCTCATCCAGACAGCTTCTTTTGCGGCATCAGATGCAGCGATGTATTCCGCTTCCATCGTCGAGTCTGCAACGGTTTCCTGTTTGGAACTCTTCCAACACACCGCCCCTCCATTGAGGGTAAAGACAAAGCCCGACATGGACTTGGAATCATCCTTGTCACTCTGGAAGCTGGAGTCAGCAAAGGCCTCGATCTGGAGGTCTTTTCCGCCATACACCAAGAACATCTCCTTAGTCCTTCTTAGGTACTTGAGAATGTTCTTTACCGCTATCCAGTGTTTCTCCCCAGGGTTTGACTGATACCGGCTTACCACACTCAGTGCATAAGCTACATCCGGTCTGGTACATAACATCGCATACATTATAGAGCCTACCGCAGAAGCGTAGGGTATAATAGACATGCGATCCCTCTCCAAATCAGTCTTGGGAGACATCTCTTTAGAGAGGGTGATCCCGTGACAAGCCGGTAGGTTACCGCGCTTGGAATCTTCCATACTGAATCTCTTCACTATGGTGTCGATGTACCTGGACTGAGAAAGTCCCAATATCCTCTTGGATCTATCACGATGGATCCGGATCCCCAGGATGTATGAGGCATCACCCAGGTCTTTCATGGAGAACCTGTGTGACAAGAACCCCTTGACAGATTGTAGCATAGGAATGTCATTTCCTATTAAGAGAATGTCATCCACGTATAAAACGAGGAATACTACAGTTCTCGCTACAAATCTACTATAGATGCATGGTTCATCTGGATTTTTGATAAAGCCAAATTCTTTGACCGTCTCATCAAAGCAGATGTTCCAACTCCGCGATGCCTGCTTTAGTCCATAGATGGACTTAAGCAACTTGCACACCTTTCCGCTGCTCCCACTCTGAATGAAGCCCTCTGGCTGGTCCATATAGACACACTCCTCTAAATTTCCATTTAGAAAAGCTGTCTTTACGTCCATTTGCCAGATCTCATAATCGTGGAAGGCAGCGATGGCAAGAAGGATCCGAATGGATTTCAGCATGGCTACTGGAGAAAAGGTTTCGTCATAGTCCAAGCCAGGTCTTTGACGAAAACCCTTTGCTACCAGCCTAGCTTTATAGGTCTCAACCTGTCCATCTACACCAATCTTCCTTTTGAAGATCCACTTGCATCCTACGGGTTTTACCCCGTCTGGAGCAATGTCCAACGTCCATACCTTGTTGGTGTACATGGACTCCATTTCGGTCCGCATTGCATCCAGCCATTTCACTGAGTCAACGCTCTGAACGGCCTGCTGGAAGCTAGTAGGCTCATCATAATTTATGATGCAATCCTCTCTATCCCCGTCTATGAGAAAACCGTAGTATCTCTCGGGCGGATGAGACTGCCTACTACTTCTGCGGAGCGGCGTAGGAATGTCCTGTTCTGTTGAACCCTCTGGTTCCACCAAACTTTCAGTAACAGTCTGTGGTTCTGGAACTTCTTCCAGTTCTACTGTGCTCCCACTTATCTGGCTTTCCAAAAACTCAGTTTCCAAGAAGTAGGCATGACGAGAAACAAGAACTTTTTGTTCCTCTTCACAGTAGAAGAAATATCCTTTTGAGTTCTTTGGATACCCCACAAACTTGCACTGTACTGAGCGTGCCTCGAGCTTGTCCGCATGCTGCTTTTTGACAAAAGCCGGACATCCCCATGTCTTAATGTGCTTAAGATAGGGTTTCTTCCCACACCACATTTCATATGGTGTGGAAGGCACAGTCTTAGTCGGAACTCGGTTCAAAAGGTATGCGGCTGATTCTAGCGCATATCCCCAGAATGATCGCGGCAACTCAGCGTTACTCATCATGGACCGCACCATATCCAATAGGGTGCGGTTCCGTCTCTCCGATACACCGTTATGTTGCGGGGTGTATGGAGGAGTAAGCTGAGAGAGAATTCCGTTCTCTTTTAAATAGTCCAGGAACTCGGCACTTAAGTATTCTCCACCTCGATCCGATCTTAGAATCTTAATACTTTTGCCGGTCTGTTTCTCTACTTCATTCTTATACTCCTGGAATTTTCCAAAGGCTTCGGACTTATGTTTCATTAAGAAGACATAACCTTACCTTGAGAAGTCATCCGTAAAAGTAATGAAGTAAGAATGTCCGCTTCGGGCATGTGTAGACATTGGACCGCACACGTCACTGTGTACGAGTCCCAAGAGCTCGCTCGCTCTTTCTCCATGTCCAGTAAACGGAGTCTTTGTCATCTTTCCCTTGAGACAGGATTGACAAGTGGCATACGACTGATATTCGAACGCATTCAAATACCCTTCTGTATGTAACTTCGTCAACCTTCTCTCATTGATGTGACCCAATCTACAATGCCATAAGAAAGTCTGGTTTATTTCTGGAGACTTTCTTTTGTGTGTATTCTGGACATTAAAAATCTGTGGTTGGTTTAATACGTATATACCATTACTCAAAGTACCTGACCCAATCAAAACTTGATTAAGGCGAATGTTTACAACATTACTTACAAACGCAAATTCATAACCTTCTTTAGAAACTAAAGATACAGAAATGATATTACAAGTTGCGTTGGGTACAAAAAAGCAATTACGCAAAACCAAAACATGTCCATCTGACATTCCCAGGTGATAGTCCCCCACGGCTTTAGCATCCATGCTAGCTCCGTTTGCAACTCTGAGGGTCATGTCACCAGCTTTCAAAACACTACGGTTTCTCAACGCCTGCAAAGAATTACAGATATGAGATCCTGATCCGGTATCCAATACCCAGGAAGTAGAGTTTATAGAAAGACAGTTTTCAATAACATACACACCTGAAGCTGAAGCTGCAACCTGCTTCAATTCCTGTGTTCTGGCCTTCCAGGCCCTGCAATCATTCTTCCAGTGTCCTTTCTTATGACAAAAGAAGCATTCTTCCTTATCCACAAGCTTCCCCGCTATCTTTGTTGCTTTACCTTTTCCCTTCGTATCCACTTTACTAACACCGCCCCTTGGTTTGGCGGGGGCTTTCTTCTTCTTTCCCTTGGCTTTCGCCTTGGACCTAGAAGAAGATGATCCTCCTACAAACAAAGTGGATGTTTCCCTACCTTTCTGTAGGGTGCCCTCTGCGCTCCTCAGCAGGTTGAGGAGCTCTGAAAGTTCAACCTCCTTTTCTTGTAGGTTGAAATTCATTATAAACTGGGCGTAAGTGGAAGGAAGGGACTGGAGAACTATATCCGTATATAGCTCACTCTCCAATGTGATCCCTAGGTCAGCGAGCTCCTCAATGTAGCCGATCATCTTTAGCACGTGCTCGGCTACTGATGATCCGGCGGCCATTCTTGTCGAAAACAACTTTTTCGATGCTTCGTATCTTGCGATACGTGATTGCTCTCCATACAGTTCTTTTGTATGAAGCAATATGGACTCCATGTCCATATTCTCATGCCTCCTCTGATGTTCGTTGTCCATCGAGGCAAGCAGGAGGCACTTGGCCTTCGCGCTATCAATCTCCCAAGTCTTGCGGATTTCCTTATCCGCGACGCTGGAAGTTGGACCAGGGATAGGGGGAGCTTTGGTGGTAAGAAGATACCCCAGCTTGTCATAAGTGATTGCTATCTTGACATTCCTGAGCCAATCTTTGTAGTTTGGCCCTGTCAGCTTGTTTTTATCTAGGAGTAACTTAAGTCCAGTCATGTTGATTGGTCGCTGCAATTAGGAGAGAGAAGAAGAAACACTCAGCATGATGCTCTTGCAAGTTTAGAGTGGTTTTTAATTTGTCTAAACAGGATGGCTCCCACTGTTTCTCGAATCCCTCCTCAAACCATAAAGGAAGAATTAGTCAGGATCAATCCCACCGTACAATACTTGCTTAACCGTTCGGCCAGGCTGGTGTCGGTACTTCGAGGGAGGTTTTCCAACGCTTTCGCGAAGTTCCTTAATTAAAGAACCTCTTTTCCCTGGGGGCGTAGCCCCGCTAACACCTTTCTAGGCACCTACTAGGTTTATAGCATTGATCGTTAAGTGAGAAATTTCCCGAGGAGTAGCATATACTCACAGTAGGATCGGGATCCAAATATCATCGCGTGACGAAACTGAAGGAATCCTACCAGAATCACCACACTCCAAATGGTATGCAAATCTAGCAAGTTTCAGTACTTATGAAACTCCCGATGTGGATTTTTGCCCCATGCTCTTATGACCTTGACTTTGGCCAACAAATCATAAGTCACATGTCAAGTTCTACCCGTCGTTCTCCAGGTTAATTTGAATCCACCCGTACCCACCCTTGACTTTGGCCAACAAGGCAGTACGACTGTTCCAAACCAACGCATCTATCTATGCTGCACATGAATACCCAATAGCTACCAATCACTATGCCTTGACTTTGGCCAACAAACACAGCTTGAATACTATTGACTATTCATGTGAAACGACGGAGGGCTACGGATGGTTTTGGCGAAACCGTGAACGTAGTGAACTTGATTTGGTCGATGGAACGAGATAGCTTTTAAAAGGAGTGGCTCAAACTCCGCACTTAAAAGTTGGTTTTGAAAAGAACCGAGTGGTTTTTCGAAAGTGTTCCAACGACTTTAACTTGGTTTATTATCTTGCATTAGTTCTTTTAATGCGTGATATTCTTGCATTAGTACTTTTAATGCGTCCCATCATTTAATCCTACCATTGCAGAAAACAACCAAAATATGACGTACGCTTATGCCATTCGCATTCGCCACTGGGCCCCGTCATTACCCGTTAGGTTACTTAACTAACGACAGAGCGGGGGCTGGGCTAGCGCGTCTGTAAAACATAAGCAACGCCTAAATAGAAAGCAATGATAAACATTTCAGATCACAGATAAATACATTGGATATACTAGTAATCTGTAATTTGTACGAGCCTGTAACAAAAAACAGATAACACGGTCGCGGTGAATAGCCAATACCCCACCCAAGACCCCTACGGGTGCGGCAAACTACCCGCCAAGTACCCGAAGCGTAGCAACCTCCCTCATCTCCATGAGTAGGCCACTCGACACTTCGGCATACCCGGTAGTTTGTGCACCCCTCCATGGGTCTATCCTAGGAGCAAAAACAGTAAAAGAATTATACAATGACGGCTACAACCCCGACCCGGTTGTGCGGCCAAACAAATAATAATTATTACATCAATTTACATTTACAATGAATTGCAAGAAAAGAAAACTCTCGTCTCACAACCCCCCGGCTATTCACCCGCGACAATCCAACATATTTATATACACATTCCAGCACATTACAGATCATGTATAACCCCGACTAAACGTCTTATAGCGATTAGTCGACGTTCAATACATGCAAACATCACAGATACAACCATCATAGTCAAAATGCAGTGAAGTTCGGAAAAATACGGAATTATAGGCCCCCAAAAGTAAATTTTAGTTCTGGAAAATCTGGGCATATAATTTATATCCTAAAAATCCCAAAATCAACACAGAAAGACACTGCACGAAAAACGATGCAGAGAGGACATCAAGTCGCGGCGGTTCCGCGGCGGCCAAGAAGGCTCACGCGGCGGAAGGGCGGCGGCTTCGATGAATCTCTGTGTCGTTTTTCATGGGTGTCTTTAAAAAACCCTGAGATGAATTTACAAATATAAAGTTTTTCATTTCGAGCCCAAAAAATTTCAACAGAAACTCAGGTTTTGGAAAAATACGGTTTTTGGGTTTTTTTCGGTTCCGAACTTCGTTACACTTCACTACCAAGCTAGTTTAAGTTTAGTTAGGCTCTGATACCACTGTAAGTCCACGTTGCCACCCCCGGTTCTTACGGGGAGGCGGAAACGGTATAAAAATCAAATTTTTAGGGCAAGAGGCAACATGGACTATGCATGGTCGGGATCGTTGTCTAAACTAAACTAGCAAATACACTAAAAGGAGTTAGCTACTATGGAAGATGGTTATACCTAAACTTGAACTCCTTCTTCTTCAAACCTTGTAGAGGTTGATGGTTCTCTTTACGTCGCCTTCTCCCGTCGAAGATGGATCCACCTCGAAGGTTCGACTTTGGGCTCTTCCTCGATCTTTGAGTGAACTAGGGTTTCCGGTTTGCTAAACCTTCATCCTAGATTGAGTAGAGATAGATTAGGGTTTGCTTTTCTTTCTAAAGAGAATGATTCTCAACACATGAGAAGGTTTCTCTTTTCAAGAGGAAGAAGAAGATGAAAATGAGAGAGAGAGAGGTTATGATAGAATGAGCTCAATTATTTCTTTCTTGCAACCATATTGCAAAAGAAATGAATTATCTAAATGATAATAATTGAAATAAGAATAGTTGATGGTAATTTTTGAATGACCACAACCATGCTTCATTTAATAAAAAGTAAGCATGAATCAAGGAAGACTTTCAAGGCATGAAAGTGGTCAATGGTCAACAAGTCAACCAAGGTCAACAAGTCAACAAAAACAACCATAACATAATTCTCATTTAATTATTATTATTAATAGATAATATATAAATCCATTAGGGTTTGGAAAATGAAGACTGTCAATTGTGCATACGCACCCGTTCCGAAACCCTAATGAAAAACCTCATTCTCCGCCTCAAGCAACTGTGCATACACACCTGCATTCTCGTTCCGAGGAACAAGAATACCAAGATATAAAAGCAACCCCAAAAACATATACCAGTATCTGGCTCAAACCAGAGCCTGCCAGTATAATCCGTCCGGACTCCAAACGTGCACAAGTGCGCGGATGAGAACGAACCCTGTCGCAAAACCATGCGACCTCTACTCTGTTTTGCCCAGAGGCGAATACCCTCTGTGTGGGACTCTAAAGACTCGACACTACGCTGGCAGTGGGTTTAACCACAGACCGCAAGTGGCACTAGCTGTGCGTAACGGTCCTCAGGTAGATGCCGACAAGAAGGCTGACGAGGTGAAACCCCATCTGTACTCCTACTGAGTCTGAATGTGACATTCTCCGTACAGTCCGGTCTGTTCGTCTGATACATCGCATGGCGGGCCTAGGGGGCGGTAAACGTCAGTCCCCCAATAGCGGTACAAGTCGTGCCGGAGCGAAGCCCAAAACACCCTGAGATAACACTGGAAACCTACCAGTATATCTCGTTTGCCCTGGCCAGGGACTACTCGTGTAATGGCTCTCCTAGACACAGCGCGATGTCAACCCCCAATACCGGGAGAGACGAATCCTGTCTAACCGTCACTGCCTCCAAGTGCTTCGGGACTGCACCCAACCACCACCTGTTTGCACGACTCCTTTGAGCCGTGGTAGGGTAGTGATCAAAGTGCAGTGGGAACACACTCGAGGCGAAGTGCCAGTGTCAAGTCAGCGGACTAAGCTGTACTCATGTCACCTGGGAACTGATGACTGACGATAGGTATAATACCAACCTGTCAGTTCCCGACGAGTCCTGTCCAGTGTACTCGTAACCCAACGAGCACCCGTATACTATCTCCAGTACGACGTACTGATGGCTGTGGGACAGACCATCTCCCACACTGGGATGAGAAGCGCATACGCTAGTCTACTCCGGAGTATCGATGCCCTATCTCGATAGTCCTGCGACTAGGGACCTGTATAAGGATGTGCTTATAGATTACCCAGCCCCCACTAGTGTGACTGCCATCACAACGCTGGTAATCAAGCAAAGATCCTAAGGGCTCCACTAATGCGTATAAGTGATATAGTAAAATAAACACAAGTACACATTGAAGTAGAGACAAACCAAGTAGCATACTAATATTTTGAGCAAGATTGTATATACAAGGTGAATATCCCAAGCATCCATTAAGTAATATACAAACTAGTATGATACAGTAATGGCCTCTAGGGCATATACACTAACAGTCACGTCCGCGCTTTGTTTGCATGAAGAGGAACTTCGTTATTGGTCTCTAGGCTGTAGAGGTGGCCGTCGAGATTTGGAACTAGGGACATTGCCATGGCTCTGCTTCGTTGCAACCTTGAGGTCGGTTGTTGACGTTGCGTTTGCATCCTGCTGGAGTTGAGAAGGAAAGTCTTGTTGGTCTTCTGGTATGCAGATATTGCCGCTGAGATTTGACTCTCCCTTTGGTAGAGTTTGTTGGAACATGTGTTTCCTTTTTCTTTTATGCCCATGGATTGTATACAGGGGTCAGTATGGACTTACCTGCAGGGCATAAGTTTCATTTTATATGTATTTTTTTGTTTTCTTTCCGCGATGCTTTATCATTTCAGCTTTTTGTATCGCGAAAGTCGCGATTGCCCAATCATTTCGGCTATTTTCTGCAGTGCCCAATCATTTTGGCTATTTTTTTTACTCGTTGCTTTTTAGTGCGAGTTACCCAATCATTTCGGCTATTCTGTATGCATATATTTTGCATGCTGATTTTGTTGCAAGTTGCCCCATCATTTCGGCTATTTCATATGCATTTTTGGCTCCCTGATTTTTATCGCGAGTTTAGACTTAGGATTTGATACCGATCTTGGCATCAACATCGCTACAACTGGGATATGGCCAGGAGCGAATCATCGTTTGCCTTTGTCGGTCCGAACAAAGGTGGCTTAGCAAACAGGGTTAGGATCATGTCGACTAAGGCTTTTGACTTTATGACCCGTAAGGGTCTCATAAAGATGTTTCTCCTTACGAGTCGTGAGGATCTCGTAAGTGTGTTTTCTTCTAAAGAATTGTGAGGATTCTTAAGTGTATGTTCTCTTGTAAGTCGTAAGGATCTTGCAAGAGTGTCTTCTCCTTATAAGTCGAGGGGACTTATAAGGGCCGTTCACCATGTGAGGATATTCTTTGTCGCTGGTGAGACTCTGTTGGGGAAATGTTTATTCGTGCCCGTGGATTGTATACAAGGGTAAATATTGAACCGTTTGTAGGGAAAATTAGGGTGTATGATTGCTTTGTAAGTCTACGGTAACGCCCCGGCCGTCAATCTGACGCCAAATGCGGAACAAAAACTTTTATAACTGGCGCTATCGCATACTATAGCCCAGATCAAGCCATTAACGCTAAACTAATAAACTAAAAAGTGGGTAGAAAGGCTATACAGAACGATCCGAGTCCTTCGGTCTTTAGCCATCATCCCACGCTCCTTTGCGGCATCTGCGATCTCGCTCGATCTCCGGTCTCCTCGTCCAGGTGGCACCACGTCAACGAATCTTTATACGGGCTCCCGCCTCTGAACCGAGACAACTCGGACATGAAGTTTGCTAGCCGACATGTCCAAGATTGATATAGAGAACGAGTAGAACAATTTGTCTCGCTTCATCCAAAACCATGGATGAACGGTTAATGAAGTTGCCTTTTAATAGAGTAATGAGAAATGAGCTATGAAATTTCCATGAATCAAATTCCATCCTTTATATTTTTATAACCCTCTTGCCTCCATAAGAATGGCCGGCCACTATATATGATGAGGGAGTGAGTGTAGGAGCAAGGGGGGTGACCATAATGGAAAAGATCTTAATCAAATATCTTAGCAAGAACAAAAGGCATTAATGGAAAATGTGACTCACTAATAACACATCATCAACCATTAATGCAAACAAATGAGTCATGAACCTAGTCACCAATCTAGAAGCTTCCTCATGACTCACCCAAGGAAGAAAAGATAAATCCGCATTAAACCGAATGTTTAAGACGGGTGATAGAAAACTGGCAACTTCCAAAAGCGATCCCGGAACGAATTTCAGGATAACCCCGTAGCAGTATAAACATACCCGCATTTGTATTACGACCGAATACAAATGTAACTGAGACAAAGATATTATATCTACTCAATATAATACATGGATCCGGCTTAAACCAAAGCCCACCAGTATTATCTGCCCGAAATATGACAAGTGCGTAAACGCACGTGCATATTTCGAACCCTGCCATAAAACCATACGGCCTCTACAACGTTTCGCCCGAACTTGGGAAACTATCTGTGGGGGACTCTTGTTAGTGTATATGCCCTAGAGGCCATTTCTGTATCATACTAGTTTGTATATTACATGATGGAAGCTTGGGATATTCACAGTTGTATATACAATCTTGCTCGAAATGGTAGTATGCTACTTGGTTTGTCTCTGCTTTAATATGTGCATGTATTTCTTTTAGCATATCACTGATATACATATTAGTAGAGCCCTTAAGATCTTTGCTTGATTACCAGCGTTGTGATGGCGCTCACACTCGTGGGGGCTGGGTGATCCATAAGCACATCCTTATACAGGTCCCTGGTCGTTGGACTATCGAGACAGGGCATCGATACTCCGGAGTAGACTAGCTTATGCGCTTCTCATCTCAGCGTGGGAGACGGTCTGTCCCACAGCCGTCAGTACGTCGTACTTGAGATAGAATGCGGGTGCTCGTTAGGTTACGAGTACACTGGACAGGACTCGTCGGGAACTGTTGGTTGGTATTATACCTATCGTCAGTTATCAGTTCCTAGGTGACGTAAGTACAGCTTAGTCCGCAGACTTGACACTGTCACTTCGCCTCGAGTGTGTTCCCACTGCACATTGATAACTACCCTACCACGGCTCAAAGGAGTCGTGCAAACAGGTAGTTTTTAGGTGCAGTCCCGAAGCACTTGGAGGCAGTGACGGTTAGACAGGATTCGTCTCTCCCTGTATTGGTGGTTGACATCGCGCTGTGTCCAGGAGAGCCATTACACAAGTAATCCCTGGCCAGGGCAAGCGAGATATACTGGTAGGTTTCCAGTGTTATCTCAGGGTGTTCTGTGCTACACTCCGACACGACTTGTACCGCTATTAGGGGACTGACGTTCACCGCCCCCTAGGCTCGCCATGCGATGTATCAGATGAACATACCGGACTGTACGGAGACTGTCACATACAGGCTCAGTAGGAGTTCAGATGGGGTCACCTCGTCAGTCTTCTTATCGGCATCTACCTTGGGACCGTTACGTACAGCTAGTGCCGCTTGCGGTCTATGGTTAAACCCACTGCCAGCGTAGTGTCGAGTCTTTAGAGTCCCACAGAGAGAGCTATTCACCTTTAGGCAAAATGAGTAGAGGTCGCATGGTTTTACGACAGGGTTCGTTCACATCCGCGCACTTGTGCACGTTTGTTGTCCGGACAGCTTATACTAGCGGGCATTGGTTTAAGACAGATCCTAGTATATGATTTGGGATTGGTTTTATCTCTTTGTATTCGTGTTCCTCGGATCACGAATACGGGTGCGTATGCACAGTTGCTTGAGACAGAGGGAGAGGACTTTGATTAGTGTTAATGACCATTGTCATTTTATTAACCCTAATGCTTATGTGTGTATTATGGTTAATTGATATTAGTTTAATATAATTGTGCATGGTTATGGTTGTTGACCATTTGACTATCTTGACTTGTTGACCTTAGTTGACATGCTGACCATCATCATTCCATATAAAAGATGCTCTTTGATCCTTGCAATTAGCATTAAATATGAAATGATAATGGTCATGTCTTGATTAAGCCATGACAATTATCTTACTAATTATCAATTTATAATAATTCACACATATATGTGAGAATGCTTGATTATTCTCTCATTCTATCATTTACTTTCTCTCTCTTGTTCTTCCTCTTCCTCAAGCTCTCCCCTCTCATGTGTTGAGAAACACTTGAGCTTGAGAAAAACCACTTCTTCATAATCTCTACTCTCATCTAGGGTTCTAGGATTAGCACTTCTAGCACCCTAGTTACTTCTAGCTTGGAGTTGAAGCCAAAGGTTAAGGCTTTCGGGTGGATCCTTCTTCGACGTGAGAAGACGACAAAGGTGATCCCTTTCTACTACTCCAAGGAGCAAGGAGAGAAGGACATAAAGCCCTAGGTATAACCATTCTAACCTTTAGCTAGTTTCTAGTTAGCTTTAGCTTGTTTTTTGTTTAGCAAAGATCCTCCTTTGTCTAGTCCATGTTGCCTAGTATGGTAAAAATTTGATTTTTATTCCGTTTTCCGCCTCCCCGTAAGCACCGGGGTGGGCAACGTGGACTTACAGTGGTATCAGAGACTAACTAAACATAAACTAGCTAGGTAGTAAAAGTGTATGGAAGTTTGATCGGAAAAATCGAAAAACCAAAATATCAAAACCCTAATTTTCTGTTAAATTTTTTCCTGTTCAAAATAAAATAAATCTTACTCCAAAAATCATCTCAGGGTTTTGTTAAGAAACTCACCAAACCCGGTCCAGTGAATCGATCAAAGCGGCGCGGTTCTGCGGCAATAGCAAGCTATTTCCGCGCAACCGCGGCCGAGTTGACTCGGTTCTGGGTCGAGTTTGGTGCAATGTTCTTCTGGCTTGGTTTTAGGATTTTTATGATGGTTTATATATGCCCAGGTTTTCCAGAAAAGAAATTTGTTTTTGGGGGCCTATAAATCCGTATTTTTTATCGAACTTCACTACACTTTGACTAAAGGGTTATATCTGTGATGTTTATATGTATTGAACGTCGGCTAATCGCTATATGTCGATTAGTCAGGGTTATACATATCTGTGATCTGTGTTTGATGATGGTATGTGTATATGAATGCGTTGGATTGTCGCGGGTGAATAGCCGGGGTGGATGTGAGATGAGTGTTTCTTTTTCTTTCATTCATTGTAACATGTAAAATTGATGTAATATTATTTTTGGCCGCACAACCGGGTCGGGGTTGTAGCCGTCATTGTATAATTCTTTTTACTGTTTTTGCTCCTAGGATAGACCCATGGAGGGGGTGCACAAACTACCGGTATCTCGAAATGCCGAGTGGCCTACTCACGGTGTTGAGGGAGGTTGCTTCGCTTCGGGTACTTGGCGGGTAGTTTGCCGCACTCGTAGGGGTCTTGGGTGGGGTATTGGCTATTCACCGCGACCGTGTAATCCGCTTTTCGTTGCAGGCTCGAACGGATTGCGGATTCCTAGTATATCCAATGTATTCATCTGTGATATATAATGTCTATCATTGCTATATATTTATATATGATAACTATTTAGGCGTTGCTTATGTTTTACAGCCGCGCTAGCCCAGCCCCCGCTCCGTCGTTAGTTAAGTAACCTAACGGGTGATGACGGGGCCCCGTGGCGAATGCGAATGGCATAAGCATACGTCATATTTTGGTTGTTTTCTGCAATGGTAGGATTAAATGATGGGACGCATTAAAAGAACTAATGCAAGAAAATAAACCAAGTAAAAGTCGATTGGAACACTTTGAAAACCACTCGGTTCTTTTCAAAACTAAAACTTTTAAACACAGAGCTTGAACCACTCCTTTTAAAAGCTATCTCGTTCCATCGATTATATCAAGTTCACTACGTTCACGGTTTCGCCAAAACCATTCGTAGCCCTCCGTCATTCCACATGAATGGTCAAAAAGTATTCAAGCTATGTATTTTGGCCAAAGTCAAGGCATAGTGATTGGTAGCTATTGGGTATTCATGTGCAGCATAGATAGATGCGTTGGTTTGGGACAGTCGTGCTGCCATTTTGGCCAAAGTCAAGGGTAGGTACGGGTGGGTCTAAATTAACCAGGAGAATGACGGGTAGAACTTGACATGTGACTTATGATATTTTGGCCAAAGTCAAGGTCATAAGAGCATGGGGCAAAAATCCACATCGGGAGTTTCATAAGCACTGAAACTTGCTAGCGCTGCATACCATTTGGAGTGTGATAATTCTGGTAGGATTCCTTCGGTTTTATCACGCGATGATATTTGGATCCCGATCCTACTGTGAGTATATGCTACTCCTCGGGAAAACTCTCACTTAAAGATCAATGCTATAAACCTAGTAGGTGTCTAGAAAGGTGTTAGCGGGGCTACGCCCCAGGGAAAAGAGGTTATTAAATTAAGGAACTTCGCGAAAGCGTTGGAAAACCTCCCTCGAAGTACCGACACTAGCCTGGCTGAACGGTTAAGCAAGTATTGTACAGTGAGATTGATCCTGATTAATCCTTTTCTTTACGGTTTCAGAAGGGATTCGAGAGACAGTGGGAGCCATCCAGTTTAGACAAACTAAAAACCACTCTAAACTTGCAAGAGCATCATGCTAAAGTGTTTCTTTTCTCTCTTCTAATTGCAGCGACCATTCAACATGACCGGACTTAAGTTATTACTAGATAAAAACATATTGACAGGGCCAAACTACAAAGATTGGCTCAGGAATGTCAAGATGGCAATCACTTACGACAAGTTGGGGTATGTCCTTACCACCAAAGCTCCCCTTGTCCCAGGTCCCAAAACCAGTGTCGTAGATAGGGAAATCTACAAGACCTGGGAAATAGATTGCGCGAAGGCCAAATGCCTCGTACTAGTCTCGATGGACAACGAACATCAGAAGAGGCATGAGAATATAGACCTAGAGTCCATATTTCTTCATACAAAAGAACTGTATGGAGAGCAGTCTCGTATCGCCAGATACGAAGTGTCGAAGAAGTTGTTTTCGGAAAGGTTGGCCGTCGGATCATCGGTAGCGGAACACTTGCTTAAGATGATTGGCTATATAGAGGAGCTCGCGGACCTTGGGACAACGTTGGAGAATGAACTCTGTACTGATTTGATTCTCCAGTCCCTTCCTTCCACTTACGCCCAGTTTATCCTTAACTTCAACATGCAAGGAAAGGAAGTTGAACTTTCCGAACTTCTGAACATGTTGAGGAGTGCTGAGGGCACCCTACAGAAAGGTAAGGAGACATCCACTTTGTTTGTAGGAGGATCTTCCTCTTCTAGATCCAGGGCGAAAGCCAAGGGTAAGAAGAAGAAAGCCCCCGCCAAACCAAGAGGCGGTGTCAGTAAAGTGGATACGAAGGGAAAGGGAAAAGCAACAAAGGTAGCGGGAAAGCTGGTGGGGAAGGAAGAATTCTTCTATTGTCACAAAAGTGGTCACTGGAAACAGGATTGCAAGGCTTGGAAGGCCAGAACACAGGATTTGAAGCGAGTTGCCGCTTAAGCTTCAGGTGTGTATGTTATTGAAAACTGTCTATCAATAAACTTTACATCCTGGGTATTGGATACCGGATCAGGATCTCATATCTGTAATTCTTTGCAGGCGTTGAGAAAGCGTAGAGTTTTGAAGGCAGGTGACATGACCCTCAGAGTTGCAAACGGTGCTAGCATGGATGCTGAGCCGTGGGGGACTATCACCTGGGATTGTCGGATGGACACTTTTTGGTTTTGCGTAGTTGTTATTATGTACCAAATGCAACCTGTAATATCATTTCTGTATCTTTATTATCTAAAGAAGGTTATGAATTTACATTTGTAAGTAATGTAGTGAACATTCACCTTAATCAAGTTTTGATTGGGTCAGGTACATTGAACAACGGTATATACGTTTTAAACCAACCATAGATTTTCAATGTCCAGAATACACACAAAAGAAAGTCTCCAGAAATCAATAAAACTTTCTTATGGCATTGTAGACTGGGTCACATCAATGAGATAAGGTTGACTAAGTTGCACACAGAAGGATATTTGGATCCGTTCGAATATCAATCGTATGCAACTTGTCAATCCTGTCTCAGAGGAAAGATGACAAAGTCTCCGTTCACTGGACACGGAGTAAGAGCGAGCGAGCTCTTGGGACTCGTACACAGCGACGTGTGCGGTCCAATGTCTACACATGCACGAAGCGGTTATTCTTACTTCATTACTTTTACGGATGACTTTTCAAGGTACGGTTATGTTTTCTTAATGAAACATAAATCCGAGGCTTTTGAAAAATTCCAGGAATATAAGAATGAAGTAGAAAAACAAACAGGCAAAAGTATCAAGGCACTAAGATCTGATCGAGGTGGTGAATACTTGAGTGCCGAATTCCTGGGTTACTTAAAAGAGAATGGAATTCTCTCTCAGCTTACTCCTCCATACACTCCGCAACATAACGGTGTATCGGAGAGACGGAACTGAACCCTATTGGATATGGTACGGTCCATGATGAGTAACGCTGAGTTGCCGCGATCGTTCTTGGGATATGCGCTAGAATCAGCTGCATACCTTTTGAACCGAGTTCCGACTAAGACTGTGCCTACTACATCATATCAGATGTGGTGTGGGAAGAGACCCTATCGTAATCACATTAAGATATGGGGATGTCCAGCTTTTGTAAAAAAGCAGCATGCGGACAAGCTCGAGGCACGCTCAGTACAGTGCAAGTTTGTGGGATATCCAAAGAACTCCAAGGGATATTTCTTCTATTGCGAAGAGGAACAAAAGGTTTTTGTTTCTCGCCATGCCCACTTTCTAGAACACCAGTTCATAGAAAAATAACTAAGTGGGAGCGCAATAGAACTGGAATAAATTCCAGAACCATGAGCTATTACTGAAAGCTTAGTAGAACCAGAGGGTTCGAAAGATCAGGACATTCCCACGCTACTCCGCAGGAGTAGTAGGCAGTCTCATCCGCCCGAGAGATACTACGGTTTTCTCATAGACGGGGATCGAGAGGATTGCATCATAGATTATGATGAGCCTACTAGCTTCCAGCAGGCCGTTCAGAGCGTTGACTCGGTAAAATGGCTGGATGCAATGCGGACCGAAATGGAGTCCATGTACACCAACAAAGTATGGACGTTGGACATTGCTCCAGACGGGGTAAAACCCGTAGGATGCAAGTGGATCTTCAAAAGGAAGATTGGTGTAGATGGACAGGTTGAGACCTATAAAGCTAGACTTGTAGCAAAGGGTTTCCGTCAAAGACCTGGCTTGGACTATGACGAAACCTTTTCTCCAGTGGCTATGCTGAAATCCATTCGGAGCCTTCTTGCCATTGCTGCCTTCCACGATTATGAGATTAGGCAGATGGACGTAAAGACCGCTTTTCTAAATGGACATTTAGAGGAGTGTGTCTATATGGACCAGCCAGAGGGTTTCATTCAGAGTGGGAGCAGCGGAAAGGTGTGCAAGTTGCTCAAGTCCATTTATGGACTGAAGCAGGCATCGCGAAGTTGGAACATCGGTTTTGATGAGACGGTCAAGGAATTTGGCTTTATCAAAAATCCAGATGAACCATGCATCTATTGTAGATTTGTAGCGAGAACTGTAGTATTCCTCGTTTTATACGTGGATGACATTCTCTTAATAGGAAATGACATTCCTATGCTACAATCTGTCAAGGGGTTCTTGTCACACAGGTTCTCCATGAAAGACCTGGGTGATGCCTCATACATTCTGGGTATCCGGATCTACCGTGACAGATCCAAGAGGATATTGGGACTTTCACAGTCCAGGTACATCGACACCATACTGAAGAGATTCAGTATGGAAGATTCCAAGCGCGGTAATCTACCGGCTTGTCACGGGATCACCCTCTCCAAAGAGATGTCTCCCAAGACTGATTTGGAGAGGGATCACATGTCTATTATACCCTACGCTTCTGCGGTAGGCTCTATAATGTATACGATGTTGTGTACCAGACCGGATGTGGCTTATGCACTGAGTGTGGTAAGCAGGTATCAGTCAAACCCTGGGGAGAAACATTGGATAGCGGTAAAGAACATTCTCAAGTTCCTGAGAAGGACTAAGGAGATGTTCTTGGTGTATGGCGGAAAAGACCTCCAGAGTGAGGCCTTTGCTGACTCCATCTTCCAGAGTGACAAAGATGATTCCAAGTCCATGTCGGGTTTTGTCTTTACCCTCAATGGAGGGGCGGTGTGTTGGAAGAGCTCCAAATAGTAAACCGTTGCTGACTCGACTATGGAAGCGGAATACATCGCTGCATCTGATGCCGCAAAAGAAGCTGTCTGGATGAGGAAGTTCTTGAAAGAACTTCAGGTGGTTCCGTCTATTGTTGACCCAATACCTTTATATTGCGACAACAACGGGGCTATAGCTTTAGCGAAGGAACCCAGGTCCCATCAGAAATCCAGACACATCTTGAGGCGGTATCACCTGATCAGGGAGATCGTGGATCGCCAGGAGATCGTGGTTCGTAGGGTTGCTTCAGAAGATAACACTACAGATCCATTCACCAAGTCCTTGCCCCAGACTCAGTTCGAGCGGCTGATCGAGATGATAGGTCTTCGATACGCCAGTACATGGCCTTAGTGCAAGTGGGAGATTGTTAGTGTATATGCCCTAGAAGCCATTACTGTATCATACTAGTTTGTATATTATTTGATGGAAGCTTGGGATATTCACAGTTGTATATACAATCTTGCTCGAAATGGTAGTATGCTACTTGGTTTGTCTCTGCTTTAATATGTGCATGTGTTTCTTTTAGCATATCGCTGATATACATATTAGTAGAGCCCTTAGGATCTTTGCTTGATTACCAGCGTTGTGATGACGCTCACATTCGTGGGGGCTGGGTGATCCATAAGCACATCCTTATACAGGTCCTTGGTCGTTGGACTATTGAGACAGGGCATCGATACTCCGGAGTAGACTAGCGTATGCGCTTCTCATCCCAGCGTGGGAGACGGTCTGTCCCACAGCCGTCAGTACGTCGTACTTGAGATAGTATGCGGGTGCTCGTTAGGTTACGAGTACACTGGACAGGACTCGTTGGGAACTGTTGGTTGGTATTATACCTATCGTCAGTTATCAGTTCCCAGGTGACATGAGTACAGCTTAGTCCGCTGACTTGACACTGTCACTTCGCCTCGAGTGTGTTCCCACTGCACTTTGATTTCTACCCTACCACGGCTCAAAGGAGTCGTGCAAACAGGTAGTTTTTGGGTGCAGTCTCGAAGCACTTGGAGGCAGTGACAATTAGACAGGATTCCTCTCTTCCGGTATTGGGGGTTGACATCGCGCTGTGTCCAGGAGAGCCATTACACAAGTAGTCCCTGGCGAGGGCAAGCGAGATATACTGGTAGGTTTCCAGTGTTATCTCAGGGTGTTCTGGGCTACACTCCGACACGACTTGTACCGCTATTAGGGGACTGACGTTCACCGCCCCCTAGGCACGCCATGCGATGTATCAGACGAACAGACCGGACTGTACGGAGACTGTCACATACAGGCTCAGTAGGAGTTCAGATGGGGTCACCTCGTCAGTCTTCTTATCGGCATCTACCTGGGGACCGTTACGTACAGCTAGTGCCGCTTGCGGTCTGTGGTTAAACCCACTGCCAGCGTAGTGTCGAGTCTTTAGAGTCCCACACAGAGAGCTATTCGCCTTTAGGCAAAATGAGTAGAGGTCGCATGGTTTTGCGACAGGGTTCGTTCACATCCGCGCACTTGTGCACGTTTGTTGTCCGGACAGCTTATACTAGCGGGCTTTGGTTTAAGCCAGATCCTAGTATATGATTTGGGATTTGTTTTTTCTCTTTGTATTCGTGTTCCTCGGATCACGAATACGGGTGCGTATGCACAGTTGCTTGAGACAGAGGGAGAGGACTTTGATTAGGGTTAATGACCATTGTCATTTTATTAACCCTAATGCTTATGTGTGTATTATGGTTAATTGATATTAGTTTAATATAATTGTGCATGGTTATGGTTGTTGACCATTTGACTATCTTGACTTGTTGACCTTAGTTGACATGTTGACCATCATCATTCCATATAAAGATGCTCTTTGATCCTTGCAATTAGCATTAAATATGAATTGATAATGGTCATGCCTTGATTAAGCCATGACAATTATCTTACTAATTATCATTTTATAATAATTCACACATATATGTGAGAATGCTTGATTATTCTCTCATTCTATCATTTACTTTCTCTCTCTTGTTCTTCCTCTTCCTCAAGCTCTCCCCTCTCCTGTGTTGAGAAACACTTGAGCTTGAGAAAAACCACTTCTTGATAATCTCTACTCTTATCTTGGGTTCTAGGATTAGCACTTCTAGCACCCTAGTTACTTCTAGCTTGGAGTTGAAGCCAAAGGTTGAGGCTTTTGGGTGGATCCTTCTTCGACGTGAGAAGACGACAAAGGTGATCCCTTTCTACTACTCCAAGGAGCAAGGAGAGAAGGACATAAAGCCCTAGGTATAACCATTCTAACCTTTAGCTAGTTTCTAGTTAGTTTTAGCTTGTTTTTGTTTAGCAAAGATCCTCCTTTGTCTAGTCCATGTTGCCTAGTATGGTAAAAATTTGATTTTTATTCCGTTTTCCGCCTCCCCGTAAGCACCGGGGTGGGCAACGTGGACTTACAACTCTAATGACTCATCAGTACCCTGGCAGTGGGTTTAACCACAAGCACGTCAGTGGCACTAGCAGTGCTTAACGGCTGCCCATGTACTGACCTCAAGGGGAGCCGATAAGCGAACTCATCCAGGAACCCTCCTGACCCTAACAGTGACAATATACATACAGTCTGGTCCGTTCGTCTGAGTATCGCATATCGGGCCTAGGGGGCTGGTAACGTCAGACCCCCAATAGCGGTATAAGTCGTGTCGGAGACAAGCCCTGAACACCCTGAGAAACTACTGGAATACTTACGAGTAATTCTCACCTGCCTTGGCCAAGGAATTTGGTGTAATGTCTTTCCTAGACACAGTGCGATCTCACCCCCAATACGGGGAGAGACGAATCCCCTGCCGATTCGCTCACTTGCCTCCATGTGGCTCGGGACTGTACCCAAAAAATACATGTTTGCACGACTCTTTTGAGCCGTGGTAGGGTAGAAATCAAAGCTCGGTGGGAACTCACACGAGACAAATGACGACCTCAGGTCGATGAACTAACCTGTACACATGTTACCAGGGAACTGCTATCGGACGCTAGGTACAATACCAACTAGCAGGTTCCCGGCGAGTCCTGTCCGGTGTACTCATAACCAAATGAGCACCTGTATACATCTAAGGTGATCCAACTGACACCAGTGGCTTGTGAGACCGGCCACCGCCCCTCGTCGGGGTCTCGACTGTATACACTAGTCTACTCTGGAGTATCGATGCCCTGTCTCGAAACTCCCACGACTAGGGACCACTATTAAGGATGTGCTTATGGACTACCCAACTCTCACGTATATGATCACAATCATACTGTTGGTAGTCAAGCAAGATCCTAAGGGCTCTATCAACGTGTAATAGTGATCAGTCACCTGAACCTGTACACGACTGATAAAGGCAAACCAGATAGCATACTATCATCTCGAGTAAGACTGTCCTACCGGTATAGGTCCTCCCTCAATCATTGCAATCACGTACCTGCGATCCAATAATTGCCTTTGAGGGCACTACATCCAACAATCTCCCACTTGCACTTAAGGCTAATTATTGCGATGTCGCATATTCACAGCCCGTGTGATACCGAACATCCAACTCCTCTACTAATCAGTTACACAAAGCTTGTTTGTAAAACTCTCATGTTCGAGAAATAGCCTCAGTGAGTGGATCCGCCCTGATATTTCTTTCTATGTCTCTCTTAATCTCAAGTTCGCGGAGAAAGCCATCTCCCGAATTGAGTAATACTTGTCTTAGAATATGTCTGGATATCTGATGGGACCTAGTTCATAAATGAACTCCAAATCAAAACTTCTTAAACTGTATCGATCACTGAAACTAATCCGTACCCAGCACCATGCCTCCCATAGTATCCTCTTGGTCAACCTGTCCATAATACTGCCCCCTTCGTCAGAGGGAAAACCATAACTCTGACAATCACTCTGTCATCCATGTCACCTTTGATGCCTGGAATGATAATCGTCTCCCGAAGGAGGCTGCCGTCATCAAATCCGTAGAACATGCACTTATGTTCTAAAACTGCTTCCTTATGTTTCTTCAGGATTAGATTAATATAAACGTATCACATCTAGTGTGGTACTTGACATATCACGATTGACTCAATTGCCTAAGCAAGTGATCTGCCAATCATGCAGTTCCCTCTCCCCTTTAGTCTGTAACACACCTTTAGAGAGGGTGACTCCATCACCTGCAGGTATGTCACGACCCGAAAGAGCATGTGACTGGCCCTTGAACCATATGAAGTCTATAGGACTCCATCTGATCCAAGTAAGCCAAAAGCCTAGAAATATAAAACCATTTTAATGAGTAAATAAAGAAAACCGGTTTTTAATAAGTAAAGAAACATGTTTTGAAATCTAGCTTTTAAATAACTAAGCCGAATATGCATTTTTAAAATGTGTAGTCTTTTCTGAAAATTTCGGCAAAGTTTCCTTTGTAAAAACTGGCCCCAAACAGGGTACAACAAGGATAATATATAAGCAATGATAAAAGGCATCCCCAAGCGGGAGCTTGCTCTTCGTCAATTGACGGTCACAACCACGCAAGCAATATAATATACAACGTCGAAAGGCGAGTATCAAAACCCAAAAAGAAACTCAAAACAGCCAGAAAACCATAATACTACAAGCGCGACTCTAAGGTCGAAATAATACATCATTGTTTTTCAACGTCTGAAACAATATACAAGTTTTGGTTGATGGAATTTTCTAGATATAATGAATAATACAGGAACAATGGTGGTTCTGATACAAGAGAACCCACCTACCCATACAAGTCACCCATATGTAAGCAGTGTGCCAGAAATGCCGCTATGGAATCTGTACGGCAAAAACCTGCAAGGACTGTGGCACAATGGGGGTGAGTTGCCAACTCGTGAATATAAAATATCTACAAGCAGAGATCGAATGTATGACCCATCCTAGGTCAATACAATCAGATAAATATAAACCTCAATATGAATAAGTCTGCAGCATGCTAAACTGGCAATGTAATCTCTATACATGAGTGTAGTGCCAAGTGCTCGTGCCAGTGCCTCAGGTAATAGCATATCATAAATATGAGGTATGATCAGTGTAATCAAATCTGCATGTACGTGGATCCCGTCCACTCGTCACCCAATAACAATAACCATCATGCATGTAAATATCATCAGCATATGCATGGAAATATGAGGATATAAACCACCTTTGTCCCTCGCGACACGTCAAAATCATGGAACCGGAGTGTCCAGCATCGACACTCGAAAACATCATGAAAACTGTGCCCAGCATCGGCACGTAAATCCTCATATAACGGGCTCCGTCAGTCCAGACCAGCCCACGGGCTCCATCTGCGGAATCGGCCCTCGGCCCCAGCAGTACGCCCATATCCATCTATCGACTCTGGTCGGTATCCTCCGGATAACCGCCAAGTCCAACCAATCACCGGTAGGTACTCGCCCGCCTCCAGGCTCAATCGGCAAAGTCCATCGATCATCTTGCCGAGGGGAACCATACCGGGTCCACCATGTACCAGCAATCGGCTCGTCCGCTCCTCGAATCGGGTTTCACATGTCGCTTTCAGCACCGAGAAAACACATGGTGAACGCACTAGAATATCATATCAAGGGTAACCGGGTTTTCAAAACAGTTTCATATTCTCTTTTGAAATACCCATGGTTCCCAAATCCAGAAATATCATGGAAACAACATACCTCAATGCGTATCATCAGAACGCATGATGTAGGCGACATGTAAAAGAAATGTAAGCATATCATTATGTCATGCAAGAATTATATACTGAATGCAACAGTACTACAGTGTAGTGACATGGCAATTATCGATGATGAAGTGTGTGAGCCGGCGAACAGTGTACGTGGAACATACGCATCATCAATAATGGTGCTGGTGTCCTAACAGCATGAATGTAATATATCAACAACACAAGCTATGCAATGAAAATAGCATGACTTTGCGGAATCGAATAATCAACGCAACAATAAAGAATCTACCTCAAAAACTATATCATGCAGCCTTGCCTTTTGAAATAAGACGAATCGGGGTTTTTGGTAAAATAAGGGCTACAGTATTTTAAGAACAGATGCTACGTTTGAAAGTATCCGTAGAATCCCTTTTGCCTATCTTTAAAATATCCCCGATTCGTTAGTTTTGAAATAGGTATGACTCGGGTCTAGTCTACGCCTACTATGCGAACTACGAACCCAACTATCAAGCCAATCAGGAGTGGTATGAAAACCACCTAAATCTGAGTCGATATACACATATATATACAATAGTCGGTGATCCCGCCTCAATAGTATCATGTACGATACAGTATATCATATAACATCCTCGAGTCATGAGTGCGGATCTAACATCAATATAAAGCTTGTACGGTAAATCGTCGTACGGCATCCCAATAGCTGGGTACGGGTCAATATCACATTCATCTCATCACATATCACGTATCACTACCATCATATCACATAGTCTAGGGTACAAGTCTAAGTCTAGTACCATCGATACCATCTATATAAATATGAATGCGGGGTAAAACACATGCCCAAAGGCCCGCTAAAACCATCATGTCGCATCTCAAATACGAACTCTGTCATATCGCCGAATCTCATGGCCTCAATCAAACCTCATCGACTCATCTCAATCCCACGTATCATACTCAAATCCCGTATATGAACACATAGTCCCATATCCATGTGTAGATATACACACCTCCAAATGCGCACAGATAAAAGAAAGAATGTATGCAAGTATATGTGTACGTGTATGTGTGGGGGTAACCACTACTCTGGGTTCCGCACTATACTAAACCAATACATCCTTATCATCAATAATTCCATTATTACCATCAATAATCTTAAACAACACATAATAAATATACGTGTGTATACGTATTCGTATACATCACTACGGACTGAAGGGGTGCTATACGCCATCCACCCGACTTCTCCCCGTAGATATAAATCTACTCACCTTGCGTCTTTATCTGTCGACGTCACCACGCTTTTGCTTGTCGTCCCGAAGTCTTCATGGGGTACCTACACATTAACGTATCGCAAATGCGTATCAAAACCAATTCAAGACTAAAACGGCATACGAAACCCCAAAACGATACGCTATGTTCTATAGGTTAGAACCTATGGACAACGCCTTCCAAAACCATCAACAACCCTCGATATCGTCGTATGAACGCCAAGTAGTCGAGGTAAAACACCACACGCAATTTCAGAACTAGAAATACGGAATACGGAAACACGAATCCAAAATTTTAACTAAGGAAATAGGCTCCAGATTTCACCTTAGGTCAAATTAAACAAATCTACACATGCTAGGGGTCTAATTTACAGGGTAGAAGGCTACATAACAAAAACGAGACGATTCCCTCCTGCTCTGGCCGCAATTTGCCGCCAGAAGGAATAAACTGGCGGCCTGGAATAGGAGTTGGGGGTTAGGGTTTTGTGTGGTGGTTTTAGGGTACCTACACATCTCATTGTCCAATCAATTTTATTTTAGAATGTCTCGGGTGATAGAAGATTCCCAAATACAATCCCAGAATTGCAGTTTTTCCCGACAACGTCTCATAAATCCGTATTCTGGGTTAAATCTTCAGGTTAGGGTCTAATATAATATCACACCAAGATTCTAAGGTCACAACAAGTCTTAGTTTCACTTCACAACTCTATTTTTCCTCAAACCCTAACTAGGTTTTCTTTAAGTCCACAAACACACACAATATCGGTTCTAAACATGCCTGGGGGTATAAGTAATGCTAAAACTCAACTAATGGTTCAGTAATTACCTCATTTGGCAACTCAAGAAAATTCTTGAGTTGCCCCTAGTGGCCAAAATCCTAGCATCCTTGGTCCAAAGTGTAGATCTCGAGCTCGTGCACACTTTTAATGAAATGAGAGTGGTGTTTTGGTGTTGTTTTCATGGTGACTTGGAGCTTGAAGAGGGGTGGGAGAAGTGCAACAGCAGCAGCAACAAATGAGGAAGGGGAAGAGGAGATGAGGGGACAGAAATAATGGGAGAATGGTTCTTGGTCAAACATAACCCCTCCTTCTCTCACACTCCTACCAATTGCAAATTCTTTATTCAAAACCCTTTTCTTTTCCTTTCCTTTCTTACAAGAATAGTAACCCCAAAGTAAAACCATTGCAAGAAAAAAAATGTAACACAAGTGTAGAAAAAGATATGTGCATGTTTTGCACAAAATTGCTAAAAATCCGATTAGCGATTTTTAATCGCGATTAGCACAAATTAGCATATAACTAATCATAAAAACTTAAAAATGGCAGAATTCCATAAAATACCCTATTTTAGAATTTTCCATAATTTCCCCCCTTTTATTTGTATTTAATTATACCGGAATATTAAAATATTCATTAAAATAATATTAAATTATAAAAATTCCCAAAAATAACATTTGATTATTTGGAAATGTTACAATCTACCCCTCTTAAAGAAATTCGGTCCCTGAATTTAAATTTAAACCCCCAAATACTAAAATATTTCGATACAAATTCCAAGTCGTCGGGGCTCCGAATCGTCAATACATGCGCATGAGAAATGAGCAGATAACTCAAAAGCAAAACTCCATCATGCATCCCGCAATCATCGGAGTCATGGTAAGACACAAATGTCAAATCCAATACAAAACCAATATGATATAGATCAGAACTATACATGTAGACATCCAATCTATACATGTGAATAGCTGATGTAAATGCATGCCAAATCTTTTTTAAGTCGCTGTGCGATGCGCATAACACTGCACAGTGGCGGACGTTTTTCACAAAAAAATAACCATATATGTATATATCTTTTGTTTACTATGTACGTTCCGCCGTTTTGAAAGCAATTTAGAAGGGTTTCCTTGTTTTTAAAACGTTTCGTGTCATATCGGACACGTCAGTATATATATGCTGAGACTATAGCTCGCTTTTTGGAAATCCCTTCGATAACTATCAATGCATGCAAAAATATATCCAGGTACTGTCCTCTAATTAGTCCTGCTCGGTACAAAACGAATATCAAATATCATAAAAATGTATTGGTCTATAAGGAATAAATCCCAAAACATAACATAACACCACCCTGTGCGTCTGGTGCGCACGGAAATCAAAATCCATATATGTGCCATACAGGTGCACAAAACAACATCTAGGTGCAACGGGTGTGCACGAAGTATCTGTCATAGGCAACGTGTGTGCCTGACATCCAAATCAGGTGCATCTGACATGCACGAAGAATCTCGATTTAGTGCATCTGGTGTGCACCAAAATCGTATCTCAAAACATGCACCTAACATGCGCGAAAATCCAAATCGGTACATCCATCATGCACGAATGAAAGTCTAAACCCTGCGCACTCAACATGCACGGAATCCCGAAATCCAATAGCAAACGCCGAACATGCGTAAGTCCAATCAAAGCACGGAGTGCAAGAATCAATCATCAATATCAGGGTCAAAATCGACGATATAATGCGGCTCAATCAAAAAAATCAGGTGTACCGTGATGGAAAATCTCACAACCGTGTGCAACAGCGTGCACAAATCAAATCAAAACACTAAAAGCGCATGAAAACTATGCTAGAAGCGTAAATCAAATCACCGGCATAAAAATAGGCATGAAATCACAATCAATACCTCAAGAGTAATAACTATGCTCCAGGTATAAACACCCAGTAGGTGCAACCATGGTGTACAAAATCAAATATCATGGAACTCAGTCGTCAAGAGTAAATCATGCGAATAGATCGCCCAAAATACCGAAATCCAAAGTGACGGATACGTGATAATCAAATCACAAAATCATAAATCATAAATACCGCCGTCGGTATATCCTCCTTCGAAGTCGAGAAGGTGTCAGCACATCCAATGCTAGCGGCGCAAGATATCTACTTGCCTCTTGCTCGCGGCTGGCGTCCTCTGCCTCTGGTTCCTTATCTTCCCTATGGATTACCAATCTCGCAATCCACCGGCTCATCGGCCTGTCAGGTGTGCTAACGGGAACGATTCCGTTCTGGCACTTCTCTGGTCATTTCTCGGTCAATCCTCACGACCGCTCATAAAGCAGCACATCTCTGGCGCCGACCTCTGGTCCTCTGAATGCACATCACACATCGGCTCCTGGTGCAAATCTTATTGCAGCAGTGTACTGGAAGGAATCCTGCTCAAGGTCTCTTCTGATCTCACCTAAGCCAAACTGTACGGAGGCTGGTACTCTGGCATAATCTTTTCTCGCTCTCTGGACATCCGCGTCCTTAGTACAACATCTACTCGGAACCTGGTCGCATCCCATCGCCTCTGTATGCATATCCGACCTTTAATCTTAACGGGGAGTAGTAACAGCTCGTCTGCATCTCGCACGAACTTCTTATCCCGCTTGTTTGTATCATCGTCCATTTCGACGTCGCGTCTCTATCTGCGCACTGCAATGTCCTCGGCTACGGTCCATCCGAAGTCCCTCACACGGACTCGAAATCACGAACTCGGTATCTTCATCACTCAGTAGAAGATATCTAGCCGATCACGTCCTCAACGTGCGTATCGTATCTCTGATGTCAGCGGAGTGGAACGTCATCTCGTCGAAATCTCATGCGAACACTTTACTCCACTTGTTCCAACGTTGACTGATTCGGACTCGTCTACTCGTGGTTGCATGGACTACGCTCCAACGGCTATGCTCGTATATGGAGTCTCCCAAGTAGTGTCCCATCACAATATCCGAAAGATGTCGAACCATCCGATCGACTCGTCAGAATCCCATAATCCCCCAAGAGCTCAACACCTTGGGTACAGTTTAATAGTATCGAGTACATACCACAGCATCGGTGGTCCAGCCGTAGAAGGGCAAACCCAAGCCTCACTAATGGCGCCGCGGAACCGCCGCAAACCCTAAGGTTCAAAGGCTTTCATACGGTCATTATATCGAGTTAGGGTTTCATTCTTCTAGAGGGTCCATAGAATCGCTTGCATGTCTTTCCGAATACTTTAAACTTGGAAAATGGGTTCCTGACATTCGATCGTCTCAATCGACTCTCAACGAATCAGCGTGAAGTCGCCTCTAGCATGGAATCAATCTATCAGGTGACCTCGCATCGTGGTAAGCGAACGAACCACATGTCCTAGTCATTCACCCTCGGTGACTAGCGACTCACTATCACATCTCTAAGTATATGCTCAAGTTGCAGGAGCTCCAATCATCTGGGCGATATCTCGTCATTTGCAGCAGCAACTAGCCCATTCGTCCGTACGCTGAACATCGCCTCAATCATGAATAAGCGACCTATCAATGGACATCACATCCTGGCTGGCCTCTATCGGTGGCTCAATCCTCTGGTACCGATCGGTACATCTGGGAAATCTCGTAAAAGCGATCAGTCAAACGCTCATGGCGCGAAAACACAATAAGACGACACCTCTATATGCAATTGTATGTCTCTAGAATCACGCCCTGGTCAGTCCTCATCCACGATGAGCTCATGCTGACGCAACTCAAGCCGTAGCTCACTCTGCCCGTGCCATCGCGGCAGCAAAATCATAACCAGTATCGATGAGGATAGATCATAGGAAGGAATATAATACTGTGCAAAGAAATGTACATTCTAAGGTTTCTTAAGCGGAGTGGCGTGTCGTAAGTATGCAGTGGAACATACGTACGGTACTTACCTCTACTCAAGCAACCTACTCCATCAACCAAAGGTCATCCTATGCGATGAAAGTTCGGGTGTAATACCCCCTCGACTAAGTCTAAGTTCTATAAGGTCAAGCCTAAGTTCCGTATATATATATAAACGCCCTAGGCTCCACATAGTCAAACTTAGACTCGCACCAAGGTTAACCTAGCGCTTTGATACCAACTTTGTCACGACCGGAAAGAGCACGTGACTGGCCCTTGAACCATATGAAGTCTATAGGACTCCATCTGATCCAAGTAAGCCAAAAGCCCAGAAATCTAAAACCATTTTAAGGAGTAAATAAAGAAAAATGATTTTAAATAAGTAAAGAACTTGTTTTGAAATCAAGCTTTTAAATAACTAAGCCGAATATGCATTTTAAAAATGTGTAGTCTTTTCTGAAAATTTCGGCAGAGTTTCCTTTGTAAAAACTGGCCCCGAACAGGGTACAACAAGGATAATATATAAGCAATGATAAAAGGCATCCCCAAGCGGGAGCTAGCTATTCGTCAATTGACGGTCACAACCACGCAAGCAATATAATATACAACGCCGAAAGGCGAGGATCAAAACCCAAAAAGAAACTCAAAACAGCCAGAAAACCATAATACTACAAGCGCGACTCTAAGGTCGAAATAATACATCACTGTTTTTCTACATATGAAACAATATACAAGTTTTGGTTGATGGAATTTTGTAGATACAATGAATAATATAGGAACAATTGCGGTTCTGATACAAGAGAACCACCTACCCAAGCAAGTCACTCATATGTAAGCAGTGTGCCAGAAATGCCGCTATGGAATATGTACGACAAAAACCTGCAAGGACTGTGGCACAACGGGGGTGAGTTTCCAACTCGTGAATAGAAAATATCTACAAGCAGAGATCGACTGTATGACCCATCCTAGGTCAATACAATCAGATAAATATAAACCTCAATATGAATAAGTCTACAGCATGCTAAACTGGCAATGTAATCTCTATACATGAGTGTAGTGCCAAGTGCTCGTGCCAGTGCCTCAGGTAATAGCATATCATAAATATGAGGTATGATCAGTGTAATCAAATTTGTTGCGCCACGGCAGCGCCCCGGCCGTCTATCCGAGGCCAAAATGCGGAATCAAAATTTTTCCTTACTTGGAAACCGGCGCTACCGCGGACAATGAAAAACCCGGATCGTAACCATTAACCTAATGCTAGCTAACAAGAGATGGAAAGAGAAGTATACCAAGTGATCTGAGTCCTCCGGTCTTCTCTTCATCGTCCCGATCTCCCGCGGAAAGTCTTGTCTCCATATCGTCGCCTCCTCGCCGGAAAGGGCACCACATCGCCTTCGTCTTTTACGGGCTCCCACCTCGATACCGAGGCAACTCGGGCGCGAAGTTGGCTGGCCGACGCGTCCAAGATTTGCTGTAGAATATGTAGGGTTGAAGCTATGTCTCATTTGGAGTTTGTTGCCTTTGAAGATGATGGAGGAATCAAGATTAGAAAAATGGTGCTTGCATTTTTCTAGCATGAAAATGAAATCAAGAATACTACACTCTCAAGAATGAAACTCTCATCTTCTTTTCTCTCAAGTGAGTTCTACCATCTCAAATGAGAATGGTGGAGGAGGGAATACAAAACCACAACCTTAGAAGGAAGGTAATGGTAGTAAAAGCAAGTGGTGACCATAGCCAAACATCATGATAACAAAACTCATATCAAACTCTAAATCAATCCTAATCACCTTTTGCAAGAAATGATGAAGGAAAAGAATGGTATCTAAAGATGCTATCATAATAAATACATTTGCAAGAAACCCTCCATAATGTGTTATTTGCAAACTTGCAAATAACACCCTCCATCGAAAAAGTCCGGCCGGGAAAGAACAAAGGAAAACCGGCCGGAACGTAATGCAAACTGGCAACTCCAGAAAACTGGTCCCGTAATAAATTACAGGAAAACCCCGATTCTGTACATACACACCCGCATCTATATTCCGACCGGATACAAATGCAATGAGGCAAAATCTACACTGTACTAAACTAGGACCGGCTTAAGCCAAAGCCGGCTAGTAATATCCGTTCGATCCTGATCCGTGCAATACCGCACGTATCAGATCGAACCCTGCCATATAACTATACGGCCACTAGTACAAAACTGTCCGATCCTGATCCATGCAATACCGCACGTATCTGATCGGACCCTGCCATATCTCCATACGGCCTCTACAGCGTTTCGCCCGAAAGCTTGAGTAACTGAAAGTATGGTGGACTCTAAAGACTCGTCAATACTATGGCTGTGGATTTAACCACTAGCACGTCAGAGGTATTAGCCAATACGTGACGGGCCACCAGCTATTGACCAAAAGGGACGTCGATGAGCGAACTCATCCTGACACCCTACTGAGCCTGTCAGTGACAATATCCGTACAGTCCGGTCCGTTCGTCTATGAGCATCGCATGTCGGGCCTAGGGGGTTGGTAAAAGTCAAACCCCCAAAAGCGGTACAAGTCGTGTCGGAGTGTAGCCCAGAACGCCCTGAGATACTACTGGAATACCTACCAGAAAATCTCCTGCCTCGGCAGAGGGCTTTGCGTAATAGCTCTCCTAGACACAGCGCGACCTCACCCCCAATACCGGGAGAGACGAACCCCTGAAGATCCGCTCACTGCCTCCATATGGCTCGGGACTGTACCCAACTAAAACCTGTTTGCACGACTCCTTTGAACCGTGGTAGGGTAGTAATCAAAGCACAGTGGGAACTCACACGAGACAAATGATGATCTCAGGTCGATGAACTAACCTGTACACATGTCACCAGGGAACTGCTATCTGACATCTGGTATAAGACCAACTAGCAGGTTCCCGGCGAGTCCTGTCCGGTGTAGTCATAACCCAATGAGCACCTGTATACATCTTAGGTGAACCAACTGACACCAGTGGCTTGTGAGACCGGCCACCACCCCTCGTCGGGGTCTCGACTGTATACACTAGTCTACTAATGGAGTATCGATGCCCTGTCTCGAAACTCCTACAACTAGGGACCTTTTGAGGATGTGCTTATAGACTACCAGCTCCCACGTATATGATCGCCATCATACTGCTGGCAGTCAAGCAAGAATCCTAGGGGCTCTATCAGCGTGTAATAGTGACCTGTAAGGTCACCTGAAGCAGTACACGATGATAAAGGTAAACCAGATAGCATACTATCATC
Organism: Agapanthus africanus; assembly: GCA_030015575.1. Classification (NCBI taxonomy): domain Eukaryota; kingdom Viridiplantae; phylum Streptophyta; class Magnoliopsida; order Asparagales; family Amaryllidaceae; genus Agapanthus; species Agapanthus africanus. The sequence continues at coordinate 224,150,908 of JASDDO010000010.1, forward strand.
TCGAGTAAGACTGTCCTACCGGGATAGGTCCTCCCTCAATCATTGCAATCACGTGCCTGTGATCCAATAATTGACTCTGAGGGCACTATCTCCAACAATCTCCCACTTGCACTCAAGGCTAATTATTGCGATGCCGCATACTCACAGCCCGTGTGATACCGAACACCCAACTCCTCTACTAGTCAGTCTCACAAAGCTCGTTTGCGAAACTATTGCGTTCGAGGAATAGCCTCAGTGAGTGGATCCGCTGTGATGTTTCTTTCTATGTCTCTCTATATCTCAAGTTCGCGGAGAAAGCCATCTCCCGAAATGAGCAATACCTGTCTTAGAATGTCTGGATGTCTGATGGGTCCTAGCTCATAAATGAACTCCAAATCCAAACTTCTTAGACTGTATCGTCAACTGAACTTAATCAGTACCCAGCGCCATGCCTCCCTCAGTATTGCCTTGGACCACCTGTCCAAAATACTGCCCCTCGTCAGAAGGAGAAACTATAACTCTGACAGCCACTCTGCCATCCATGTCACCTTGGAAGCCTGGAGCGATAACCGTCTCCTAAAAGAGGCCGTCGTTATCACATCCCTAGAACACGCACTTATGTCCTAAAACTGCTTCCGATTGTTTCTCCAGGATTGCATTAATATCAACTTATTGCATCTACTGCAAGAACAACATCTGGTGTGGTACTTGACATCTCATGATTGACTCAATTGCCTAAGCAAGTGATCTGCCAATCATGCACATCCCTCTCTACTTTAGTCTATAAGACACCTTTAGAGAGGGTGACTCCATCACATGCAGGTACACTACCGTGCCAGGAGTCGTCCATTCTAAATACTCTTAGAATGTTGTCAAAGTACCCTGAATGGGAAACCACCCAAATCTAGATCTAAAACCATAGATCTAGTAACCAGTATGTCTGATATAATGTCCAAGTCCTTTGTGGAGAAACCACTGTGTGACGACCAAAGTATAACCGATCGTAGTATAGGAGTTTCTTTTCCTACTCTGTGTATGTCATCCAAATACCAGGATATCACACCCTACTACCTTCTCAACAGATCCATCCCCTATTCTGATGACGTCAAACCTATGACTGTCATGTCAGAAATAGATGATCTATCTCCGCTATATCTGCTTTAGTCTTTAAATAGACATAAGCCACCTGTCTACCAATGCTTCCGCTGCTCCCACTGACTACGACAACCCTCTGGCAGAGTCATATACACGTACACTTCTGAAGCTAGTTCAGAACGACGCTATACTCATCCTCCTGCCGGGTCTCGCGGCCTGGAACAACAGCAATGGCAAGTGTGGGTAAACAAGAACTTCCCTGTCACCGTCCTTGAGGCTACCGAAGTACCTCTCGGGTGCCTGAAGTTACCCACCTTATCTGCGGAGTGGCCAATGGAATGTCAAGCCAGATTGAATATTTAGGTTCCTTATCAAATCTTCAGTAATCGTTTGCGGTTCTGGAATCACTTCCAGTTCTACCATACTCCCACTACTGTTTTTCAAAAAAAAAATCCATTTCTTTTAAAAATGTGGCGAGTCAAGAACAATATCTCTATTGATCTTCCAGATAGTAGAAAATCAACCCTCGTCATAGCCTGGGTCAACCCGCAAACAGCCATTACAGAAACGTGCCTTGAGCTATCCGGAGTCTGGTTTTAAGCATAAGCCGGACAACTCCCCGTACCTTAACAATATCAAGATATGAACTGTTCTATATCCAATATAGAAACAGAGGCACTGATTTAATTGAACCAGATTCAAATCATGCATCTGTCTCCAGTGCATGTCAACTAAATGGAAGGAGGCCGATCAGCGTTACTCAACTTAGGAATGCTTCCAATTATGAGTAACCTGAAAGAGAAGCAATTTCTCTTTATCATTATTATCAACTGAATACCATAGAAAAGTATCTACATCTTCGATCACTTTGAAGAATCCTGATACTTGCTACACCTGGTTCTCTACTCTATTCAAATACCAATAACTCCTCAAAACTTAGACCCTGTGTTCCTACGAAACACATGTCTAAGAACTAAAGAAGTTAAAAGTAAACAGAATATAGTATGAGGACCAACCCCTCTGTCCTAATGGACACTGGACAACATACAATACTCTGTATAAGTCTGCTGAGTCTAACAACTCTTTCACTGTGCGTCGTAGGTTGAAAACTGTACTTATGGCTAAGAAGAATTACACCGCTGTTTGATGCTCCTTACCTAACCATCCACTGATATAGGTAAATGTCATCGACATAATATCAAAAGGTATATCTCACTCTATGAAAATAGACGTACAGATATATCAATTTGAAATTGGTGCACAACAGCGGATATTCAAAACCAAATATTTGCCGACCGGCAAACAGCCCAGATGATCTCCTCAAATATCACCGATTACAACGAATCCCGATATAATGAGGATGATCACCCTATTCCCAATGACTTACTCCCACTCATCATCTGTAAAACCATACAGATGTGAGAATCATACCTGGTAAATACATACCCTGGAGTAAGTATCTAATTGGGAAATCAGTTTCTTTTAACATCACACAGTGAAACTGAAACATTGAAATGTTTCGGTGGGGTATTCCGGTATTCTTAATAATGCCTCTTCCATTATCCAGATTCACAACTGTAACCGTATATCTCTTTGCCATCTGTCCAAATCCCTTTATATGTCTTTAGTCATTACCGTCTGCACACCCCTTTAGGCCAAATGGTTTTCTTCCTTCCCTACCGTTCGGCACCAGCCTATGGTTTGGAAGAAGACTATCCAATAAGCATAAAAGGTGTACTGTCCTAATCCTAGGAGCACTCGCAAAGCGAGAGAAGGTGAAGATAAAAGACAACCGAATAAACCTTATTCCTATTTCTCCTGAACCAGAATCCATCCCCGAACTGGAACAAGTTCCTTTCAAGTTCGTATATAACCATACGATGGAGTATCTAAATAAACTGTGGATCTTCGTAGTGATACGGAGTGTCCTGGAGAAATACAAAGGTGATTTAGGATTGGCGAAGAAATACTTGGTTCGGTCGTGAATAGCAGTCGCAATTTACTTTGCCCTCTTACTAATCCCTTGCTTTGGCTTTATCTTAATACCTTCTGCACACCGTTTAGGCTAATCGGTTTTCTTCATTCCCTACCGGTCGGCACCAGCCTAAGGTTTAGAAGAAGACTATCCAATTTGCGTAATAGGTGTGCTATCTCCTAAACCAAGGAGTACTCGCAATGAGAGAAGGTGAAAAGAAAAGACAACTGAATAATCCTATTCGTTTTCTCCAGAACCAGAAACCATCCTCGAAGTCCTTCGAGTTCGTATATAACCATACGATGGTTTTGTCCAATGGAAGTGGACGTTCGCAGTAATGCGGGGTGTCCTGGAGAAAAGGGTAAAAGTAGGAGTGGCAATGAGGTCTGCAACTCTGACAATCCAAAAGCCAGTGTTGAGAAGGTTCGGTCAACTTGGTCACTGAGTCATAGTCCAGGGTCGGGTCAATGGTCGCTGCCAAAGAGAGAGAGAAAAGAAACACTCAGCGTGCACTCTAACCTAGATCAGAATGGTTATCACTTTGTCTAATCTGGAAACCTCCCACTGTAACCTCAAATTCTCCTCCAAACCTGAAAGAAGAATTAGTCGGGATCACCCGAGGAGTAAACCAACTCATCAGTGGGAATCGGGATCCAACTATCATCGCATGATAACTTGACGGAATCCACTCAAGTCACCACACTCCAGAAGGTATGCGCATGCCTGGCAAGTTTCAGTTCTTTTGAAACTCCCGATGTGATTTTAACCCCAAGCGGTTTATGACCTTGACTAGGTCAACAAACCATAAACCGCCAGTCAAGTTCAACCCGTCATTATTCTGGATTGCATTAAACCCACCCGTACGTGCCCTTGACTAGTTCAACAAGGCCGCACGACTGTCTTAACTGTAAGTCCATATTGCGACCCCCGGTTCTTACGGGGAGGCGGAAACGGTATAAAAAACAAATTTTTATCGCAAGAGGCAACATGGACTAAACAAGGTCGGGATCGTGTCTAAACTAAACTAGCAAACTTGCTAAAGAGACTTAGCTACTCGGATGAAGGTTATACCTAAACTTGAACTCCTTCTTCTTCAAACCTTGTAGAGGTTGATGGTTCTTGCCTCGTAGCCTTCTTCCGTCGAAGATGGATCCACCTCGAAGGTTCAACCTTTGGGCTCTTTCTCGAACTTGGAGTGAACTAGGATTTCCGGCTTGCTAAACCTTGAACCCTAGAGAGAGTAGAGAGTGTCTAGGGGTTGTTTTCTTTTCAAGGTGAAGGATTCTCAACACATGAGAAGGAATCACCTTGAGCTTGAGGAAGAAGAAGATGAAGTGAGGAGAGAGAAGCTAAATGAGATAATGAGCTATCTTTTTCTTTCTTGCAACCATAATGCCAAAAGAAAAGGAATTATCTAAATAATACTAATTCAAAATAAGAATATTTGATGGTAATTTGGAATGACCACTATCATGCTTCATTAAATGAAATGTAAGCATGAATCAAGGAGGATCTTTACAAAGCATGATGGTGGTCAACATTCAACCATGGTCAACAAGTCAACCATGGTCAACAAGTCAACAAAATCAACCATAACATAATTCTCATTTAATTACTATTATTAATAGATAATCCATAAATCCATTAGGGTTTGGAAAATGATAACCGTTAATTGTGCATACGTACCCGTTCCGAAACCCTAATGAAAGTCATCTTCCTCCTCCTCAAATAACTGTGCATACACACCTGCATTCTTGTTCCGAGGAACAAGAATACTGAGAGACAAAAGCAACCCCAAAACATATACCAGTATCCGGCTCAAACCAGAGCCTGCTGGCAATATCCGTCCGGACTCCAAACGTGCACAAGTGCGCGGAGGAGAACGAACCCTGTCGCAAAACCATGCGACCTCTACTCTGTTTTGCCCAGAGGCGAATACCCTCTGTGTGGGACTCTAAAGACTCGACACTACGCTGGCAGTGGGTTTAACCACAGACCGCAAGCGGCACTAGCTGTGCGTAACGGTCCCCAGGTAGATGCCGACAAGAAGGCTGACGAGGTGAAAACCCCATCTGTACTCCTACTGAGTCTGAATGTGACAGTCTCCGTACAGTCCGGTCTGTTCGTCTGATACATCGCATGTCGGGCCTAGGGGGCGGTAAAACGTCAGTCCCCCAATAGCGGTACAAGTCGTGTCGGAGTGAAGCCCAAAACACCCTGAGATAACACTTGAACCTACCAGTATATCTCGCTTGCCCTGGCCAGGGACTACTCGTGTAATGGCTCTCCTAGACACAGCGCGATGTCAACCCCCAATACCGGGAGAGACGAATCCTGTCTAACCGGCACTGCCTCCAAGTGCTTCGGGACTGCACCCAACCACCACCTGTTTGCACGACTCCTTTGAGCCGTGGTAGGGTAGTGATCAAAGTGCAGTGGGAACACACTCGAGGCGAAGTGCTAGTGTCAAGTCAGCGGACTAAGCTGTACTCATGTCACCTGGGAACTGATGACTGACGATAGGTATAATACCAACTTGTCAGTTCCCGGCGAGTCCTGTCCAGTGTACTCGTAACCTAACGAGCACCCGTATACTATCTCTAGTACGACGTACTGATGGCTGTGGGACAGACCATCTCCCACACTGGGATGAGAAGCGCATACGCTAGTCTACTCCGGAGTATCGATGCCCTGTCTCGATAGTCCTGCGACTAGGGACCTGTATAAGGATGTGCTTATAGATTACCCAGCCCCCACTAGTGTGACTGCCATCACAACGCTGGTAATCAAGCAAAGATCCTAAGGGCTCCACTAATGCGTATAAGTGATATAGTAAAATAAACACAAGTACACATTGAAGTAGAAACAAACCAAGTAGCATACTATTATATTGAGCAAGATTGTTTATACAAGGTGAATATCCCAAGCTTCCATTAAGTAATATACAAACTAGTATGATACAGTAATGGCCTCTAGGGCATATACACTAACAATCTCCCACTTGCACTAAGGCCATGTACTGGCGTATCGAAGACCTATCATCTCGATCAGCCGCTCGAACTGAGTCTGGGGTAGGGCCTTGGTGAATGGATCTGCAGTGTTCTCTTCTGAAGCAACCCTCCGAACCTCGATCTCCTTACGATCCACGATCTCCCTGATCAGGTGATACCGCCTCAAGATGTGCCTGGATCTCTGATGGGACCTGGGTTCCTTTGCTAAAGCTATAGCCCCGTTGTTGTCTCAATACAGAGGTATTGGGTCAACAATGGACGGAACCACCTGAAGTTCTTTTAAGAACTTCCTCATCCAGACAGCTTCTTTTGCGGCATCAGATGCAGCGATGTATTCCGCTTCCATAGTCGAGTCTGCAACGGTTTCCTGTTTGGAGCTCTTCCAACACACCGCCCCTCCATTGAGGGTAAAGACAAAACCCGACATGGACTTGGAATCATCCTTGTCACTCTGGAAGCTGGAGTCAGCAAAGGCCTCGATCTGGAGGTCTTTTCCGCCATACACCAAGAACATCTCCTTAGTCCTTCTCAGGTACTTGAGAATGTTCTTTACCGCTATCCACTGTTTCTCCCCAGGGTTTGACTGATACCGGCTTACCACACTCAGTGCATAAGCTACATCCGGTCTGGTACACAATATCGCATACATTATAGAGCCTACCGCAGAAGCGTAGGGTATAATAGACATGCGATCCCTCTCCAAATCAGTCTTGGGAGACATCTCTTTAGAGAGGGTGATCCCGTGACAAGCCGGTAGGTTACCGCGCTTGGAATCTTCCATACTGAATCTTTTCACTATGGTGTCGATGTACCTGGACTGAGAAAGTCCTAATATCCTCTTAGATCTATCACGATGGATCCGGATCCCCAGGATGTATGAGGCATCACCCAGGTCTTTCATGGAGAACCTGTGTGACAAGAACCCCTTGACAGATTGTAGCATAGGAATGTCATTTCCTATTAAGAGAATGTCATCCACGTATAAAACGAGGAATACTACAGTTCTCGCTACAAATCTACTATAGATGCATGGTTCATCTGGATTTTTGATAAAGCCAAATTCCTTGACCGTCTCATCAAAACAGATGTTCCAACTCCGTGATGCCTGCTTTAGTCCATAGATGGACTTAAGCAACTTGCACACCTTTCCGCTGCTCCCACTCTGAATGAAACCCTCTGGCTGATCCATATAGACACACTCCTCTAAATTTCCATTTAGAAAAGCGGTCTTTACGTCCATCTGCCAAATCTCATAATCATGGAAGGCAGCAATGGCAAGAAGGATCCGAATGGATTTCAGCATAGCCACTGGAGAAAAGCTTTCGTCATAGTCCAAGCCAGGTCTTTGACGGAAACCCTTTGCTACAAGTCTAGCTTTATAGGTCTCAACCTGTCCATCTACACCAATCTTCCTTTTGAAGATCCACTTGCATCCTACGGGTTTTACCCCGTCTGGAGCAATGTCCAACGTCCATACTTTGTTGGTGTACATAGACTCTATTTCGGTCCGCATTGCATCCAGCCATTTTACCGAGTCAACGCTCTGAACGGCCTGCTGGAAGCTAGTAGGCTCATCATAATCTATGATGCAATCCTCTCGATCCCCGTCTATGAGAAAACCGTAGTATCTCTCGGGCGGATGACCCTGCCTACTAGTCCTGCGGAGCGGCGTAGGAATGTCCTGTTCATTTGAACCCTCTGGTTCCATTAAGCTTTCAGTAATAGTCTGTGGTTCTGGAATTTCTTCCAGTTCTACTGCGCTCCCACTTGTTTCCTTTTCTATGAACTTGTGTTCTAGAAAGTGGGCATGACGAGAAACAAGAACTTTTTGTTCCTCTTCGTAGTAGAAGAGATATCCCTTGGAATTCTTTGGATATCCCACAAACTTACACAGTACTGAGCGTGCCTCGAGCTTGTTCGCATGCTGCTTTTTAACAAAAGCTGGACTTCCCCAAGTCTTAATGTGACTGAGATGGGGCCTCTTCCCACACCACATCTCATATGGTGTAGTAGGCACAGTCTTAGTAGGAACTCGGTTCAAAAGGTACACAGTTGATTCTAGCGCATACCCCCAGAATGATCGCGGTAACTCAGCGCTACTCATCATGGACCGTACCATATCCAATAGGGTTCGGTTCCGTCTCTCCGATACACCGTTGTGTTGCGGAGTGTATGGAGGAGTAAGCTGAGAGAGAATTCCGTTCTCTTTTAAATAATTCAGGAACTCGGCACTTAAGTATTCTCCACCTCGATCCGATCTTAGAATCTTGATACTTTTGCCGGTCTGTTTCTCTACTTCATTCTTATATTCCTGGAACTTTTCAAAAGCCTTGGACTTATGTTTCATTAAGAAGACATAACCGTACCTTGAAAAATCATCCGTAAAAGTAATGAAGTATGAGTAACCGCTTCGCGCATGTGTAGACATTGGACCGCACACGTCGCTGTGTACGAGTCCCAAGAGCTCGCTCGCTCTTTCTCCGTGTCCAGTGAACGGAGTCTTTGTCATCTTTCCCATGAGACAAGATTCACAAGTGGCATAAGACTGATACTCGAACGGATCCAAGTATCCTTCTTTATGTAACTTAGTCAACCGTGTCTCATTGATGTGACCCAGTCTACAATGCCATAAGAAAGCCTGATTGATATCTGGAGACTTTCTTTTGTGTGTATTGTGGACATTGAAAATCTGTGGTTGGTTCAATACGTATATACCATTGCTCAGTGTACCTGACCCAATCAGAACTTGATTAAGGTGAATGTTTACAACATTACTTACAAACGCAAATTCATAACCTTCTTTAGAAACCAAAGATACAGAGATGATATTACAAGTTGTGTTGGGTACAAAAAAGCAATTACGCAAAACCAAAACATGCCCATCTGACATTCCCAGGTGATAGTCCCCCACGGCTTTAGCATCCATGCTAGCTCCGTTCGCAACTCTGAGGGTCATGTCACCTGCCTTCAAAAACCTACGGTTTCTCAACGCCTGCAAAGAATTACAGATATGAGATCCTGATCCGGTATCCAAAACCCAGGAAGTAGAGTTTATAGAAAGACAGTTTTCAATAACATACACACCTGAAGCTGAAGCCGCAACCTGCTTCAGTTCCTGTGTCTTGGCCTTCCAAGCCCTGCAATCTTTCTTCCAATGTCCACTCTTATGACAATAGAAGCATTCTTCCTTTCCAACAAGCTTCCCCGCAATCTTTGTTGCCTTTTCCTTTCCCTTCGTACCCACTTTACTAACACCGCCTCTTGGTTTGGCGGGGGCTTTCTTCCTCTTTCCCTTGGCTTTCGCCTTGGACCTAGAGGAAGAAGATCCTCCTACAAACAAAGCGGGTGTTTCCCTACCCTTCTGTAGGGTGCCCTCTGCGCTCCTCAGCATGTTGAGGAGTTCTGAAAGTTCAACATCCTTTTCTTGCAAGTTGAAATTCAGTATGAACTGGGCGTAAGTGGATGGAAGGGACTGGAGAATTATATCCGTGTAGAGTTCACTGTCCAACGTGGTCCCAAGTTCTGCGAGCTCCTCAGTGTAGCCAATCATCTTAAGCACGTGGTCCGCTACCGATGATCCGACAGCCAATTTTGTCGAAAACAACTTCTTCGACACTTCGTATCTTGCGATACGAGACTGCTCTCCATACAGTTCTTTTGTATGAAGAAATATGGATTCCAAATCCATATTCTCGTGCCTCCTTTGATGTTCGTTGTCCATCGAGGCAAGTACGAGGCACCTGGCCTTCGCGCTGTCAATCTCCCAAGTCTTACGGATTTCCTTATCCGCGACGCTGGAGGTGGGACCTGGGACGGGGGGAGCTTTGGTGGTAAGAAGATACCCCAGCTTGTCGTAAGTGATTGCCAACTTGACATTCCTGAGCCAATCTTTGTAGTTTGGCCCTGTCAATATGTTTTTATCTACAATCAACTTAAGTCCAGTCATTTCGATTTGGTCGCTGCAGGGGGGAGAGAAGAAACACTTTAGCACGATGCTCTTGCAAGTTTAGAATGGTTTCTAATTTGTCTAAACAGGATGGCTCCCACTGTCTCTCGAATCCCTCCTCAAACCACAAAGGAAGAATTAGCCGGGATCAATCCCACCGTGCAATACTTGCTTAACCGTTCAGCCAGGCCAGTGTCGGTACTTCGAGGGAGGTTTTCCAACGCTTTCGCGAAGTTCCTTAATTTATGAACCTCTTTTCCCTGGGGGCGTAGCCCCGCTAACACCTTTCTAGACACCTACTAAGTTTATAGCATTGATCGTTAAGTGAGAGTTTTCCCGAGGAGTAGCATATACTCACAGTAGGATCGGGATCCAAATATCATCGCGTGATAAAACCGAAGGAATCCTACCAGAATTATCACACTCCAAATGGTATGCAGCGCTAGCAAGTTTCAGTACTTATGAAACTCCCGATGTGGATTTTTGCCCCACGCTCTTATGACCTTGACTTTGGCCAAAATATCATAAGTCACATGTCAAGTTCTGCCCGTCACTATCCAGGTTAATTTGGATCCATTCGTACATACCCTTGACTTTGGCCAAAATGGCAGCACGACTGTCCCAATCCAACGCATCTATCTATGCTACACATGAACACCCAATAGCTACCAATCACTATGCCTTGACTTTGGTCAAAATACGTAGCTTGAATACTACTGCCTATTCATGCGAAGCGACGGAGGGCTACGAATGGTTTTGGTAAAACCGTGAACGTAGTGAACTTGATATAATCGATGGAACGAGATAGCTTTTAGAAGGAGTGGCTCAAGCTCCGCATTTAAAAGTTAGTTTTGAAAAGAACCGAGTGGTTTTTCGAAAGTGTTCCAACGATTTTAACTTGGTTTATTATCTTGCATTAGTTCTTTTAATGCGTGATATTCTTGCATTAGTACTTTTAATGCGTCCCATCATTTAAATCCTACCATTGCAGAAAACAACAAAAATATGACGTACGCTTATGCCATTCGCATTCGCCACGGGGTCCCGTCATCACTCGTTAGGTTACTTAACTAACGACAGAGCGGGGGCTGGGCTAGCGCGGCTGTAAAACATAAGCAACGCCTAAATAGAAAGCAATGATAGACATTACAGATCACAGATGAATACATTGGATATACTAGCAATCCGCAATCCTTTCGAGCCTGAAACGAAAAGCGGATAACACGGTCGCGGTGAATAGCCAATACCCCACCCAAGACCCCTACGGGTGCGGCAAACTACCCGCCAAGTACCCGGCAGTTTGTGCACCCCTCCATGGGTCTATCCTAGGAGCAAAAACAGTAAAAAGAATTATACAATGACGGCTACAACCCCGACCCGGTTGTGCGGCCAAACAAATAATAATTATTACATCAATTTACATTTACAATGAATGAAAGAAAAACAAAAGCTCATGTCACATCCACCCCGGCTATTCACCCGCGACAGTCCAACACATTCATATACACATTCCAATATCAAACACAGATCATGTATAACCCCGACTAATCGTCTTATAGCGATTAGCCGACGTTCAATACATGCAAGCATCACAGATATAACCATCATAGTCAAAGTGCAGTGAAGTTCGGAAAAAATACAGAATTATAGGACCCCAAAAGCAAATTTCTGTTCTGGAAAATCTGGGCACATATAATATATTTTAAAAATCCCAAAACCAACACACAAACACACTGCATGAAAAACGATGCACAGAAGACGACAAACCGCGGCGCTTCCGCGGCAGATGCCTACCTCTTGCGGCGGAAGCGCGGCGGTTTGAACGAATCACTGTGTCGTTTTTCTTGGGTGTTCATACAAAACCCTGAGCCGAATTTACAAGTATAAAGTTTTTCATTTAGAGCAGAAAAAATTTTAACAGAAACTTAGGGTTTTGTTTTTCCGGTTTTGTGACTTTTTCGGTTCCGAACTTCGTTACACTTCACTACCAAGCTAGTTTAAGTTTAGTTAGGCTCTGATACCACTGTAAGTCCATATTGCGACCCCCGGTTCTTACGGGGAGGCGGAAACGGTATAAAAAACAAATTTTTATCGCAAGAGGCAACATGGACTAAACAAGGTCGGGATCGTGTCTAAACTAAACTAGCAAACTTGCTAAAGAGACTTAGCTACTCGGATGAAGGTTATACCTAAACTTGAACTCCTTCTTCTTCAAACCTTGTAGAGGTTGATGGTTCTTGCCTCGTAGCCTTCTTCCGTCGAAGATGGATCCACCTCGAAGGTTCAACCTTTGGGCTCTTTCTCGAACTTGGAGTGAACTAGGATTTCCGGCTTGCTAAAGCTTGAACCCTAGAGAGAGTAGAGAGTGTCTAGGGGTTGTTTTCTTTTCAAGGTGAAGGATTCTCAACACATGAGAAGGAATCACCTTGAGCTTGAGGAAGAAGAAGATGAAGTGAGGAGAGAGAAGCTAAATGAGATAATGAGCTATCTTTTTCTTTCTTGCAACCATAATGCCAAAAGAAAAGGAATTATCTAAATAATAATAATTCAAAATAAGAATAGTTGATGGTAATTTGGAATGACCACTATCATGCTTCATTAAATGAAATGTAAGCATGAATCAAGGAGGATCTTTACAAAGCATGATGGTGGTCAACATTCAACCATGGTCAACAAGTCAACCATGGTCAACAAGTCAACAAAATCAACCATAACATAATTCTCATTTAATTACTATTATTAATAGATAATCCATAAATCCATTAGGGTTTGGAAAATGATAACCGTTAATTGTGCATACGCACCCGTTCCGAAACCCTAATGAAAGTCATCTTCCTCCTCCTCAAATAACTGTGCATACACACCTGCATTCTTGTTCCGAGGAACATGAATACTGAGAGACAAAAGCAACCCCAAAACATATACCAGTATCCGGCTCAAACCAGAGCCTGCTGGCAATATCCGTCCGGACTCCAAACGTGCACAAGTGCGCGGAGGAGAACGAACCCTGTCGTAAAACCATGCGACCTCTACTCTGTTTTGCCCAGAGGCGAATACCCTCTGTGTGGGACTCTAAAGACTCGACACTACGCTGGCAGTGGGTTTAACCACAGACCGCAAGCGGCACTAGCTGTGCGTAACGGTCCCCAGGTAGATGCCGACAAGAAGGCTGACGAGGTGAAAACCCCATCTGTACTCCTACTGAGTCTGAATGTGACAGTCTCCGGACAGTCCGGTCTGTTCGTCTGATACATCGCATGTCGGGCCTAGGGGGCGGTAAAACGTCAGTCCCCCAATAGCGGTACAAGTCGTGTCGGAGTGAAGCCCAAAACACCCTGAGATAACACTGGAACCTACCAGTATATCTCGCTTGCCCTGGCCAGGGACTACTCGTGTAATGGCTCTCCTAGACACAGCGCGATGTCAACCCCTAATACCGGGAGAGACGAATCCTGTCTAACCGGCACTGCTTCCAAGTGCTTCGGGACTGCACCCAACCACCACCTGTTTGCACGACTCCTTTGAGCCATGGTAGGGTAGTGATCAAAGTGCAGTGGGAACACACTCGAGGTGAAGTGCTAGTGTCATGTCAGCGGACTAAGGTGTACTCATGTCACCTGGGAACTGATGACTGACGATAGGTATAATACCAACCTGTCAGTTCCCGACGAGTCCTGTCCAGTGTACTCGTAACCTAACGAGCACCCGTATACTATCTCTAGTACGACGTACTGATGGCTGTGGGACAGACCATCTCCCACACTGGGATGAGAAGCGCATACGCTAGTCTACTCCGGAGTATCGATGCCCTGTCTCGATAGTCCTGCGACTAGGGACCTGTATAAGGATGTGCTTATAGATTACCCAGCCCCCACTAGTGTGACTGCCATCGCAACGCTGGTAATCAAGCAAAGATCCTAAGGGCTCCACTAATGCGTATAAGTGATATAGTAAAATAAACACAAGTACACATTGAAGTAGAAACAAACCAAGTAGCATACTACTATATTGAGCAAGATTGTTTATACAAGGTGAATATCCCAAGCTTCCATTAAGTAATATACAAACTAGTATGATACAGTAATGGCCTCTAGGGCATATACACTAACAATTAACCAATCCCACTTATGCAACAAACAAGTACCACTTAGCTACCGAACACTACGTCTTGACTAGGTCAACAAACGCAGCACGAATACCAAATAATACCTATAGGAAATGACGGAGGGCTACGGCTGGTTTTTGGCGAAAAACCTTTAACGTAATGAGCTTGATATCGTTGAAGGAACTGCATAGTTTTTATAAAAATATAGTGACGAAAGCCTTTGCTAAAGAGGTCACTCCCGGTGAAGGGATCTCGGCTCTTTCCCCGTAGAATGAGGTGCAGGATATTCCAACTGAATACCACGATGCAAAGCAAAAGTAATCGGCTATAGTGAAGTTAATGCCCTGACGCAAACTTCTGTCCAAGGGGTCACTCCCGGTGAAGGGATCTCGGTCCTTGCCTCGTCGACTGAGGAGCAGGATATTCCAAATGAATACCACGATGCAAAACAAAAGTGAACGTCCTTGCAATAACAGCTTTTTTGAAAAATGTTCCAACAACATCAGAACAGGTTTGTTTATCTTGCATTGATCCGAATCAACGCAGTCCCATCAATTGATCACACCACAAAAAACGAAAATATACTGATGTACGTATATGCCATCCGCATTCGCCACTGGGTCCCGTCATCACCCGTTAGGTTACTTAACTAACGACAGAGCGGGGACTGGACTAGCGCGGATGCAAAACATATACAACATCTACTAATATATATACCAATATATTATATTCGCTCATGGCGTGATAAAAAGCAACATCACAGAAATGTACAGCATCACAGAACAATACAGATATCTGGGATCCCCGGGTTTCACAGAGCCGCTGCTGAAACCCGACGTTCCCCTGGTCGTATGGATAGCCTGTGCAATGAAATCCTAGACCCCTACGGGCGCGGCAAGTCACCCGCCAAAACCTGAAGCGAGGCAGCCCCCTTCAGCACCGTGAATGGACCACCCAGCACTTCATGGAATCTGGTAACTTGGGCACCCCTCCTGGGTCAACCTGTACCCTCTACGAGTGCGGCGAATAGCCCTCCAATCCTAGAGTGAAGCCCCCTCCGTCTCAATGCCATGAGATGCGGGCCCGTTGCCCTCTAGAACCCGGCTATCCGTGCACCCCTCCGCGGGGTAATCCTAGTACAGAAAGTAAAATATACATACAACGGGTACATCGACCGCAACCAGGTCGTGCCCCAAAAGAATAATACAAACAGGCAGTGACGGCAGTCCACATGTCGGACGCTCGCCCCGCAATATCAAATGTACATAAAACAACAAAACTGTACTAGCATTACATCCAGGCTATCCCCCACGACCGATCCGCAACAACACAGCATAAACATAGAACATCAACGTGAAAGTCACGTTCGCAAATCCGTCTAACCGGGCTATAGCAGTTAGACGGGATTTACCTATCAAGTGACATTCACGGTCGCAGATATAATGTAAATACTGTGAAATAATGTGTTTAAAATATCCGATCGATCAAATAATTAACAAGTGGGCCCCCAAGCAATACTGTATTACTCACAGAAAATCTGGGCCCAAAATTAATATCCCAAAACCCCCAAAATCAGCCCACAAGCCCACTGAAAAAATTGGACACAGTGAAGACACTAATGTGCGGCGGAATCGCGGCCCAAGGGGGGGTTTGGCCGCGGTTCCGCGCTATAGTGATCGACTGAATGTGTCGAATTTTTACAGCAGTCTTAGAATTTTCAGTACATTAGTTTTTTACAACCTGAAAAATTTTTAGAGCACGGAAAAAAAACGACAGAAAACTGATGCACACGAAATGTGGTTTTTGGGATTTTGTTCGATCGGAAATGTAAAACACACTAGAACAAGCTAGGCAAGGTTAATGGCGTGGCTCTGATACCATGTTGCGCCACGGCAGCGCCCCGGCCGTCTATCCGAGGCCAAAATGCGGAATCAAAAATTTTCCTTACTTGGAAACCGGCGCTACCGCGGACAATGAAAAACCCGGATTGTAACCATTAACCTAATGCTAGCTAACAGGAGATGGGAAGAGAAGTATACCAAGTGATCCGAGTCCTCCGGTCTTCTCTTCATCGTCCCGATCTCCCGCGGAAAGTCTTGTCTCCATATCGTCGCCTCCTCGCCGGAAAGGGCACCACATCGCCTGCGTCTTTTACGGGCTCCCACCTCGACACCGAGGCAACTCGGGCGCGAAGTTGGCTGGCCGACGGCTCCAAGATTTGCTGTAGAATATGTAGGGTTGAAGCTATGTCTCATTTGGGCTTTGCTGCCTTTGAAGATGATGGAGGATTCAAGATTAGAAAAATGGTGCTTGCATTTTTCTAGCATGAAAATGAGATCAAGAATACTACACTCTCAAGAATGAAACTCTCATCTTCTTTTCTCTCAAGTGAGTTCTACCATCTCAAATGAGAATGGTGGAGGAGGGAATACAAAACCACAACCTTAGAAGGAAGGTAATGGTAGTAAAAGCAAGTGGTGACCATAGCCAAACATCATGATAACAAAACTCATATCAAACTCTAAATCAATCCTAATCACCTTTTGCAAGAAATGATGAAGGAAAAGAATGGTATCTAAAGATGCTATCATAATAAATACATTTGCAAGAAAACCCTCCACAATGTGTTATTTGCAAACTTGCAAATAACACCCTCCATCGAAAAAGTCCGGCCGGGAAAGAACAAAGGAAAACCGGCCGGAACGGAATGCAAACTGGCAACTCCAGAAAACTGGTCCCGTAATAAATTACAGGAAAACCCCGATACTGTGCATACACCCGCATCTGTATTCTGACCGGATATAAATTCAATGAGACAAAATCTACACTGTACTAAACTAGGACCGTCTTAAGCCAAAGCCGGCTAGTAATATCCGTTCGATCCTGATCCGTGCAATACCGCACGTATCAGATCGAACCCTGCCATATAACTATACGGCCACTAGTACAAAACTGTCCGATCCTGATCCGTGCAATACCGCAAGTATCTGATCGGACCCTGCCATATCTCCATACGGCCTCTACAGCGTTTCGCCCGAAAGCTTGAGTAACTGAAAGTGTGGTGGACTCTAAAGACTCGTCAATACTATGGCTGTGGATTTAACCACTAGCACGTCAGAGGTATTAGCCAATACGTGACGGGCCACCAGCTATTGACCAAAAGGGACGTCGATGAGCGAACTCATCCTGACACCCTACTGAGCCTGTCAGTGACAATATCCGTACAGTCCGGTCCGTTCGTCTATGAGCATCGCATGTCGGGCCTAGGGGGTTGGTAAAAGTCAGACCCCCAAAAGCGGTACAAGTCGTGTCGGAGTGTAGCCCAGAACGCCCTGAGATACTACTGGAATACCTACCAGTACATCTCCTGCCTCGGCCGAGGGCTTTGCGTAATGGCTCTCCTAGACACAGCGCGACCTCACCCCCAATACCGGGAGAGACGAACCCCTGAAGATCCGCTCACTTCCTACATGTGGCTCGGGACTGTACCCAACTAAAACCTGTTTGCACGACTCCTTTGAGCCGTGGTAGGGTAGTAATCAAAGCACAGTGGGAACTCACACGAGACAAATGACGATCTCAGGTCGATGAACTAACCTGTACACATGTCACCAGGGAACTGCTATCTGACATCTGGTATAAGACCAACTAGCAGGTTCCCGGCGAGTCCTGTCCGGTGTACTCATAACCCAATGAGCACCTGTATACATCTTAGGTGAACCAACTGACACCAGTGGCTTGTGAGACCGGCCACCGCCCCTCGTCGGGGTCTCGACTGTATACACTAGTCTACTAATAGAGTATCGATGCCCTGTCTCGAAACTCCTACGACTAGGGACCTTTTGAGGATGTGCTTATAGACTACCAGCTCCCACGTATATGATCGCCATCATACTGCTGGCAGTCAAGCAAGAATCCTAGGGGCTCTATCAGCGTGTAATAGTGACCTGTAAGGTCACCTGAAGCAGTACACGATGATAAAGGTAAACCAGATAGCATACTATCATCTCGAGTAAGACTGTCCTACCGGGATAGGTCCTCCCTCTATCATTGCAATCACGTGCATGTGATCCAATAATTGACTCTGAGGGCACTATCTCCAACAAAATCTGCATGTACGTGGATCCCGTCCAATCGTCACCCAATGACAATAACCATCATGCATGTAAATATCATCAGCACATGCATGGAAATATGAGGATATAAACCACCTGTGTCCCTCGCGATACGTCAAAATCATGGAACCGGAGTGTCCAGCATCGACACTCGAAAACATCATGAAAACTGTGCCCAGCATCGGCACGTAAATCCTCATATAACGGGCTCCGTCAGTCCGGACCAGCCCACGGGCTCCATCTGCGGAATCGGCCCTCGGCCCCAGCTGTACGCCCATATCCATCTATCGACTGTGGTCGGAATCCTACGGATAACCACCAGGTCCAACCAATCACCGGTAGGTACTCGCTCGCCTCCAGGCTCAATCGGCAAAGTCCATCGATCATCTTGCCGAGGGGAACCATACCGGGTCCACCATGTACCCGCAATCGGCTCGTCCGCTCCTCGAATCGGGTTTCACATGTCGCTCTCAGCACCGAGAAAACACATGGTGGACGCACTGAAATATCATATCAAGGGTAACCGGGTTTTTAAAACAGTTTCATATTCTCTTTTGAAATACCCACGGTTCCCAAATCCAGAATTATCATGGAAACAACATACCTCAATGCATATCATCAGAAAGCATGATGTAGGCGACATGTAAAAGAAATGTAAGCATATCATTATGTCATGGAAGAATCATATACTGAATGCAACAGTACTACAGTGTAGTGACTTGGCAATTATCGATGATGAAGTGTGTGAGCCGGCAAACAGTGTACGTGGAATATACGCATCATCGATAATGGTGCTGGTGTCCTAACAGCATGACTGTAATATATCAACAACACAAGCGATGCAATGCAAATAGCATGAATATGCGGAATCGAATAATCAACGCAGCAGTAAAGAATCTACCTCAAAAACTATATCAAGCAGCCTTGCGTTTTGAAATAAGACGAATCGGGGTTTTTTGTAAAATAAGGGCTATGTTGTTTTAAGAACAGATGCTACGTTTGAAAGTATCCGTAGAATCCCTTTTGCCTATCTTTAAAATATCCCCAATTCGTTAGTTTTGAAATAGGTATGACTCGGGTCTAGTCTACGCTTACTATGCGAACTACGGACCCAACTATCAAGCCAATCGGGAGGGGTATGAAAACCACCTATATCTGATTCGATATACACATATATATACAATAGTCGGTGATCCCTCCTCAATAGTATCACGTACGATACAGTATATCATATACCATCCTCGAGTCATGAGTGCGGATATAATATCAATATAAAGCTCATACGGTAAATCATCGTACGACATCCCAATAGCTGGGTACGGGTCAATATCACATTCATCTCATCACATATTAGGTATCACTACCATCATATCACATAGTCTAGGGTACAAGTCTAAGTCTAGTACCATCGATACCATCTATATAAATATGAATGCGGGGTAAAACACATGCCCAAAGGCCTGCTAAAACCATCATGTCGCATCTCAAATACGAACTCTGTCATATCGCCGAATCTCACAGCTTCAATCAAACCTCATCGACTCATCTCAATCCCACGTATCATACTCAAATCCCATATATGAACACATAGTCCCATACCCATGTGTAGATATACACACCTCCAAATGCGCACAGATAAAAGAAAGAATGTATGCAAGTATATGTGTACGTGTATGTGTGGGTGCAACCACTACTCTGGGTTCCGCACTATACTAAACCAATACATCCTTATCATCAATAATTCCATTATTACCATCAATAATCTTAAACAACACATAATAAATATACGTGTGTATACGTATTCGTATACATCACTACGGACTGAAGGGGTGCTATACGCCATCCACCCGACTTCTCCCCGTAGATATAAATCTACTCACCTTGCGTCTTTATCTGTCGACGTTACCACGCTTTTGCTTGTCGTCCCGAAGTCTTCATGGGGTACCTACACATTAACGTATCGCAAATGCGTATAAAAACCAATTCAAGACTAAAACGGCATACGAAACCCCAAAACGATACGCTATGTTCTATAGGTTAGAACCTATGGACAACGCCTTCTAAAACCATCAACAACCCTCGATATCTTCGTATGAACGCTAAGTAGTCGAGGTAAAACACCATACGCAATTTCAGAATTAGAAATACGGAATACGGAAACACGAATCCAAAACTGTAACTAAGGAAATAGGCTCCAGATTTCACCTTTGGTCAAATTAGACAAATCTACACATGCTAGGGGTCTAATTTACAGGGTAGAAGGCTACATAACAAAAACGAGACGATTCCCTCCTGCTCTGGCCATAATTTGCGGCCAGAAGGAATAAACTGGCAGCCTGGAACAGGAGGTGGGGGTTAGGGTTTTGTGTGGTGGTTTTTGGGTGCCTGCACATCTCACTGTCCAATCAATTTTATTTTAGGATGTCTCTGGTGATAGCAGATTCCCAAATACAATCCCAGAATTGCAGTTTTTCCTGACATCGTCTCATAAATCCGTATTCTGGGTTAAAGCTTCAGGTTAGGGTCTAATACAACATCACACCAAGATTCTTAGGTCACAACAAGTCTTAGTTTCACTTCACAACTCAATTTTTACTCAAACCCTAACTAGGTTTTCTTTAAGTACACAAACACACACAATATCGGTTCTAAACTTGCATGGGGGTATAAGTAATGCTAAAACTCAACTAATGGTTCTGGAATTACCTCATTTGACAACTCAAGGAAATTCTTGAGTTGCCCCTAGTGGCCAAAATCCTAGCATCCTTGGTCCAAAGTGTAGATCTCGAGCTCGTGTACATTTTTAATGAAATGAGAGTGGTGTTTTAGTGTTGTTTTCATGGTGATTTGGAGCTTGAAGAGGGGAGGGAGAAGAGCAACAGCAGCAGCAGCAAATGAGGAAGGGGAAGAGGAGATGAGGGGAGAGAAATAATGGGAGAATGGTTCTTGGTCAAACATAACCCCCTCCTTCTCTCACACTCCTACCTACTACAAATTCTTTATTCAAAACCCTTTTCTTTTCTTTTCCTTTCTTACAAGAATAGTAACCCCAAAGTAAAACCATGGCAAGAAAAAAAATGTAACACAAGTGTAGAAAAAGATATGTGCATGTTTTGCACAAAATTGCTAAAAATCCGATTAGCGATTTTTAATCGCGATTAGCACCAAATTAGCATATAACTAATCATAAAAACTTAAAAATGTCATAATTCCATAAAATACCCTATTTTAGAATTTTCCATAATTTTTCCCCATTTATTTGTATTTAATTATACCAGAATATTAAAATATTCATTAAAATAATATTAAATTATAAAAATTCCCAAAAATAATATTTGATTATTTGAAAATGTTACAAGGTACACCACCATGCTAGGACTCATCTATTCTAAAAACTATTAGAATACTGTCAAAATACCCATATTGGAAAACTACCCAAATCTTGATCTAAAACCATAGATCTAGTAACCAGAATGTCTGATATTATATCCATATCCTGTGTGGAGAAACAACTGTGTGACAACCACATTATAACCGATCGTAGTATAGTAATTTTACTTCCTACTCTATGTATATCATCCAAATACCAGGACATCATACCCTACTACCTTCTTAACAGATCCATCCCATATTCTGATGAAGTTAAAGCCATGACTGTCACATCAAAATTAGATGATCTATCTCCGCTATATCCTGCTCAAGTAAATAAATAGACATAAGCTACTTGCCCATTATGCTTGCGCTGCTCTCACTGACCATAACAACCCTCTGGCAGAATAATATATACGCGCACTTCTAAAGCTAGTTTAGAACGACGCTATACTTAACCTCCTGCCGGGTCTCATAGCCTGGAACAACAGTAGTGTCAATTCTGGGTAAACAAGAACCTCCCTGTCACCGTCCTTGAGGCTACCGGAGTACCTCTCGGGTGTCTGAGGTTACCCACCATATCCGCGGAGTGGCTAATGGAATGTCAAACCTGATTGAATCTATAGGTCCTATTAAATTTTCCGTAATCGTTTGCGGTTCCGGAATCACTTCCAGTTCTACCATACTCCCACTAATGTTTTCTGAAAAAATCCATTTTACTAAAACTGTGGCGAGTCAAGAACAATATCACCATTGATCTTCTAGATGGTAGAAAGTCAACCCTTGTCATGGCCTGGGCCAACCCGCAAACTGCCATTACAGAAACATGCCCTGAGTTATCCAGAGTCTGGTTTTAAGCATAAGCCGGACAACTCCCCGTACCTTAACATCGTTAAGATATGAACCATTTTATATCCAATATAGAAACTTTGGCACTTATTTAATTGGAACCAGATTCTAATCATGCAGCTGTCTCCAGTGCATATCAACTTAATGGAGAGAGGCTAATCAGCATTACTCAACTTAGGAATCCATCCAATTATGAGTAACCTGAAAGAGAAACAAGTTTCTCAAAACCATTACTATCAACTGAATACCAATCACAAGTATCTACATCTTCGATCTCTTTGAAGAATCCCGATACTTGCGACACCTGGTTCTCTACTTTATTCCTATACCCATAACTTCTTAAAACTTAGACATTGTATTTCTATGAAACACTTGTCTAAAAACTAGAGAAGTCACAAGTAAACGGAATATAGTACGATGACCAACCCCTTTGTCCTAATAGACACTGGACAACATACAATACTCTATATAAGTCCGCTGAGTTGAATAACTCAAAACCTGTGCATCGTAGGTTGAAAACTGTACTTATGGTTAAGAACTACTCCGTTGTTCAATGCTCCTTACCCAATCGTCAACTGATATAGGTAAATGTCATCGACATAATATCAAAATGTTATATCTCACTTTATAAAAATAAACGTATAGATATATCAATTTGAAATTGGTGCATAACAACGGATACTCAAAACCAAATGCATGCCGTCCGGCAAAAACTCAGGCGATTTCCTCAAATATCACCAATTATAACGAATTCCGATATAATGAGGATGATCACCTTATTCCCAATAACTTACTCCCACTCATCATCTGTAAAACCATACGGATGTGAGAATCATACCTGGTAAATACATACCCTAGAGTAAGTATCTAATCGGGAAATCAGTTTTCCTTTAACAATGCACTGAAACATGAAAATGTTTCGTAGGGGTATCCTAGTATTCCTAGTAATGCCTCTTCCATAATCCAATTCATGACTATAACCGTATATTTCTTTGACATCTCTCCAAATCCCTTTATTTGTCTTTAGTCATTACCTTCTGTACACCATCGTTAGGCTAAATGGTTTTCTTCCTTTCCTACAGTTCGGCACCAGCCTATGGTTTGGAAGAAGACTATCCAATAAGCGTAATAGGTGTACCCTCCTATACCAAGGAGTACTCGCAACCTGAGAGAAGGTGATGATAAAAGAAAAATGAATAATACCTTATTCTATTTCTCCCGAACTAGGGAAAAAAGTAAAGGTGAAATAGGAGTGGCGATGAAGTACGCGGTTTGGTCGTGAATGATAGCAGTCGCAATTTACTTTTCCCACTTTCTAATCCCTTTATTTTGTCATTAGTTATTACCTTCTGTACACCCTACTTAGGCTAATTGGTTTTCTTCATTCCCTACCTTTCGGCACCTGCCTATGGTTTGGAAGAAGACTATCCAATAAGTGTAATAGGTGTACCCTCCTATACCAAGGAGTACTCGCAACCTGAGAGAAGGTGATGATAAAAGAAAACTGAATAATACCTTATTCTATTCCTCCCGAACTGGGGAAAAAAGTAAAGGTGAAATAGGAGTGGCGATGAAGTACGCGGTTTGGTCGTGAATGATAGCAGTCGCAATTTACTTTTCCCACTTTCTAATCCCTTTATTTTGTCATTAGTTATTACCTTCTGTACACCCTACTTAGGCTAATTGGTTTTCTTCGTTTCCTACCTTTCGGCATCTGCCTATGGTTTGGAAGAAGACTATCCAATAAGTGTAATAGGTGTACTCTCCTAAACCAATGAGCCCTCGCAACCTGAGAGAAAGTGATAATAAAATACAACTGAATAAACCAATTCTATTTCTTCTGAACCTGGATCCATCCTCAAAGAAGTCCTTTCGAGTTCGTATATAACCATACGATGGATCTATCCAATGGAAGTGGATGTCCATAGTAATACGGGGTGTTCTGAGAAATGCAAAGGGTAAAAGAAAGAGTGGCAATGACTTATGCAACTAAGACAATCCAAAAGCCAGTATTTTAAAAAGTTTCAGTAAACTTGGTCACTGAGTCATAGTCTAGGGTCGGTCAAAGGTCGCTGCCAAAGAGAGAGAGAAAAGAAACACTCTGCGTGCAATCTAACCTAGATCAGAATGGTTATCACTTAATCTAATCAGGAAACCTCCTACTGTACTGTCAAATTCTCCTCCAAACCTGAAAGAAGAATCAATCGGGATCACCCGAAGAGTAAACCAACTCATCAGTGGGAATCGGGATCCAACTCTCATCGCATGATAACGTGACGGAATCCACTCACGTTATCATACTCCAGAAGGTATGCGCTTGCCTGGAAATTTTCAGTTTCTTTAGAAACTCCCGATATGATTTTTACCCCATGTTCTTATGACCTTGACGAAGGCCAACAAATCATAAGTCACATGTCAAGTTCTACCCGTCATTATCTTGTCAATTCGAACCCACCCATACATACCCTTGACGAAGGCCAACAAGGTAAGACGACTGTCCCAAACCAACCCACCTATCTAAGCAACATAACAGTAACAAGCAGCTACCATCCACTATGTCTTGACGAAAGCCAACAAACATAGCATGAATACTAGGTGCTACCGTCTAAAACGACGGAGGGCTACGGCTGGATTTTGGCGAAAAACATTTAACGTAATGAACTTGATCTCGTTGAAGGAACCTGATAGCTTTTTATAAAAATATAGTGGCGAAAGCCTTTGCTAAAGAGGTCACTCCCGGTGAAGGGATCTCGGCTTTTTCCTCGTGGAATGAGGTGCAGGATATTCCAACTGAATACCGCGATGCAAAGCAACATGTAATCGACTATAGTGAAGTTATTACCCTGACGCAAACTTCTGCCCAAGGGGTCACTCCCGGTGAAGGGATCTCGGCCCTTGCCTCGTCGAATGAGGTGCAAGATATTGCAACTGAATACCACTATGCAAAACAAAAGAAAACGTCTTAGTAATAACACTTTTTAAAACTGTTCCAACAACATCCAAATAGGTTTGTTTTTCCTTTGCATTGAAAAATCAACGCAGTCCCATCAATTAATCACACCAGAAAAGAACGAAAATAAAATGTACGTATATGCCATCCGCATTCGTCACTTCGTCCCGTCATCACCCGTTAGGTTACTTAACTAACGACAGAGCGGGGACTGGACTAGCGCGGGTGTAAAATATATACAACATCTACTAGTATATATACCAATATACAATAATCGCTCCAGGCGTGATAAATATGCAACATTACAGAAAAGTAATAAGCATCACAGAACAATACAGATAATCTGGGATCCCCGGGTTTCACAGAGCCGCTGCTGAAACCCGACGTTCCCCTGGTCGTGTGGATAGCCTGTGCAATGAAACCTAG
This sequence comes from Agapanthus africanus, assembly GCA_030015575.1. Lineage (NCBI taxonomy): Eukaryota > Viridiplantae > Streptophyta > Magnoliopsida > Asparagales > Amaryllidaceae > Agapanthus > Agapanthus africanus. The sequence goes on from JASDDO010000010.1 coordinate 224,176,728, forward strand.
ACCCCTACGGGTGCGGCAAGTTACCCGCCAAAACCTGAAGCGAGGCAGCCCCCTACAGCAAAATGAATGGACCACCCTACACTTCAGGGAATCCGGTAACTTGAGCACCCCTCCTTGGGTCAACCTGTACCCCCTACGAGTGCGGTGAATAGTCTGCCAATTCTAGAGTGAGGCCCCTCTGCCTCTCAAAGCCATGAGATGCGGACCCGTTGCCCCACAGAACCCGGCAATCCGTGCACTCCGTCGCGGGGTAATCCTAATACAGAAATAAAAAATATGTACAACGGGTACATCAACCTCAGCCCGGTCGTGCCCCAAAAGAATATTATACAAACAGGCAGTGACGGCAGTCTACATGTTGGACGCTCGCCCCGCAATATCAAATGTACAAATAAATTCAAACTGCACTACCATTGCACACTGCTATCCACCACGACAAATCCACAACATCACAGCACAGCACAGAACATCAACACGAATGTCACGTTCGCAAATCCGTCTAAAAGGACTATAGCAATTAGACGCAATTTACCGCTCGAATGACATTCACGGTCGGAGATATAATGTAAGTACTGTAAACTAACAAGTTTTAAATTTTGAAAGACAAAACTTCCCGAAGTAGGCCCCATGTACATCTGCTGTACAGTAACAAAATCTGGCCCCAAAATAACCATTCCAGAAACCACAATTCCCTATGAAGAAGCCCAGAAGAAAATTAGCCCACTGAAGCACAAAGACGGCCGCGGATCCACGGCCAAAGCTAGGCAAGCACGGTGGTTCCATGGCCGTACGGTCGAATCAGAGGCTCAAATTTCTACTTTGTTCTTAGAAAAGCCTGCATGATTTTCTGAGATCCTCAAAATAATTTTTAGGCCTGTTTTAAAAATCGACAGAAACTATACACAGAAAATTGCGGTTTTTGAAATTCCGTTCGATCGATATTTTAAACGCGTTAGAACAAGTTAGTAAAGCTTAATGGCGTGGCTCTGATACCATGCAAGTCTACGGTAGCACCCCGGCCGTCAATCTGACGCCAAACGCGGAAAAAAAACTTTTATAACTGGCGCTATCGCATACCATAACCCGGATCTTGCCCTTAATGCTAAACTAACAAACTACAAAGTTGGAAGAAAGGCTATACCGAACTATCCGAGTCCTTCGGTCTTTAGCCATCATCCCACGCTGCTTTGCGGCATCTGCGATCTCGCTCGATCTCCGGTCTCCTCGTCAAGGTGGCACCACGTCAACGGATCTTTATACGGGCTCCCGCTTCTGAACCGAGGCAAATCGGACATGAAGTTTGCTATCCGACATGTCCAAGATTGATGTAGAGAATGAGTAGAACACTTTGTCTCGCTTCATCCAAAACCATGGATGAACGGTTAATGAAGTTTCCTTTTAATGGAGTAATGAGAAATGAGCTATGAAATTTCCATGAATCAAATTCCATCCTTTATATTTTTCTAACCCTCTTGCCTCCATAAGAATGGCCGGCCACTATATATGAGGAGGGGGTGAGTGTAGGAGCAAGGGGGGTGACCATAATGGAAAAGATCTTAATCAAATATCTTAGCAAGAACAAAAGGCATTAATGGAAAAGGTGACTCACTAATAACACCTCATCAACCATTAATGCAAACAAATGAGTCATGAACCTAGTCACCAATCTAGAAGCTTCCTCATGACTCACCCAAGGAAGAAAAGATAAATCCGCATTAAACCGAATGTTTAAGACGGATGATAGAAAACTGGCAACTTCCAAAAGCGATCCCGAAACGAATTTCAGGATACCCCATAACAGTATAAACATACCCGCATTTGTATTACGACCGAATATAAATGCAACTGATACAAAGATATTATATCTACTCAATATAATACATGGATCCGGCTTAAACCAAAGACCACCAGTATTATCTGCCCGAAATATGACACGTGCGTAAACGCACGTGCATATTCCGAACCCTGCCATAAAACCATACGACCTCTACAACGTTTCGACCGAACTTGGGAAACTATCTGTGGGGGACTCTAGTGACTCATAAGTACCCTGGCACTGGGTTTAACCACAAGCACGTCAGTGGCACTAGTAGTGAGTAACGGCTGCCCATGTACTGACCTCAAGGGAAGCCGTTGAGTGAACTCATCCTAGAACCCTACTGAGCCAAACAGTGACAATATACATACAGTCCGGTCCGTTCGTCTATGAGTATCGCATATCGGGCCTAGGGGGTTGGTAACGTCAGACCCCCAATAGCGGTATAAGTCGTGTCGGAGACAAGCCCTGAACACCCTGAGAAACTACTGGAATACTTACCAGTAATTCTCAACTGCCTTGGCCAAGGAATTTGGTGTAATGGCTTTCCTAGATACAGCGCGATCTCACCCCAATACCAGGAGAGACGAATCCCCTGCCGATCCGCTCACTTGCCTCCATGTGGCTCGGGACTGTACCCAAAAAATACCTGTTTGCATGACTCCTTTGAGCCGTGGTAGGGCAGAAATCAAAGCTCGGTGGGAACTCACACGAGAAAAATGATGACCTCAGGTCGATGAACTAACCTGTACACATGTCACCAGGGAACTGCTATCTGACGCTAGGTACAATACCAACTAGCAGGTTCCCGGCGAGTCCTGTCCGGTGTACTCATAACCCAATGAGCACCTGTATACATCTTAGGTGATCCAACTGACACCAGTGGCTTGTGAGACCGGCCATCGCCCCTCGTTAGGGTCTCAACTGTATACACTAGTCTACTCCGCAGTATCGATGCCCTGTCTCGAAACTCCCACTACTAGGGACCACTATTAAGGATGTGCTTGTGGACTACCCAACTCTCACGTATATAATCGCCATCATATTGTTGGTAGTCAAGCAAGATCCTAAGGGCTCTATCAACGTGTAATAGTGATCAGACACCTGAACCTGTACAGATTGATAAAGGCAAACCAGATAGCATACTATCATCTCGAGTAAGACTGTCCTACCGGTATAGGTCCTCCCTCAATCATTGCAATCACGTACCTGCGATCCAATAATTGATTTTGAGGGCACTACATCCAACAGGATTAAGAACAGGTTCAGACCCCTGTAGCTTAAGTCTTTTAAATCCTATGAGCCGTGAGGGTCTCATAGGGGAATTCTCCTTACGAGTCGTGAGGATCTCGTAAGTGTAACTTCTCCTTAGGAATCGTGGGGATCCCTAAGTGTGTTTCCCCCTTATGAGTCGTAAGGATCTCACGCAGGTATTTTCTCATTACAAGGTCGATAGGACCTTGCAAGTGTATTTTAACGAGATTGCGCCCTTTCAGGTTTTCACAAATTCGCCGGTACCCTGCTGTTTTTGCTAACGGAACCCTTTCGGGTTTTCATCCGTTCCCATTTCGCTTATGGACGTACCATTTTTTTTACATCAGCCTTAGGATGCTGCGGTTTGTAGTAGTTTAAGGACGTTACGGTCCGTAGTTAGTTTTTGAACATTTCGGTCCGTTGTTAGTTTTAGGACATCTCGGTCCGTTGTTAGTTTTTGGACATCACGGTCCATTGTTAGTTTTTAGGTCATCTCGGTCCATCGTTAGTTTTAGGATGTTGCGGTCCATCGCACGTTTTCGAAGCGAGGTTTAGCCGGATATTACTTATAGAGTTTGGACTCAGGAAGATAGAGAGCGGACATAGGCATCATCATCTATCGTTGACCTAGGCCGTGACTCGTTAGGCGTAGTATTTTTTCAGGAACTGGCCGTTTATTTGCCGGAAGGGTCTTTCGCCATGCATATCCATAAGTAGATAGGCCCCGCCTTGGTAGACCGTGTCTATGATGTACAGGCCTTCATAGTTTGGCTCGAATTTCCCCTGTTTGGCACGATTGGGGATCATAGGCCTCTTGACCACTAGCACGAGTTCGCCTTGGCGAAATGTTCTCGGCGTAGTCAATCTCTTGTATGAGTGCATCATCTTTACTTTGTAAGCCTCCAAGTTTTGCTGCACCATGAGCCGAGTTTCATCGACGGCGTCGAGCTCCTCGAGCAGAAGATGGGCGTTCTCCTCGTCTGTTAGCTCGTAGTGAACCGCCACTCGTACAGAGGGTATCTCTATCTCGAGGGGGAGTACCTCTTCTGTGCCGAATACCAATGCATACGGCGTTGTGTTTGTAGCCGTTTTGAATGTGGTCCGGTATGCCCAGAGAGCTTCATGCAGTCTCTCGTACCAGTCCTTCTTATTTTTGGACACCGTCTTCTTTATGATCTTCGTCAAGGTTTTGTTGAAAGCCTCAGCCAAACCGTTAGCTCGAGGATTGTAGACCGAAGAGTATCTTCTGTCTATATTATGCTGCTGTACAAAGCGGCTGATTATATGGCTTCTGTAGGCCGGCCCGTTATCGGAGATGATCCGTCGCGGAGTACCAAACCGATAGATGACGTGTGTTTTGAAGAAATGGAGGATATTCTCCGTCTTCACTTCTCTCAGCGGTACTGCTTCTGCCCACTTAAAGAAGTAGTCGGTTGTTGCCAATATGAACCGATGTCCTCTGGATTATGCTGGTTTGATGGGCCCAATCATGTCAGTTCCCCACATTTCAAACGACCAGCTAGCCACCGTTGGGTGTAGCGGATTTGGATGTTGGTGGATGAAGTCCCCATGAATCTGGCATGAGTGGCACTTCTTTGCGTATTCGAGGAAGTCCTGAATCATCATGTGCCAATAATAACCCATCCTTTTGATCTTCAGCTTCATCTTTGGGCTGGCTTGATGAGATCCGCAGAGTCCGTCGTGAGTTTCTTGGACGATTTTCCTCACTTCTTCTGGTCCCAGGCATCTTAGCCACAGAGAGTCAAACGATGTTTTATACAGAGTATCATTGACGAAGGCGAAAGACAGAGCTCGTTTCATGAGCTGATGTCTTTAGAATGCATCTTCACGTGTTCGACAGGATTTGAAGTAGTCTATAAAGACTTCTCTCCAATCCTTAACCTTTTTCTGGTCCTCTGTTTGTAAGGCTGTCTCCATGGTCGCTCCCTTTTCTTCAGACGACTCTGGAGCTATTTCTGCCGGTGCAAGAACCCGATGGCTTTGCACAACGATCCTCACATCATTGAGGTTTTCGTCAACCAGTTCTTTAGCGAGCTTGGCCAATGTGTCTGCCTTGCTATTTTCTGCATGCGGAATGCTTTCCAGAGTGTAGGAGGGAATTTGAGTCAGCAGTTGCTGCACTCTCTCACCGTACTTTACCAGCTCTAGTTTGCACGTTTGATAGTCGCCGTTTACTTAGGTAACGACCAATTGGGAGTCTCCGTATATGAGAAGGTTTTCAATTCCCATGTCGACAGAGATCTCAAGCCCTGCTATCAAAGCTTCATATTCGGCTTCATTGTTTTTCCTTGGCTCTGTTAAGGAAAAGGCAAAGCGCATTATCCCTCCTTGTGGAGTCACGAAGATAAGGCCTACCCAAGATTTGATTATGGGGGAGCTGTGCTTTCGCTTATTTATGGAAGATGCCCCATCGAAGTAGAGTTCCCATTGGGTTTCATTCTCTCATCTCCTACCGTCGATCGTGTCCAACCCGTGCTCGCCTGGCAGCTCGCAATTTAGGGGTGAATCGGCAAGTATTGGGTGCTCAGCGAGGAGGGCCCATTTAGCGAGCCGTCCCGTTAGTATGGCTCTCGACATCAAATATTTGAGAGGGTCCACTTTTGATATGAGATCGATCTCGTGCGCCAAAGCATAGTGTCTGAGCTTCGTTATCGCGAAGATCAACGCTAGGCAGTGTTTTTCGATAGGGGAGTAGTTATTTTCTTCCCCAAGGAGAACTCGACTTAAATAATAGAGGGCTCTCTCCTTCCCCTGGTCATTTTCCTGTGCCCATAGCGCGCCTAAGGAACCTTCAAAGGCTATTGTGTACAGGATGAGAGGCTTTCCCATGACTGGAGCGGCCAGCACCGGTGGATTCTGCAGGTATTGCTTGATTTCGTCCAGTGCGCTTTGACATTTGCGATCCCAGAAAAAAGGGGTCCCCTTCTTTATTAGATGACTGTAGGGGCGGTACTTTCCGGAGAGATTGGCTATAAACCGCCGAATATACGCGAGCTTCCCTTGGAGAGACCGCAGTTGCTTGAGAGTTCTTGGCGGAGGCATTTCCATGATCTCCTTTATCTTTGACGGGTCTATTTCGATGCCCTGGTGTCGCACAATGAATCCTAGGAACTTGCCTGTGGAAACTCCGAATGCGCATTTGAGAGGGTTCATCTTTAGGTTGTATTTCCGAAGACGTTGGAACACTATCTTCAGATTCTCCCAATGTTCCTCGAACGATTTGCTTTTAACCATGAGGTCGTCGATATAGCCTTCGACGATTTCATGTATAAGGTCATCAAAGATCTTTGTCATAGCCCTCTGATAGGTGGCGCCGGCGTTCTTCAGACCGAAAGGCATCACTTTGTAACAGAATATTCCTAGAGGGGTCCGGAAAGCGGTATGTTTCTGGTCTTCGGGATGCATCTTTATTTGGTTGTACCGTGATGAGCCGTCCATGAAGGAGAAGACTTCGTGAGTGGACGTGTTGTCTATCATCAGCTCGGTAACCAGTACGGGAAAGTCATCTTATGGACAGGCTTTGTTGAGGTCCCGAAATTCTACGGAGATGCGCATCGTCCCTTTCTTCTTCATCACTGGGACGATGTTGGCAATCCAGTCGGGGTATTGCACTTCTTGGACGAAGCCGGAGTCGATTAGCTTCTTAAACTTCAACGTTGATGCTCATTTTATGTTCGAGCAGCATTCTTCTCGGCGCTTGTTTGACTGGCTTGATGTCCGGAGATATCGCCAATTTGTACACAGCTACTTCTGGATCTAGTCCCGGCATCTCGGAGTAGTTCCATGCGAAACAATCTTTATACTGCTTGAGCACATCTTTGAGTGTAGCTACCGGCTCTTTAGAAAGCAGCTCACTGACGAACGTAGGCTGCGGATCGTCTGTCGTCCCTAGGTTAATTTTCCTTTGGTTTTCCGCAGTAGTGTGTATTCCACCTTCAAATTCCTTTGGCGCTAGTGGAAACTCTGAGATCACCTCGTCATCATCATTTTCGAAGCACCAGGGCAGGTCATCCATGTTCTCGCACATTCCTTCTTCTGACAGCGTTATTGCGTGACAGGTACGAGATCGTTTCCAAAACCAATGCTGGTCTGGTTCTACTCTCGCTATAAACGTTGCCTTTGGCACATGCTTTTGCGGTAGGTCCACCTTCCAACTGTTGGATAGAGCGAACCTACCGAGTTGATATTGGTCTTCGCCCCAATTCTTGAAAGTAAAGCAGTCTTCAAGAGGATGACCTATTGTTCGGTGATAGGAGCAATAATTTGGGTGATGAACTTCGTTTGCTTGATCGGGATGCTGAGACTCTGGGTGTGTCATCATTTGATGTTTCATGACGAGGTCAAAGATTTTCCTTTTCTCGGGGGAAAGAATATGCTCGGCCTATCTTTTTCGTTAGAGACAAATTCCGGCTGACCTTTTCTTGATTGTGTGACCTTTTGGATCCGTTTTGCCACTTTCGAACGTTTTTCCCGTTCTTCAACTTGTTTTTGCCTCTGCATCGGGCCTTTTTCCTGTCTTGGGAGTGCGTGGCGGGCTGACGGCAAAGGGCACCATCATCTTCCGTGGCCTGCCGAATGAGACGTTGCGTCTTGGCCTTCTCGTAAATAGCCATTTCACGGCTGTAGTCGTTTCGAACCATTTGACTCACTTCCCTCATTAGCTTGTCCATTTATTCTTCAAACGACGGACTCGGCATTTTTATGGCAGGACCTCGTTCTGGTTCAATGTTAGCGTCTTTTAAAAGGGTGTCCTCTTCTTCATCCAGGTCCTTTATAACATGGCAGCCATGGAACCGCTCCGGCTTCTTGGACTGGACATATCCAAGCCCGTTCATTTCCTTTTTCCCGGTGGGCAATTTTCGCTCAGTTCAAGGGACGTTCTAAATCCTGTTGTAGAACTGAGCTTGTCGAGGGGGTTTGTTTGAAAGGTACGCCTTGGCATCTTAATAAACTTTTTAATCCCTCTGTGTAGTACCTGGGCAGACGAATGGGTTGGAGCCTGTCGAGCGCAGGATCGGCACCATGCGAGACTTCTTTTTCAACTTTAGTCTCCGTGGATCGGTAGAATAAGATCGCCTTTTCACCTTTTTGTCTGGGAGGGGCATAGAATGTTTGCAGCTCTTGCACACTATATGTTTCAAGCGTATCAAGCTCTCTGTAGTGCTGTCGCTGAACCATAGCGATTTGCAAGCTTTGATCTTCTCCAATGAGGGTCTGTATCGATGGCCGGACCGAGAACACTGCGTTAACTTTATCTTGAGAGTCGGTACCAAATACTAGAATAGGGGTAGATGGTCCTGGCTTGTTGCATTGGGGTGGCCCTGAATAAACTATCTCTTATTCCTCTTCGGTATCGCTCCCAAAGACCGGAATAGTGGTGATAGCTTTCTTCTTATTCTCTGGCTTACGGCATCTTTCCGTTTCTTCAAAGTCTGGTAGGAAATACTTTGCATCCTCGTACTTTCGGACTTCATTTACGGAAAATGGGTTCAGTTCCCCTATCACGGTATACTCAATACCATCTTTGAAGTACTTCATACACTGATGCTGTGTAAAAGGGATGATGTTGTACTCGTGTAACCAAGGCCTGCCGAGCAAAGCGTTGTAGCAAGTCTTGTCGTCAATGACATGAAATTTGATGTCAGTGACAAGCAACCCAAAGCGTAACGTCAGTATCACAGACCCGAGCATCCGTGATGAATGGGAGTCGAATCCGGAGATAGTGATTTTATCCCGAACGAGGTGTTGAACGCTCATGCATATTTCTTTTAGCACCCTCACATTTAGGAGGTTGACAGAAGACGCATTGTCAACAAAGATCTTCCCTATCTTGATGTCATGGCAGTATACGGTGACATACAAGGTACGGTTGTGCTCACATGTTCCGAGGAGGAGATCTTCATCGCCGAATGAGATGTCAGCGGTGTGCACTTCTTCCAGCTCATCCTTCATCTTTTCTTCGGCAAGGAAAGCTTGAAACCGTTCGGGCTCTCGTAGTGCCTTGATTAGAGAATCTCTCGCCTCTTTAGATAGTAGAAGGGCATCGAGAATGCTTAGTTGCGAGGGTATCTTCCTCAGGTGTGCCAGAACATTGTAATCCACCTTGTTTTTCTTGGGCGGGTCCTTGGCTGCCAGCTCTTCGACGACTCGATCATCGAGGGCGATATCCTCAGGGACTTTTTCCTTCCCTTTATCATTTTTATTCAATCCGTTGTTCGTAGGTCCGAGATTCTTTTCGGGAAACGTATGATTGCGCAGTTGAATATTCTCGCAGGTCTTTACTTCTTCTGTTTCGGAGATGGATTCCTTGAAGAGAGGGACGAGGGAAATTTCTTCACCAGAATCGCTCCCGAAGGTGAGAACTTGCGATCCTCCGGAATCAACCATGTGACAGTTACCGACGGTTCTTTTGTTCTCATCGGTCGCGCTTCTTTGTTCCCGACGAGTTTTGCGCTTCATCCGCTTGAAATGTTGTCGATAAGCGACGTATCCCTGCCACCAATTTTTAAAGGCCGTGCATTCCTCGGTAGGGTGCATGATCCTCCGATGGTATGAACAGTAGTTTGGACGTGCATCCGGTTCATCGGGACACATACTCCCTGAAGTATCTTTTTTGTGAGATGTGTAGGGTTCCTAGGCACACAGTAGAGGTCTCACAAGGCATCAACCATGCCATTTTACAAAAAAATGGTGCCGAGAAACCCTAGTTAACGGATCGTTGCTAGAAATCTAGGCGAAAAGATAAACTAGTTAACACTTAACTACAAGGATACGGAAATTACAACCTTTGTAGATCCGGATATCCACCTCCACGTCTCCGCAACGAAGTCTCCTCGCTGTCCAAGTCGAACCCCGGGCTCTAGCGTCGGCTTCATCGGAGAATGAACGGGCTTGGTCATCGACGACGATGCCGAAGATGATCTACGTCGAGGCATCGCTAGATCAAGCTCCCACTTCACAAAGTGATGAAACTTGTGAAGAAGACACACTCTACTACTTGGCAAGAGGTAGAGGATGAAGAAATAGGAGGTGGGTTCTCTTTAGAATTGGATTTCTCACTCTCAAGCTCAAGTTGCCATTAATGGCCTCAAGGTTTCAAACTTGAAGATGAAGAAGAAGATGAGCTAGAATTATGATAAGTCTCTTTTCATAATGAAATAAAATTAATACTTATCATAATATAACTAAGGTTAAGTGTAGAGAGCAAACCATGGTAAGTGGGAATAGTTAGGGTTTAGCATGAAGACAAAATGGTCTTTGAGTCAAACCTTCATGAAGCTTCATCAAGTTTCAAGACAAAAGGAAAACCATTTTGTTTTCATAAAATTATTCAAATGAAAAGGAATGGATAAATAAATGAGTGATTAAATCAAAACCCTAATTATCTACTTAACCATGGTTTTATTCTTTATACTTAACCATATAAACATGCATCATCAAATATGATACAAACAAGTGCACAAAAGTATATCACATATACATCATGCACATCAAGTGAGAAAATCCATATAAAGTGAACCAATACTAGTTAATGCAAAGTAATATATCAAATATATAATTATACATCAAATCATTAAATCAACATTTGATTCAATGATCCGGTCATGTCACACATAACCGACTAGTATTCAATGTATCGATTTATCGAATCAATGATTCGATAACTAGGTCATATCGAATATAACCAATCGAAACATATATCGCGAGAATGAAATGCGGTATCACATACACGCATTATTCTCGGTCCTGCACATATCTCATATGCGCTCCTATTTCGTTTCGCTTGAGCCAGGAAACCTCTGTGTAGGACTCTAAAGACTCGTCAATACGCCGGTAGCAGATGATGATTATATGAAGCACCCACAAGCCGCAAGCGGTCTGCTAAACGTAACGGCCATCTGGGTATTGAGCGATCAGAAGATCGACGAGCTAGCCCGCTCACACTCCTGTGAATCCAACCAGTAACACTTACCGTACAGTCCGGTCTGTTCGTCTGATACGTCGCATATCAAGTCTTGGGGTGGTAAACGTCAGACCCCAATAATCGATAAGTCATGCCGATGCGAGGCTTATAACGGGTCGAGAAACTACTGGTAACACTTACCAGCAAATCTCGGATCAGCCCTGGCCAGGGACTTCCCTGTTACGGCCAATCGAGCACAGCGCAACATCAACCCCCAATACCGGGAGAGACGAAACCCCTCCTATCGGTCATTGCCTCCATATGACTCGGGACTGTACCCAAAGACCACCGTTTTGCACACCCTCATGGACGTAGTAAGGTGGAGATCAAAGCACAGTGGGAATCACACAAGACTCTATGACGATCTCGGGTCTACAGACTAACCTGTACAAGTGTCACCTGAGAACTGCCATCTGACGTGAGGTATAATACCATCTGGGAGTTCTCGGCGAGTCTGTCCAGTGTACCCAGTCTCCACTGAGCACCCGTACACCATCTCTGATGTCAAACACCAATGGATATGGGATCATCCATCGCCCATCTCATGGGTTGAGAAGCGTATACGCTAGTCTACTCTGGTATATCGATGCCCCGTCTCGATACACCCACGACTAGGGACATTGAAGGATATACTTATGGACTACCATGTCCCCACTAGTATGATCTGCATCATAGTCCAGGTAGTCAAGTAAACATCCTAAGGGCTTTACCAACATGTAACTATAAGACAGTATAAAGAGACAAGTGTACATGTTAAGATAAAGAGCAACCAGATAGCATACTATCATGTCGAGCAAGAAAGTCATCTCTATATATGTCCAAGCATCCAATATAATATACATAATCTGTACAATATTGGCCTCTAGGGCATACATACAACTAACAATCTCCCACTTGCACTAGGGCCAGCTGCTGTAGTATCGCATTCCGAGCATCCCGAAGAGTCTCTCAAACTGTATCTGGGGAATGGCCTTCGTGAGTGGATCCGCCCTGTTATTCTTCGTGTCAACCCTCCTGACCTCGATCTCCCGGCGATTAACTATCTCCCGGATCAGGTGATACCGCCTCAGAATATGCCTGGATCGCTGATGGGACCTGGGTTCCTTGGCCAAAGCCACCGCTCCATTGTTATCGCAATACAAAGGTATTGGACGCTCAATGGATGGAACCACTCCAAGTTCAGTAATGAACTTCTTGATCCAGACAGCCTCTTTGGCAGCATCGTTGGCAGCGATGTATTCAGCCTCCATCGTCGAGTCTGCCTCGGTTTCCTGCTTGGAACTCTTCCAGCTAACCGCCCCTCCGTAAAGGGTAAAGACAAAGCCCGACTGCGACTTAGAGTCGTCCTTATCACTCTGGAAGCTCGAATCGGTAAAGGACTCCACTTGGAGTTCTCCGTTACCATACACCAAGAACATATCTCTAGTCCTTCGCAAGTACTTGAGAATGCTCTTCACAGCTGTCCAGTGACTCTCTCCAGGATCAGCTTGATACCTGCTCACTATACTTAGTGAGTATGCTACATCGGGTCTGGTACATAGCATCGCATACAGGATAGAGCCTACTGCCGAAGCATAGGGTATCCCTTGCATGCGAGCTCTCTCCAAATCAGTCTTGGGAGACATCTCTTTGGAGAGAGTGACTCCAGAGATCGTGGGGAAGTTCCCATGCTTGGACTCTTCCATACTAAACCTCTTTAGTATGGTGTCAATGTACCTGGAATGGGACAATCCCAAAATCCGTTTGGATCTATCTCTATAGATCCTAATTCCCAATATGCAGGAGGCATCACCAAGATCTTTCATTGAGAATCTTTGTGATAAGAAGAGCTTGACCGATTGCAGCATAGGAATGTCATTTCCTATCAAGAGTATGTCGTCCACGTACAATACGAGGAAGACAACCTTACTCTCTGCCACCTTCTTGTAGATACAAGGTTCATCTGGATTTTTGATGAAATCAAACTCTTTGATAACGACGTCAAAGCAGATGTTCCAACTCCGCGATGCTTGCTTTAATCCATAAATGGATTTAAACAGCTTGCACACCTTCTCGCTGCTCCCACTATCTACGAAGCCCTCTGGCTGAGTCATGTACACGCACTCTTCTAAATCACCATTTAGAAAGGCGGTCTTAACATCCATTTGCCAGATTTCGTAATCATGATATGCAGCGATGGCAAGCATGATCCGGATGGATTTAAGCATAGCCACTGGAGAAAAGGTCTCGTCATAGTCCACACCTGGTCTTTGACGAAAACCCTTTGCTACAAGTCTAGCTTTGAAAGTCTCCACCTTCCCATCTACACCAAATTTCTTCTTGAAGATCCACTTGCTCCCAATGGGTTTTACCCCTTTAGGAGCAACTTCCAAAGTCCATACTTTGTTGGTGTACATTGAATCCATCTCGGACCGCATAGCATCTGGCCATTTCACTGAGTCCCCACTCGTGATGGCCTGCTCGAAGCTAGTTGGGTCATCATCCTCCATGATGCAATCCTCGCTCCCACCGTCCATGAGAAAACCGTAGTATCTCTCAGGTTGGCGAGGAACCCTACTAGATCGGCGGAGTGGCTGGGGTTCATCGGGAACTACGGAATCCTCTGGTTCAACCAAATCTTCTGTTGTAGTCTGTATTGCTAGAACCTCTTCCAGTTCTACCTCAATGCCACTTATTTGTTTCATAAGAAAACTTTTTTCTAAGAAAGTGGCATGTCGAGAAACAAACACTTTTTGTTCCTCGGAGTGGTAGAAGATATACCCTCGCGAATGTTTGGGATATCCAACAAACTTACATAGAACAGACCTTGCCTCGAGCTTGTCCGGATTTTGTGTTTTAACATAGGTCGGACAACCCCATATCTGAATAAAATTAAGACATGGTCTCTTGCCATTCCATATCTCATATGGAGTGGTAGGCACTGATTTGGTCGAAACTCTATTCAGTAGGTATGCAGCAGTTTCCAGTGCATATCCCCAGAAGGAAATAGGTAACTCAGCTGTACTCATCATAGAGCGCACCATATCTAATAGGGTGGGATTTCTCCGCTCCGATACACCGTTGTGCTGTGGTGTATATGGAGGAGTCAGCTGAGAGAGAATCCCATTCTCTTTTAGGAAGTCCAGGAATTCATTGCTCAAGTATTCTCCTCCTCGATCAGATCATAGGATTTTAATACTTTTTCCGGTTTGGTTCTCAACTTCTTGCTTATATTCCCTAAATTTCTCAAAAGCTTCTGATTTGTGTTTCATCAGGAACACATACCCGAACCTAGAGAGATCGTCAGTGAATGTAATGAAGTATGAAGAACCATCCCTGGTATGTGTAGACATAGGACCGCATACATCACTATGTATCAGTCCCAAGAGTTCGGTAACTCTTTCTCCGTGTCCCGTAAACGGAGCTTTGGTCATCTTGCCTTTGAGATATGACTGGCAAGTGTCATAAGATGAAAATTCAAACGGATTTAAATATCCATCTTTATGCAACTTAGCTAGTCGTGTCACATTGATGTGACCCAGTCTACAATGCCACAAGAAGGATTCATTGAGTTCAGAACTCTTCCTCTTGTGTGTGTTTGTTATGCTCAGAACTGTTGATTGATTTAGAACATAAATGCCATTGCACAACGTGCCTGATCCAACCAACTTTTGGTTACGGAAAATGTTCATAACATTGTCCTGTAATACAAAATTATATCCCTCTTTACTTAATAAAAAAACTGATATAATGTTGCATATCAGGTTCGGCATGTAATAGCATTCGTTCAGAACCAATGTATTACCAGTTGGTAATACAAGGTGATATTCCCCGACAGTCTTAGCTGCAACAATTGCACCATTTCCAACTCTAATGTCTTTATCACCTTCTCCAAGTTCTCTACCTTTCCTAAGCCCATGTAACTGATTACATATATGGGATCCTGACCCGGTATCTAATACCCAGGACGTAGAGCAAATGGAGAAACAGTTCTCAGTAACGAACACACCCGAAGAAAATGCATCAACATGTACTTTCTTCATTCGGGTGGCATGGGAATCCTAGTATTCCCCTATATCCTGTTCATTCCTATAACTCTTATAAGAAAGAACGGAACTAACGTTCCCCAGCACAGTATAACATGCGGGTTCGGTCAATACATCCATATTATTATCTTGATTAAAGCATGAACTGGTCGCTACCTGGAGAGAGAGAGAAGGAAAGACTTTAGCGTATGCTCGTGCAAGATCAGATTGGTTATTATCTTATCTAATCAGGATGGCTCCCACTGCTTTTTATCAAATCTTCCTCCAAACCCTAAAAGGAAAGACTAGCCGGGATTAATTACACACTACAAGTTCGCCAATCTTTCAGCCAGGCCAGTGTCGGTACTTTGAGTGAGGTCCCCCGTGCTTTCGCACGAACCTAATTAATGTAAACCTCGTTTTCCCAGAGGCGTAACCCCGTTGACACCTTTCTAGACACCTACTTGATCGGCTAATTGCAATGTGTAAAACTCTCCCAGGAGTAACTCTTACTCGCAGCGGGTATCGGGATCCAACTATTTCATAGAAGGTATGCAATCTCATTGCAAATTTCAACACTTGAAATTCCCGATAATATTTTACCCCTAGCGTCCTATGACCTTGACGGAGGCCAAACTACCCATAGTCCGCTAGTCAAGTTCAACCCGTCATTTCCTAATTGAATTAAACCCACCCGCACGACCCTTGACGGAGGCCAAACAACGCCGTACGAATACCCTAATCTAATCGCATCATATGCTTGCAGATAAGCACTAGTTAGCTACCGTACACTGCGCCTTGACGGAGGCCAAACTACCGCAGCACGAATACTAACTAGTACTTATCTGAAATGACGGAGGGCTACGCAGGTTTTTCCTTAAAAACCATGAGCGTAATGAACTTGATATCGTTGTAGAATCAAATAAAGTTTTGAAATGGAGTGATTTTGAGGCTTTTCTAGTTTTGCTAAAGGAGTCACTCCCGGTGAAGGGATCTCAGTCCTTTCCTCGTCGAATGAGGTGCGGGATATATCATATATATCGCTGTGCAAAGCAAGAACCCAAAAGCAGTCAAAAGCAAACCGAGTGTGTAGCATCTGCCAGTTATTGCTAAAGGAGTCACTCCCGGTGAAGGGATCTCGGTCCTTTCCTCATCGAATAAGGTGCAGGGTATATCATATATACCTCTATGCAAAGCAAGAACTGTAGCTACCTGTTTTGTTTTAAAATTCGATTCTACAACATCTTAGGTTTCTTTTCTTTCATTAATCACATTAATGAAGTCCCATCATTTAAATACCTAAACATCACAGATAGATATGACGTACACTTATGCCATCCGCATTCTCCTCGATGTCCCCTCGTGCACCGTTAGGTTAGGTAACTAACGACAGAGCAGGGCAGGGCTAGCGCGGGTGTAAAACATAAGTAACGTCTATATAATATATTATATATACTATATACTATATCCATCACAGAATCACATCACAGATATCCCAGCAGAAGAAACATATGAAATATTGGATATACTAGGACGTCCGTGTTTTCAATACGAGCCAGTATAAAACACGGATTCCACGGTCGTGATGAATAGCCAATCCCACACCCCTAGACCCCTACGAGAGCGGCAAGCAACCCTGCCAATTCTAGGGTTAGGAGACCCTGACTCGACTCCTCAAGTTGGTCTCCCACTGGACCCCAGAACCCGGTTACTTGTGCTCCCCTCCTTGGGTCTCTCCTAATGCGGAAAAGAAAATAATATACAAAGGGTGACAACTTCCGCTACCTGGAAGTGCCCCAAATAAAAGAATATTACATACAAGTTTTTACATGAATGAAAATGAAAAACACTCATCTCACATAAAAACCCCCGGCTATTCGAACACGACGATCCAATATAACATATCCAGCAACACATAACATCATATGTCATCAACGTAAGTAAATATGCGCATCCCAATTGTCGTTGACATATAGCAACGAAACCGGCGATATCACATATTACACTTACGGTCACATAAAAGAAAGTGTAAAACTACAACAATTGGAATCCGCAACTACTTTAGACATCACATGCCTAATCCAATGAATATCTTAGACATCACATGCCTAATTATTATAAATCCCGCATTTTAGTCTCATTATCGAAAACTCTTTTCAATATCAAATGAAACTAAACCGCTAGATTTATATCATTCATTCAGTTATCACATAACTGTTTGTGAATTCCAATTATTGTATCCCATTCCGGATAAATAGAATATATTAAACTTTCCGATCGAACATTCGAACACCCAAGTTTTCCCGAAACCGTCCAACACTTGAAATGGGTTCAAAGACATTCGTTTCATGCCTCAGTACCAACGGTCCAGCCGTAGAAGGGTCAAACCAACGCCTCACATGTGGCACGCCGTACTGCCATAAACCCGAAGGTTCAAAGGGCAGTTCAAGACGGTCACATAATCGAGTTAAGGTTTGTTGTCATCTAGAGGGACCATCGTGTTACTTGCACTACTCAGAACGTCCTTAAACCACACAATAATCCAACACTTGGATATTTTACGACAGGGGAAAAGTTGGGTATTTATATCCGGTCGAAGTTTTTAACATATTCAAAAAATTATCCGGAAAGCACTTAGACAAAGTTCGATAATCCGATCGAATCGACGATTCCCAATACAACCCCAGAATACTCAACCCTGGAGTCAAATTAAAATTCCCAGAAAACTCAGAATAATAAATCAGGTATTACTGTGCAAAGAAGTGGGGATGACGTCATCAAGGAGCCGCGGAACCGCCGCAGAAGCCATGCTTCTGCCGCGGTTCCGCCGCAGTTTGTACTGTTCACAGGAAACGTTTTGCACAGTAATTCTTAGATTTTATTGCTGATTTTTTTATGCATTTTTAATTGACAAAAAACCACAAATTTGAAAAATTTCCAGAGAGCTATTTTGGGGTTGGGTTTTCGGTTCGTCCGGGTTTCAAACTCCATCTAGACTTCGCCTAAGCCTCTAGCTAGGCTCTGATACCACTGTAGGGTTCCTAGGCACACAGTAGAGGTCTCACAAGGCATCAACCATGCCATTTTACAAAAAAATGGTGCCGAGAAACCCTAGTTAACGGATCGTTGCTAGAAATCTAGGCGAAAAGATAAACTAGTTAACACTTAACTACTAGGATACGGAAATTACAACCTTTGTAGATCCGGATATCCACCTCCACGGCTCCGCAACGAAGTCTCCTCACTGTCCAAGTCGAACCCCGGGCTCTAGCGTCGGCTTCATCGGAGAATGAACGGGCTTGGTCATCGACGACGATGCCGAAGATGATCTACGTCGAGGCATCGCTAGATCAAGCTCCCACTTCACAAAGTGATGAAACTTGTGAAGAAGACACACTCTACTACTTGGCAAGAGGTAGAGGATGAAGAAATAGGAGGTGGGTTCTCTTTAGAATTGGATTTCTCACTCTCAAGCTCAAGTTGCCATTAATGGCCTCAAGGTTTCAAACTTGAAGATGAAGAAGAAGATGAGCTAGAATTATGATAAGTCTCTTTTCATAATGAAATAAAATTAATACTTATCATAATATAACTAAGGTTATGTGTAGAGAGCAAACCATGGTAAGTGGGAATAGTTAGGGTTTAGCATGAAGACAAAATGGTCTTTGAGTCAAACCTTCATGAAGCTTCATCAAGTTTCAAGACAAAAGGAAAACCATTTTGTTTTCATAAAATTATTCAAATGAAAAGGAATGGATAAATAAATGAGTGATTAAATCAAAACCCTAATTATCTACTTAACCATTGTTTTATTCTTTATACTTAACCATATAAACATGCATCATCAAATATGATACAAACAAGTGCACAAAAATATATCACATATACATCATGCACATCAAGTGAGAAAATCCATATAAAGTGAACCAATACTAGTTAATGCAAAGTAATATATCAAATATATAATTATACATCAAATCATTAAATCAACATTTGATTCAATGATCCGGTCATGTCGCACATAACCGACTAGTATTCAATGTATCGATTTATCGAATCAATGATTCGATAACTAGGTCATATCGAATATAACCAATCGAAACATATATCGCGAGAATGAAATGCGGTATCACATACACGCATTATTCTCGATCCTGCACATATCTCATATGCGCTCCTATTTCGTTTCGCTTGAACCAGGAAACCTCTGTGTAGGACTCTAAAAACTCGTCAATACGCCGGTAGCAGATGATGATCATATCAAGCACCCACAAGCCGCAAGCGGTCTGCTAAACGTAACGGCCATCCGGGTATTGAGCGATCAGAAGATCGACGAGCTAGCCCGCTCACACTCCTGTGAATCCAACCAGTAACACTTACCGTACAGTCCGGTCTGTTCGTCTGATA
The DNA here is from genome assembly GCA_030015575.1 of Agapanthus africanus. Lineage (NCBI taxonomy): Eukaryota > Viridiplantae > Streptophyta > Magnoliopsida > Asparagales > Amaryllidaceae > Agapanthus > Agapanthus africanus. The sequence goes on from JASDDO010000010.1 coordinate 224,196,193, forward strand.
CGTCGCATATCAAGTCTAGGGGTGGTAAATGTCAGACCCCAATAACCGATAAGTCGTGCCGATGCGAGGCTCATAACGGGTCGAGAAACTATTGGTAACACTTACCGGCAAATCTCTGATCAGCCCTGGCCAGGGAATTCCCTGTTACGGCCAATCGAGCACAGCGCAACATCAACCCCCACTACCAGGAGAGACGAAACCCCTCCTATCGCTCATTGCCTCCATGTGACTCGGGACTGTACCCAAAGACCACCGTTTTGCACACCTTCATGGACGTGGTAAGGTGGAGATCAAAGCACAATGGGAATCAGACAAGACTCTATGACGATCTCGGGTTTACAGACTAACCTGTACAAGTGTCACCTGAGAACTGCCATCTGACTCGAGGTATAATACCATCTGGGAGTTCTCGGCGAGTCCGTCCAGTGTACCCAGTCTCCACTGAGCACCCGTACACCATCTCTGATGTCAAACACCAATGGATATGGGATCATCCATCGCCCATCTCATGGGTCGAGAAGCGTATACGCTAGTCTACTCTGGTATATCGATGCCCCGTCTCGATACACCCACGACTAGGGACCTTGAAGGATGTACTTATGGACTACCATGTCCCCACTAGTATGATCTGCATCATAGTCCAGGTAGTCAAGTACACATCCTAAGGGCTTTACCAACATGTAGCTATAAGACAGTATAAAGAGATAAGTGTACATGTTAAGATAAAGAGCAACCAGATAGCATACTATCATGTCGAGCAAGAAAGTCATCTCTATATATGTCCAAGCATCCAATATAATATACATAATCTGTACAATACTGGCCTCTAGGGCATACATACAACTAACAAGATGGCAACTTCATTCCCATTGACAGGGCTTTGGCGAACCGCTTCCTTGTCTTAAGCATGTTTTTGCTGGTGGCAGGAGTGCTTTGATCCGGTTGGGGTACTTCAACCCTTTCGTTCAGTCGCCGACGTTTGGCTTTTTCGTATATGGCGATTTCACGCTCTCGGTCAGCTTTGCTTTTCTGAAGAGCTTCGTTCAGGAATATGTCAATCTTCTCGTCTGACGGTTCCGAGATTTCTGGTTTTGGATCTGCCCCCAGTTTATTTGTATCAGGAGCTTCTTTACCATCAATTGACGAATGAGATGTCGCGTGGCAGCTTGCTAGATAATCCTCGGGCTCATCTGACGAGTCTTCATCCTCGTCATTGTCCCTATATCCATCCTCAAGGATGTGGTGGAGAAACTCTTGGAGCGTGACCGGGGTCGTGCCTTCTGTTTGTATCCTTCCAGCGCGTCAATGTGCTTCTGCAGCTCCGTACGCTTATCATCAGGCTTCACGGGCTTTTTGGTCTTCTTCCTCTTCTTCGAAGACTTTGATGGCTGGGACTGAATGTTTTGTCCACCATCACCAACTTTCAGCGTTGGGCGCGGCTTCAGCATCCCTTCAAAAATCTCGGGCTCCAGCGGGCTCTTCCACCTAATTGCCGGGCAAATTTCGAGATCTTTCAGCTTTCGTTTTGTTTTGGCTGAAAGAGCGACTTCCCATAGAGCTTCTTCTATAAAAGAGCATGATTCGCCTGGCGTGTCCATGTTTTTAGGAGTGTGTGGCTCAGGCGGGCTTACCTTCCAAATCTCAGACAGCGCGAATTTGCCCTGTTGGTATTGGTCCTTAATTCAGCCTTTGAAGACGAATCAATCTTTGATTGGATGGCTTACAGCTCGGTGGTAAGGACAGTAATTAAGATTGTTGGCATCGCCTGGTTGCAGCGGACGTCTTAGATCTTCCAGATTGATGAGCCTGTTGCGCACCGCCAGCTCGAACAGTCTCCTCGTTTTATCCCGAGGAAACGAATAAGGGCGTTTCAGCTTATCATTGAAGAATCGTTGTCTATCATTTTGGCGATCAGCTGGTTTTGGACCACTGGCTGCTGTTGAGCTTTGGCGACAAAGGTCGCTTTCCCTTTCTCCTTTTCGTTTCGAGGCTCCATTTTCGAGGATGACGGTCTATGGCCCATCTGATCCATTTGGGCCAGCTTGTCAATCAAGGCCTGGAAGGTAGTCGGCTTGAAGAACATCATGAATTGAGATATGGTCGTCTGCGGATCGAGGGTTCCCACAAACATGCCTACTACAGGAGCTTCTTAGATGCGTTGTTCTCATTTCGACCATAGGTTCCGCCACCAGATTGCATACTGAACCCATGTTTCTCCCGGCTTCACCCTGGCATTGATCAAGGCCGTGATTGGAGTATGTTCGCTGGCGCTTGCGAATCTTTGTGTAAACAGTAGCTCCATTTCTGCAAACGTCTTGACAGAGTCATTCGGGAACTCGGAATACCACTCGAATGCTGTCTCCGACAAGATGCCAACAAATTAGCGAAGCAGTAGCTTATCGTCACCTCCGGTGTTGCTGCACAGAGCCCTGAACTGAGCGACGTGCTGGTATGGATTACCCATCCCTTTATACACATGGAACTTAGGGATCGTATATCCCGGCGACTACTTTATTTGGTCGTACCAACCCGGATAGGGTCGTACAGTCTTGACGATTTGGCCAGCCGCTTCGCTCGCCTGATGAGCTCGTATCTGTTGAGCTATATAGACATCAAGGGCGGCTTTGGAGATCATCTCCTCTTTGGCTGCTGATAGAGCCGGAAGAGGGTTCGATGTCTTCCCTCTGTCGTCTTCAAGGATAATCGGGGGGACTTCAATTGGAGGATCCAGTTGTATCATCATCCCGACCAAATCTTAGAATAAAAGCGTCATTCGTTTTATGTTGGCCGCTTGTTCCACGACCTCTCTTTCTTTCTTCTCGAGGATTCTGCGGAGGAACTCAACATCGGTTTTTTGTTCATGACGCTGCTCTGACGATGTCCCTGGGCTTTCTTTTGGCCCAGTGAGTGCGACCATCTGTGTTAGTATCTCCTGGAGCTTTTGTTGTTGTTGCTCCTGAGCCTTAGTTACTGATCGGGTGAGTGGTCGATGGCCCATGGAGATACGGCTATCCTCTTTCCCGGATGTTATATAAACAGTGTTCACCACCATAGCCCCAGACTTAGGGCGTTTTGGTTCAGCTCCCTTGAAATTCGTCGCAGACATGGGGATTTTCTCCGGCTTTCTTCTTTTGTCGGCGGTCGAAGTTGAGGGGGCCGTTGCAGCGGGCACCCAAGTAGACGTCACCTTCTGTGGTACAACAGGGTGGTCCTTCTCTTGCCGAAAATTCATCTTCATTGGTTGGCGGGAGTAGTCTTGGACCTGTCGCCAGACCTTGTGAATTTTAGAGGAAAACCGCTGAAGGGGGTGCTCTAGCTTCGCCTTTCTAACATTCTCCACAGGCGGAGGAGATCTTTTTAGCACGGCGGTCGGAGAATTTTTGCGCACCCTCCTAAGTGGTTCAAAGTTGTTCCTAGTTGGAACAGCAGCATCAATTTCCACCGTTGGAGCTGGTAGGGTAAGTCCGGAAGGGGAACTTCCCCCAGCTTTCCTCACTCGACGCCAGTGGCGACGTCGAGCATGTCGAGCGGCCGAGACCACCTCTGCTGTTGGGGTAGCCGCATCGTGCTTCATGCTTTGATGAGAAACTGTTGTTAGTGTCAGCCTGTCAAAGACTGACGTCCGTTGAGAGGGGATGGCCAACGTGTCGAAGGCAGACTTTCGAGCAGGGGAAGCAGCCTTAGTGACTTCGCCTGAAGCGGGAGTTGGAGCGGACAGTCTATCGAAGGACGATCTCTTAGCAGGAGGTGCTTCTCCGATGATTTCGTTTATTGGGGTTGGAATGGCTATCCGCTTCGGGATAACTCCTTCAGGTATTGTAGGCTTTTCATGGGCCCATTGGGGCTCTGGCCTAGCCTGTTGAAGACTGAGGAACTGTATTTGGGAGACCCATTGAGAGGGGCCGCAGTAGTAGTAAGCCGATCAAAGACCAACTTCTTCGGAGCTTCTTGTGACGGCAGTGGGGCGTTGAAGCTCATTGGCGGGAGCATAGTCCTAAAGAACAGCCCAGTGGTGGCTTGCGTCACTTGTTTCACTGGCATCGTGAAAACGGAGGTCGCTTGAGGCCCATAGGTCACTCCTCCAGCAAGGACGGATTGGGAGTAGTTGCAGTTGAAAGCCATTGATCTTCTGTTTTCTGCATGGAGCAAGACATCAAATCTTAGTACCTCGAATCCAGGGGAAACCATAGCAAACCGTGATTCGTTCGCGAAACACGACACATGAAGTGTGGAGTGGAAAGAGGAAAAGGTCCCACCGAGCGTGCCAGAAACTGTTCTCCGCTGAAAAGACGCGACCGGGACGTTGGGACGTCCGGCCTAAATTTTGGGAGGCAGATGCTATTTGGTGTTATCCGTCAACCTCTCCGAAGATGCCAAGTTGATTTATGACACCATGTATCGAAGGTTTAAACGGATGCGGCCGATGTAGCAAACTTCTTCAGACTCCTCTTCATTGAGGGGTTTTTGATTGTGGGGAGGCTCTTCCCTGCAGGTGCAAGCCCCTGCAGTTAATTACGCTACCGCATCGCGGCAACCACTTTCTCCTTCTCCAGATGGTGACTTCGTATCGTGTGTGTTTGTTTTGTTTTTGGTTTCCCGTGGATTGTATACAGAGACTAATTTATGTTGTCGCCCGTAGGGCGTGGATTAGTTCAAATCCGTATTTTCTTAGATTTGGGTTTGGTTTGGGTTTAAGGATCGTTAATCTCATTGAGATTAAGATCAACTTAAACGTTGTTAAGGATACTTTAGTCTAATTTTTAGACTAAGATCTACTCAATGGGGGGTTTGGAATCATTTAAATCTAACGACGGAGAATTTGGGCTCTATCGTCTTAGTTTATAGACGTTGTGGTCCAGTGGGTTTAAGGATTATTAATCTCATTGATATTAGGATTAACTTAAATGTTTTTTAAGCATACATTAGTCTAATTTTTAGGCTAAGATCTACTTAACAATGTTTTGGGATCATTTAGATCCAACAAAAGAGCATTTGGACTCTTTTCTTTTAGTTTAGGGACATTGCGGTCCATAAGTGTAAGGACATCATAGTCCATAGAGTTTAAAGATATCATAGTTTGTAAAGTTTAAAGACATCATAGTATATGAGTTTAAGGACCTCATAGTCCATAAAGTTTAAGGACATCATAGTCCATGATTTTAAGGACCTCATAGTCCGTGGGGTTCTGATTTAATCAGTTTGGGAATGCGCCAAAAGTTATTGGTTGTTGGGACCCTCCATCTCTCTGAAGACGTTGAAGGATTACAACGACATGTATAAGAGGTATGAAGAGATGTACCCTTGAACCAATGTCCCGATTTAGGGAAGTGGGATAAACATCAGTTTTGCTGTCATCTGTTGGGAGCTTATTAGCTGTCTCGAGATCGGCTTTGGATACCCTAAGCATGAAGGGCTCAATTGATGGTCCTTGGAACATTTGGTCTGATTCTGGCTAATGTTAGCCCTTCATAGTGTTCAACACTAACATGTTTCTTAAGCGCTCACGTGCTCCCACGTGATATTCTGAGGCAGTGTTAAACACTGGAATTTGAGAATGCTCACGTGTCGCACGTGATGCATATAAGTGTTAAACACTTTAGCCCTGTGGCCGTAACGCGTAAGCACGCGAAGTGCCTTGAAATAGTATTAAACTTCAAGAATTTGAAGCGCTGCTTTTTTGAGTTTATTCTTTTGTTCTCTTCTGAGCGCTAAGCGCTATTTGGGTCACGTGGGATCACGTGAGGCAACCTAAAAGTGGGAACTGCCACAGATTTATTCCCCTTTCTTATTTTGTAAGTGTCAAGCATTACCATAGGGTCACGTGTGATCACGTGAGCCAATCTCGATTATTCCCTTTTGTTCATCAAAGGCACTCACGTAGCGGCACATACTCAGCTGTTATCATGTTGGTTGCTAATCCTTTTACGTGCATGGAGATCCTGAGTTTCGAAGCTTTCAAGCCCATTATTTTAAGACTTATTTTTTCTCTTAGGTTTGGGATCTGTATGACAGAATCTCCCTGATGAGAATTAAATTCTCAACTTGTGAGGAGATCTACTTCTGCAGATCTTTGCCATAAAGGAGAACGAAGTTCTCATATGAAGGGTTAAAACCTTGTTTCATCAGAGAAATTAAATTCCTATATACTTTTTGGGAGAATTAAATTCTCTGAACTTAGATCTCCCTCTAGGTTTTGGATCTGCATGGCAAAATCTCCCTGATGAGAATTAAATTCTCAACCTGTGGGAAGATCTGCTTCTGTAGATCTTAACCAGAGGAAGAACTAAGTTCTTTTTGGAAGAGTTAAACTCTTATGGAGGTGAAAAAGAGATGAGATATTCTCTGTATTTTGTTCCTTCTCTTATCTAGAGTTTCTTTTTCTCTTTTTCTCTCCAGAGAATTAAATTCTCTTTTCTTTTAAGATTACGAAGGGTTTCTCTCCTTTTTTTATCTTCTCTTTTCTCTGTCTATCCTCCTCTTTTTTTCTTTGTTTCTTTGCTCTTATTTATAGGAGAAAGAAGGGAATCAATTTGTTTAGCAAATCTCTCATTGAGAGATTTTTATTGATTTTTTGATCAACCAACATGATCTTTTTTATCACTTGGTGAATTTTATTCACCGCTGGATTTTTAATCCAAGAACTTCCGTTTTACAGAAGATATTTCTTTGGTCGTTCTTAACAAATTTAGGAAGATATTTCCTTGCACAGAATTTTTCTGCAGATTGGTGATTTTTAATCACCTTGGATCTTTAATCCAACGGCGCTCTGTTTTTATAGAGCGTAATCTTTCTTGTTTAGAAAGATCCAAGGAAGTATTTTCCAAATAATGCTTTTAATCTCTTTTAATTAGAATTTATTTTTATCAGTTCTGAAGTCATAGGAGTCTATCACGTGTAGCACGTGACCCTACCAAATTAAGCCGACCCAAGGGTGTCACGTGTTATCACGTGAGTTTCTTTTTGTCCCACTTGCTTTCTTTATTCAGTCTCCTGTATACTTTGCTTATAGAGGTCACGTGTCCGCACGTGAGATTCAGTTTTGGCTTAGTTTTGTTAAGCGAAGCGCCTATCACGTGTGCGCACGTGATGCTCCATTTGGGGACTTTCTCCGTTGCTCTATTTATTTATTTTCCGAAAGGGAACAGGGACTTGGTAGCGCCAGTTTAGAAAATTTTTGTTCCGCATTTCACCACGGTTTGATGGCCGAGGCGCTGCCGTAACCCAACATCAACTCTCCGCACCTCGATCTCCCGGCGTTCCATGATCTCCCTGATTAGGTGATACCGCCTCAAGATATGTCAGGATTTCTGATGGGAGCTAGGTTCCTTTGCTAAAGCTATAGCCCCATTGTTATCACAATACAGCGGTATTGGATCAACAATGGACGAAATCACCTGAAGTTCTGTTAAGAACTTCTTCATCCAGACTTCTTCTTTTGCGGCATCACAAGCAGCAATATACTCCGCTTCCATCGTCGAGTCAGCAACGGTGTCCTGCTTGGAGCTCTTCCAACAGACCGCCCCTCCGTTGAGGGTAAAGACATAACCCGACATGGACTTTGAGTCAACCTTGTCACTCTGGAAGCTGGAGTCAGCAAAAGCCTCGATCTGGAGGTCTTTACCACCAGACACCAAGAACATCTCCTTGGTCCTTCTCAGGTACTTGAGAATGTTCTTTACTGCTGTCCAGTGCTTCTCCCCAGAGTTTGACTAATACCGGCTTACCACGCTTAGTACGTAAGCAACATCTGGTCTGGTACACAACATCGCATACATTATAGAGCCTACCACAGAAACGTAGGTTATAATTGATATGCGATCCTTTTCCAAATCAATCATTGGAGACATATCTTTGGAAAGGGTGATTCTGTGACAAGCCAGTAGATTACTGCGCTTCGAATCTTCCATACTGAATCTTTTCAGTATGGTGTCGATGTACCTAGACTGTGAAAGTCCCAACATCCTCTTAGATCTATCACAATAGATCTGAATCCCCAGAATGTAGGAGGCATCACCCAGGTCTTTCATGGAGAACCTTTATGAAAAGAATCTTTTGACTGATTGTAGCATAGGAATGTAATTTCCTATAAGCAGAATGTCATACAAGTACAAGACGAGGGATACCACATTTCTTGCCACAATCTTACTATAAATGCATGGTTCATTAGGATTTTTGATAAAGTCGAATTCTTTGACCGTCTCATCAAAACAGATGTTCCAACTCTGCGATGCCTGCTTTAGTCCATAAATGGACTTAAGCAACTTGTACACTTTCCCGCTGCTCCCACTCTGAATGAAACCCTATGGCTGATCCATATAGACGCACTCTTATAAATTTCCATTTAGAAAAGCGGTCTTTACGTCCATCTGCCTAATTTCATAATCGTGGAAGGCAACAATGGCAAGAAGGATCCGAATGGATTTGAGCATAGCCACTGGAGAAAAGGTTTCATCATAGTCCAAATCAGGTCTTTAACGAAATCCTTTTGTAAAAAGTATAGCCTTATTGTTGGATGTAGTGCCCTCAAAGTCAATTATTGGATCGCAGGTACGTGATTGCAATGATTGAGGGAGGACCTATACCGGTAGGACTGTCTTACTCGAGATGATAGTATGCTATCTGGTTTGCCTTATCATTCGTGTACAGGTTCAGGTGACTGATCACTATTACACGTTGATAGAGCCCTTAGGATCCTGCTTGACTACCAACAGTATGATGGCGATCATATACGTGAGAGTTGGGTAGTCTATAAGCACATCCTTAAAAGTGGTCCCTAGTCATAGGAGTTTCGAGACAGGGCATCGATACTCCGTAGTAGACTAGTGTATACAGTCGAGACCCCGATGAGGGGCGGTGGCCGGTCTCACAAGCTACCGGTGACAGTTTGATCACCTAAGATGTATACAGGTGCTCATTGGGTTATGAGTACACCGGACAGGACTCGCCGGGAACCTGCTAGTTGGTATTTATACCTAGCGTCAGATAGCAGTTCCCTGGTGACATGTGTACAGGTTAGTTCATCGACCTGAGGTCGTCATTTGTCTCGTGTGAGTTCCCACCGTGCTTTGATTTCTACCCTACCACGGCTCAAAGGAGTCGTGCAAACAGGTCTTTTTTGGGTACAGTCCCGAGCCACATGGAGGCAAGTGAGCCGATCCGCAGGGGATTCTTCTCTCCCGGTATTGGGGGTAAGATCGCGCTGTGTCTAGGAGAGCCATTACACAAAGCCCTCGGCCGAGACAGGAGATTTACTGGTAGGTACTCCAGTAATATCTCAGGGTGTTCTGGGCTACACTCTGACATGACTTATACCGCTATTGCGGGTCTGACGTTACCAGCCCCTTAGGCCCGATATGCGATACTCATAGACGAACGGACCGGACTGTATGTATATTGTCACTGTTAGGCTCAGTAGGGTTCCAGGATGAGTTTGCTCATCGGCTTCCCTTGAGGTCAGTACATGGGCATCCATTACGCACTGCTAGTGCCGCTGACGTGCTTGTGGTTAAACCCGCTGCCAGGGTACTGATGAGTCATTAGAGTCCCCCACAGATAGTTTCCCAAGTTCGGGCGAAACGTTGTGGAGGCCGTATGGTTTTATGGCAGGGTTCGGAAAATGCACGTGCATTTATGCACGTGTCATATTTCGGGCAGATAATACTGGCGGGCTTTGGTTTAAGCCGGATCCATGTATTATATTGAGTCGGAATATTTTAGTCTCTCATTTTCGTATTCGGTCGGAATATGGATATATGTATGTATATACAGGTGAGAGGTATTTTCGTAATCCGTTACGAGAATATTTTAGAATATGAATTTCTTTTTGGATTAATCATTTTGGTTTAATTGATTATTTGTTTTGGAAAGGTTGACTCATTATGGATGACACATTATTCTAGCATGTTCATTAGTGACTCATGCTAATGAGTCACTAAGTGAGTCATGAAGAATTAAATGTGTTTTGTTTTCTGAAGAGATATTTTGAGGAGATATTTGATTAGATATTTCTCTTTGGTTTTTTGATAAAAGACATCAACCTCATTCATCTATTCACAAGAGAAGGAAAAAAGTGAGAAGTTCATTATGCTTGGCTTTTCTTTTGCTCACTAGTTTTTCTTGAATTCACCATTTCCAAACTCTAGCATCTTCTTCAACCTCCACTCTTACCCTCTCATGTGATGAGAACTGATTAGTCGAAAATATTGCATATTTTAGCCGGCAATTTCCTCATCATTTGCATTCATATAGAAGTGTTCGGCATTCATATTTCACATATTAGCAAAACTGTCGCAAAATATCAGATTGCATGTGTTAGACTCTAAAACCGGCACTATACAGGAAATTGACTGCATTTCATGGCATCACATCATTCCTATATTGCGCAACACTTGTTTTGAGATCTGTGCAGGAAAATCCAGAAGAAAGGCCAAAATGTACATGGTACCGATCAAAAATTACGCCAACTTAATGATTTCAGTTCTGGTATCAATCCAAAGGGACAAATAAAATTCAACATATCAGATAAAGCCCTAAATAGCAGCCCAAGACCAAACCAGAAGTTTAAAGCCCCAAGCCAACAACATGGCCGCGGAACCGCGGCCGGAGCCGGCTTGCGCCGCGGTTCCGCGGCGACTTGATGACGTCACCACTTCATCTTTGCACCATAACTCCTATGTCAGCATCCACACTTCAGAAAGACACTCCAAGTTCCAGAAGACTCCAGATACTTCTGCGAGATCAGCAAGCTTTTGGATCAACACTAAACTAGCCTTGTATTTTAGAAACTTCTCCCTAAACCCTAGCTTAAACCCTAAGCTAAGCCTAACTAACTACTTCTAGAAGTCTTTCAACAAACTTTTGGAGGGAACTCAAGAAGGCTTAGGGTTTGGGTGATCTATAAATAAGACCCTAGACTCACTTGTAAAAAAATCCAATAATTGAAAGGATCCTCTAGTTCAATTTAGTAGCCAATTTAGATCCATTCACTCTCTTTCTTCATCTTCTTCTTCCACAAGTCTAGTGAGAGGACTTGTGTGAAACCCTAACCCTAATTCCAATCAAAAACCAAGATCCCGAGTACCCATCAAGCAAGAAGCCTTGCAACCTTTTATGAGCCGAGCCGATCTTCAACAGGGCAAGTGGTCCAAGCCGATCCGCGACTCACGGAGCCGAGCGAACCCAATTCGACAATTTAGTTCTTCCTCTTGTAGTTCTTGAGCGACTGTGATCAAATTGTTGATATAAATAAAAGGTGATATTCTTTTATCTTGTTTTCATTAAATTCTTGCATCATGATTCAATCTAAATTTCTAGTTACAATTCTTGTTGTGATGTTTGAGTAATACTCCGCTCGTCGAGGAGTCGAGACGATCAATAGAATGATGATGTAATATATCTTAAATCGATTCTTGAAACCTACGAGTTTTGTAAACCCTAGCAAGTTCAAGAATCGACGACCCAATTCGTTGTGATGCTTTCTTGATTGATATCGCTCGAGATTGGGGAGTTACGATCGTTTCTTGAAATTGCTTGAGGCTAGAGTGTGAATGATATCAACGAAAGAACAAGGGTTAAAGGATGAAACTCTAGTTTCATCAAGAAAGCCCTAACTCTCGTCGATCATCATCGATCTAGTATCAATCCTTCGAAGGACAAGAACACGAAATCTTGATATTACATCACATCTATAGATCCGATCGATTCCTACGAGCCTCATTTAGATTCTTGACATTTGGTTGGAAATATCATCGAAACCCTGATTCTCGATTGTTTATCAGTTTCTTGATTCTTGATTAAACTCGTGACACCTGAATCAATCGATAAATTCTTGAATCTTGTTTTCTTTTCTTTTCAATTAACTTTTCAATTCAAACAAATTAAATACAGAAACGAATCGCACAATTCCTGTGGACGATCCGCACTCGCTTACGATCTACAACTGACACCGTAGTTGATTGCGGTCAAATATAATTTTTTGATTGTGAACTTTATTCAATTTTCTAATTACCGACACAAAGAGACTCTTATCGATCAAATGAAACCGTTATCGGGAATCATATGAGTTGATTTACTTACTCAGTCTCGCATTTTACGATCAATCAAATGGCGCCGAAATCGGGGACTATTTGAGTTGATACTTTTACATACACAATCCGGAAATATACGACAATCAAAATGGCGCCGCTGCCGGGGATTACGCGCTAATTCGTTTCATATTAAAGTTTGATTTGAAAGATTTATTTCATTGTTATTTTGAGATCAAAATTCGTGCAAACCCTAAACGATTTATTGTGGTTCATTGCAAGAAAATCTGGAGCTGTTTGGCAATTGAAGAATTTTTTTGGAAAATTACATAGGACTAGGGAAGTGATCAGGAGTATTCTGCAAATTTCCTTTTCAAGAGATCGCATCATTCGACCGCGGAAGGGCGGCATTAACCTCCAATTACGGCGGAATCGCGGCAAGCTTGGGGGATCTCTGCAAAATTTTTGCTTCAGGTACTTTCTTAACTTCTCGTCTCTCCTCTTTTTAGCTCCAACTGACAATTTTCTGCAGGATTCTTTGCAATTAATCGCAGCTGGCAAATTGCAAAATTAAATTTGTGCGTGATTTTGTTTCTTGGTTGTTTGCATTCTAAATACGGATATTAAAGGGCACGGCCAAATCCAAATTAGGTGGGGATTTCATTACCCTTCCTAGGCCCCGAAAACCATAAAACTTGCATCCGCATTGACCCACATTAACTAAAAGAAATCTAGAGATGACTCTAAGGACTGTCGCGCTCACTTAGGAAAGAAGAAGGCCGTGGGTAATTCATTGCTTATCCGCGTTTTCTTGTGGTGCCTAGGAAAGTGTGTCGAAGGCTAGTGGTTATTAATTAGGCCCACTACTTACGTAGTGGAGTACCTTCCCACTTACCTGGCACTTACCTGGCCACAGGGAAACAAAGAGGCAGTGGAGGATTCTATCCTGCGACTTGTCTTTTGGCAGTTAGGAGCGGTCTAGAGCCGGACCTAGGTGACAACTAGATTCTACGGTTTGTGTGCTGTATTTGTTGTGTCGCATCATATTTTTCAAAAATCCGTCACTTTTTCAAAGCAAACACCGCATTCATTTACCCCTAATTATAAGTCAACGCTGCCACTTATACTAACCCTTTTTAGTACAAGATAGGCTGGACACGGGATTCTAGTGCCCGTCTAGTCCGCATACCCTTTATCGACTCCGAAGTCGATATTTCTCCTTTTACCTTTTCTTTACCTACTACCACACCCACACCGATGGATCCGACTCCATCAAACTTCTTTAACCCTAATCTGCCGCCGTCCGTTGGTGCGCAGAATCCACACGGCATCTCTCTCTAGGAGAGGTGCTATCCACTTCGAGGTCCTCTTTCTACCTGCTTATCCACACCACCAGCCAATGGGGATTACTTTGAGATTAAACCCCAGTATATCAATCTTTTACCCAAATTCCACGGACTCGAGACTGAGGACGCTTACGTTTTCATTACCAAATTTGAAAACGTATGCGCAATGATGGGTACGTCACAACTTTCAGTGGATGCGATGCGTCTACTACTTCTTCCATTTACATTGTGCGATATAGCCGAGAAGTGGCTATATAACACTACCGCACACTCTATTACGAATTGGGAAGAATTCGTCGCTACATTCCTTAAGAAATTTTACCCAATACAAAAGACAGCTCGAATCCGTAGCGAACTGAATCAATTTTCCCAGCTCCCTACTGAACCATTCTCTAAATGCTCTGAACGTTTCAAGGATCTTTTGGTTCAGTGTCCTCATCACGGCATCCCGAGATGGGAATTGTGCCGAATCATTTATGAGGGCATTAACCCAAACACTAAACAGAGCCTTGAAAACATGTGTCAAGTTACTTTTATGACCAAGGATGATGGGGAAGCTTGGAAGTATTTAGAAGAGTTTGCTGAAAAATCACTACAGTGGGAGAGTGGAACCCAACCATTGAATAGGGGTAGCGTACACCAAATAGATCTGTCCATAGGTGTTCGAGCTGAGATAGCAGCAATACAAAAGAAGCTCGACGCTATGGAACACAAATTTTCTGCAGCCTCCCTAAACCCAGTGTCGCTCCCCAAAACTGTTTGTGGGTGCTGTTCTGATCCGTCTCATCTAACGGAAGAATGTCCATTAAACTCTGCGTTTCAAGGTCACGAGCATACAAATGCCGCATTTCAAAAACCTCGAAATGATCCATATTCTTCCACGTACAATCAGGGTTGGAGGAATCACCCGAATTTCGCTTGGAACCAAAACCAATCTCAAAACAAGGTTCCAAACACGAATAATTTTCAAAAGGCTCTTCCTCCACCACAACAGCAACCCCTTCAACTCACTCAGCACCCCTACCAGTCACAAAATTTCCAAAACCAGGGCAACACTCCTGCACAGTCTAATCCTATGCAGTTGTCCTGTTCTGACGAATTCTCTCAATTCACTCAAACCATGAAATCACTTTTATCAAATTTCATAGAGGTTTCGACTGAGGTTAGATCTTCCGTCAGTGAGATAAAGAAAAACTCTGCGTCCCAAGCTGAGAGTATCAGATCGATGGAAGCTGAAATCGCACGCCTTAAAGCCGAAATGAGTGCGAGAGAAAAAGGGAAACTTCCCTCTCAACCCCTACAGAATCATGGGCATTACAATGTTAATGCCGTCACAACGTTGAGATCGGGAAGAGTGCTGAACAATCATGTCGGGGAAGGTATTGATGATACTGAAAATCATGTCAACACCCCGGCTGAGACCTTTCCACACACACACACACTTCTCCTTCTGATCCTTCTTCTTCTACCACACCATCTTCTCGAGAGCCTATTCTCCATTTCCCATTAGGCTCGACACCTTCTCCCAACCCTTATAGTTCTCCACAGACGGTCCCCACACCTCTTTTGGGACCTCGTCTATACCCTCTTCCTTCTCCTATGATGGACCCAGCGCTTATTGCGAAAGCTCCTTACTCGAATCGGTTAAGGGGTAATAGAACGAGTCTTCATATGGAGAAAATTATGGAAATGTTCAAACAGGTTAACATCAACATCCCTCTCCTAAATGCAATTCAACAAGTCCCCGCTTATGCGAAAATTCTTAAGGACTTGTGCACTAGGAAGAGGAAGACCCAAGTGCCGAAGAAGGTCTTCATGGCTAATAATATCAGCACTGCTTTTATTCCCCAGCTACCAAAGAAACGAAAGGACCCAGGATGTCCTACAATATCGATTTCTATTGGGGGTAAAAACATAAATCGTGCTCTTTTAGACCTTGGCGCAAGTGTTAACCTACTCCCTTATTCTGTCTATGAGCAACTAGGGATTGGAGAGCTGAAACCTGCTCACTGCACTCTCCAGATGGAAGACCGATCTATCACCAAACCGAGGGGTGAATTAGAGGATGTGTTGATAAAGGTCGGGGAATTTGTTTTCCCTGTAGAATTCTTTGTACTCGACACACATCCTGTAGCGAACCCCCGGGGTCAAATTCCGGTGATTCTAGGTCGTCCTTTCCTTGCCACTTCCAACGCTGTTATAAACTGTAGAAACGGTTCAATGAATTTATCATTTGGAAATATGACCATTGAACTAAATATCTACAAAGTTGGAAGTCAGCCATCAGAACCCTCTGCTCATATTTTAGATGTATGCTCTGTCCATGAGATCGCTCCCGATAGTTGTGGAGCTGAGGAACTTTGCTTTACTGATCTCGATGACATTACCACATCTCTGTTTGACTTTGCACAAGATCTTAGTGAGGACACTTTACATACACTTGAGTCATGCACTTCTGACTTTTCTCCACCCGAGTCTGTATCTTTCACAGGCTCTGAGCTTCTTTGTAAATCCAAAAATCACTCAATGATCCCTCCTTCTATCATTTCTTCGCCCGAATTAGATCTAAAAATTTTACCCTCTCATCTGAAATATGCTTATTTAGGTGAGAAGGAGTCTTTACCGGTTATAATATCCGCTTCTCTAGCATTAGAGCAAGAGAATGCACTTTTATCGGTATTGAGATCTAACAAAGAGGCGTTTGGTTGGAGTATGGAGGACATCAAAAGGATTAGTCCCTTGATAGTTGAACATCATATACATGTGATGGATGATGCCAGACCAACCCGAGAACCACAGAGACGGTTGAATCCCGTCATGAAGGAAGCTGTCATGAAAGAGATCGTCAAATGCTTAGATAATGGTATTATATACCCCATCTCCGATAGCCAATGGATGAGTCATATACATGTCGTTCCTAAGAAATCCGGCATCACTGTTATAACCAATGAGGCGAATGAGTTGATTCAGACACGCGCCCAAACTGGGTGGCTTGTATGTATCAATTATAGAAAACTCAACGCTGCCACGAGGAAAGACCATTTTCCTCTACCATTCATTGATCAGATGCTGGAACGCTTAGCAGGACGAGAGTATTATTATTTTATGGACGGATACTCAGGCTATAATCAGGTCCCCATCGCCAAAAAGGATCAAGATAAAACCACTTTTACTTGTCCTTTTGGTACCTTTGCTTACAGTCGCATGCCCTTCGGGTTATGCAATGCTCCCGCTACCTTTCAGCGGTGTATGATGGGGATATTCTCTGATATGGTAGAGAATTTTCTGGAGACCTTTATGGACGATTTCTCGATTTTTGGAGACTCTTTTTCTGATTGCCTTTCGAATCTTGACGCTGTTCTTACTCGTTGCAAAGAGAAGAACTTGACTTTGAACTGGGGAAAATGCCATTTTATGGTCCAAGAAGGAATTGTTCTTGGACATGTTATTTCACAGAAAGGCATTGAGGTTGACAGAGCTAAGATAGATGTTATTCAAAACCTCCCTCATCCCAAAAGCGCCAAAGATATTCGATCTTTCCTTGGCAATGCGGGCTTTTATAGGAGATTCATTAAGGACTTTAGCAGAATTGCTAGACCTTTAACTCTTCTCCTGGCCAAGGATACGACCTTCCATTTTGACTCGGACTGCGAGACAACTTTCGACTCACTTAAACACTCATTCACTTCAGCCCCCGTTTTATCATCACCAAACTGGGACTACCCCTTTGAGCTAATGTGTGATGCATCCGACTTTGCAGTAGGTGCAGTCTTAGGACAGCACATCGAAAAGATGCCACATGTAATATACTATGCAAGTAAGACCCTGAATGATGTGCAAATCAATTATACAACCACAGAAAAAGAACTTTTAGCGGTTGTATTTGCATTAGAAAAATTCAGGCCTTACTTAATTGGCTCACCTATAGTTGTTAATACTGACCATTCCGCTTTAAAACATCTTCTGGCGAAGAAAGATGCAAAAGGTCGACTAATACGTTGGATCCTACTGTTACAAGAATTTGATCTTGTTATCAAAGATAAAAAAGGATGTGAAAACGTAGTAGCTGACCATCTTTCACGCATCTCTTCTTCCCCTGTGACCCTGCCGATCAATGACTCGTTTCCTGACGAGCAACTCTTGAGCGTATCCAATGAACCATGGTTCAGGGATATTGTGAACTATCATGCCACGGGACTGATACCCAGCGATTGGTCGAAACAGGACAAATACCGTTTTCTATCCCAAGTAAAACACTTTTACTGGGATGAGCCCTATTTGTTTAAATATTGTCCTGATCAGATCATTCGCCGGTGTGTCCTGAATGAAGAGTTCAAGAGTGTTCTTTCTTTTTGTCATGATCAGGCCTGTGGGGGTCACTTCGGTCCTAAAAAGACAGCGGAAAAGGTTTTGCAATGTGGATTTTATTGGCCGACCTTATTCAAGGACGCATTTGACCATTGCAAAACCTATACACAATGTCAGTATACGGGTAGAATCTCCCAGAGGAATGAAATGCCTCCGCAACCCATCTTGGTTGTTGAAATATTCGATGTTTGGGGTATTGATTTTATGGGTCCTTTTCCCAACTCCTTTGGGAATTTGTACATACTGCTGGCGGTTGATTATGTCTCAAAGTGGGTAGAAGCCATTCCATGTCGCACTAATGACAAGAAAGTTGTCATTAAGTACTTAAAAGAGAATATCTTTTCGCGATTTGGACACCCACGCGCTATTATTAGCGATAATGGGACACATTTCTGCAACAGGTCTTTCGAGACTCTGATACGGAAATACTCAATCAACCACCGACTTTCTACACCCTATCACCCCCAAACAAGCGGGCAGGCTAAAATCTCAAACAGACAAATCAAACTTATCCTGGAGAAAACTGTTGCTGAAAATAGAAAAGACTGGTCGACCAAACTGACGGATGCTCTTTGGGCATTCCGAACTGCATATAAGACCGACCTAGGGATGTCTCCATATAGGATAGTGTTTGGAAAAGCATGCCACTTACCTGTCGAGATAGAGCATAAAGCATTGTGGGCTATTAAAGAAATAAATTTTGATTTAAACCTTGCTTGCAACTTTCGGAAGCTGCAACTTAATGAGCTAAGCAAACTCCGCGATGAAGCTTATGATAACGCAGTAATCACAAAGAATAGGACTAAGGTTTTTCATGATAAAAACATTTTGAGGAAAACATTTTCACCTGGTCAACAAGGCCTTCTTTATGATTCACGATTACACCTTCACGCGGGTAAGCTCCAATCTCTATGGAAGGGACCTTTTGTTGTGTGGTCTGTATATCCGCACGGGGCAGTAGAAGTAGAAAATGTTAAAAACGGCACCGTTTTCAAAGTAAATGGGCATAGACTAAAGCCGTATTTTTCCACTGACCCCACGGAGGAGCTCCTGTTCTTACAGGAGCCAGTTTATTTGGATTAAAATTCCTCCATCTCACCTTCATATCCAGTATATCATTGCATCATCTTTTGAATGGAGGTGAGTAAAAAGAATAAGTTTTGGGGAAGTTCTTCACTTATATATTTTGTCCCCACTAATAATTCCTCCCAGACTTACATGTTTTTCAGATATAGCTGTTGGCAACAGTGAGGACACTGTTGAAAACAAGTTTGGGGGAGGTTTGTGCTTATTTTTGCATCATTTGCATATCATTTTGCATAAGCACAAAACATTTCTTTTAAAAATCTATAAAAATTGAAAAAATTTCAAAACCCATAAAAATTTAAAAATTTTCAAGTATAAAAATAATTTTAATATTTACACTTTTTTGTATATAAATAAGATAATGAAAGTTTAGATACTGAACAATTACATCCATGAGATTAGAAAAATTTAAGAAACCTAGGAAAATTAAAAGTTTTCTTATACGAATTAGTAATAAGTAGTTATGAGCCGTTGTCCTAAGGGTTAGTAAGATGAAGGACGTCATTAATCTGAGGATAAAAATAAGTCTGAAAAATAGTTTCTATTCTGGAAGCCAAACATTTTGAACGTTGCTACCTTGCTATTCGCACTTACACACGTCTTAAAGCCTAGGATAGTAGAGGATACCTTGAAATGCTCTTGTCTTAAAGCCAAAAGTATGAAGGAAATAAAAAGAAAAATGAATAAAAAAATATATAAAGTGGTGAGAAAAATGGACACTGGTTTTGTTATCACCAAGGGAAATAAAAAAATGTATAGCGAGGGTGCTTCTTCACCTAGTGCCCTAAGACCAACTGGTCTGGGAGTCACTGCTATGCCTGAGGTGGTGCAAGACGAGGAAAATACACCAAGTAAGCAAGCACAGGAGTAATCGGTCGGTTAATACCTCAAGAAGTATTAACGGTCGCATGAAAGTGTGTGAGAAATCTCATCTAAATATTCATTAATTAAAAAGTACTGAGACTGATGGGCAAGAGTATGATAGCTTGAATTGAATTCTCCGGGTGTAGGGATGTCCTTTACACACACGCAGGGTTATATGATCGATATTTGGAAGAAAGATAGGAATGAAGAATAAGACGATGTTTTATTGAGGGAGGACGTGATTTCTGACATCTTTTCATGACCATTAAGATAGGGCTCATGACAACCGAAAAGCTAGCTTAGTTGGAAACCCTAATTTTCAAGGCTTTTCTTTTACAATTCTTTTCTTTAAATGTAATATTCATGATCTTTCTTTTATTATTGGATTTTGTGGCTGCAATCCGCTGAAAACCCTCAGGAGACAACACTCCTCCTACTAGGGACACCTAGAGGTTTAAAGACTTGTTGCACGTGCTCAGTGCAATCGTGTTGCCTACGAAAGTGTGCTAGTTAGTTTTTCTCTTTCTTTATTTTTTCCTTCTCTTTTAATAAAACAGTTCGCTCGAGACGATCGAAATTAAGTTTTGGGGAATTTGATTAGTCGAAAATATTGCATATTTTAGCCGGCAATTTCCTCATCATTTGCATTCATATAGAAGTGTTCGGCATTCATATTTCACATATTAGCAAAACTGTCGCAAAATATCAGATTGGATATGTTAGACTCTAAAACCGGCACTATACAGAAAATTGACTGCATTTCATGGCATCGCATCATCCCTATATTGCGCAACACTTGTTTTGAGATCTGTGCAGGAAAATCCAGAAGAAAGGCCAAAATGTACAAGGTACCGATCAAATATTACGCCAACTCAATGATTTCAGTTCTGGTATCAATCCAAAGGGACAAATAAAATTCAACATATCAGATAAAGCCCCAAATAGCAGCCCAAGACCAAACCAGAAGTTTAAAGCCCCAAGCCAACAACATGGCCGCGGAACCGCGGCCGGAGCCGGCTTGCGCCGCGGTTCCGCGGCGACTTGATGACGTCACCACTTCATCTTTGCACCATAACTCCTATGTCAGCATCCACACTTCAGAAAGACACTCCAAGTTCCAGAAGACTCCAGATACTTCTGCCAGATCAGCAAGCTTTTGGATCAACACTAAACTAGCCTTGTATTCTAGAAACTTCTCCCTAAACCCTAGCTTAAACCCTAAGCTAAGCCTAACTAACTACTTCTAGAAGTCTTTCAACAAACTTTTGGAGGGAACTCAAGAAGGCTTAGGGTTTGGGTGATCTATAAATAAGACCCTAGACTCACTTGTAAAAAAATCCAATAATTGAAAAGATCCACTAGTTCAATTTAGTAGCCAATTAAGATCCATTCACTCTCTTTCTTCATCTTCTTCTTCCACAAGTCTAGTGAGAGGACTTGTGTGA
Organism: Agapanthus africanus; assembly: GCA_030015575.1. Taxonomy (NCBI): domain Eukaryota; kingdom Viridiplantae; phylum Streptophyta; class Magnoliopsida; order Asparagales; family Amaryllidaceae; genus Agapanthus; species Agapanthus africanus. The sequence continues at coordinate 224,217,325 of JASDDO010000010.1, forward strand.
AACCCTAACCCTAATTCCAATCAAAAGCCAAGATCCCGAGTACCCATCAAGCAAGAAGCCTTGCAACCTTTTATGAGCCGAGCCGATCTTCAACAGGGCAAGTGGTCCAAGCCGATCCGCGACTCACGGAGCCGAGCGAAGCCAATTCGACAATTTAGTTCTTCCTCTTGTAGTTCTTGAGCGACTGTAATCAAATTGTTGATATAAATAAAAGGTGATATTCTTTTATCTTGTTTTCTTTAAATTCTTGCATCATGATTCAATCTAAATTTCTAGTTGCAATTCTTGTTGTGATGTTTGAGTAATACTCCGCTCGTCGAGGAGTCGAGACGATCAATAGAATGATGATGTAATATATCTTAAATCGATTCTTGAATCCTACGAGTTTTGTAAACCCTAGCAAGTTCAAGAATCGACGACCCAATTCGTTGCGATGCTTTCTTGATTGATATCGCTCGAGATTGGTGAGTTACGATCGTTTCTTGAAATTTCTAGAGGCTAGAGTGTGAATGATATCAACAAAAGAACAAGGGTTAAAGGATGAAACCCTAGTTTCATCAAGAAAGCCCTAACTCTCGTCGATCATCATCGATCTAGTATCAATCCTTCGAAGGACAAGAACACGAAATCTTGATATTACATCACGTCTATAGATCCGATCGATTCCTACGAGCCTCATTTAGATTCTTGACATTTGGTTGGAAATATCATCGAAACCCTGATTCTCGATTTTTTATCAGTTTCTTGATTCTTGATTAAACTCGTGACACCTGAATCAATCGATAAATTCTTGAATCATGTTTTCTTTTCTTTTCAATTAACTTTTCAATTCAAACAAATTAAATACAGAAATGAATCGCACAATCCCTGTGGACGATCCGCACTCGCTTACGATCTACAACTGACACCGTAGTTGATTGCGGTCAAATATAATTTTTTGATTGTGAACTTTATTCAATTTTCTAATTACCGACACAAAGAGACTCTTATCGATCAAATGAAACCGTTATCGGGAATCATATGAGTTGATTTACTTACTCAGTCTCGCATTTTACGATCAATCAAATGGCGCCGAAATCGGGGACTATTTGAGTTGATACTTTTACATACACAATCCGGAAATATACGACAATCAAGAACCAAAGAGTGTTTGAGACAAAGTATTCTACTCGTTCTCTACTTCATCTTTGGTCATCTCTTTTAGCAGACATGATGACCGAGTTGCCTCGGCATAGAGGCGGCAGCCCGTTTAAAGATCCGTAGATATGGTGCCACCTCGACGAGGAGCAAGGAGATCGGAGTTGCCGTAAAGGAGCGTGGGATGATGGCTAAAGACCGAAGGACTCAGATCGTTTGGTATAGCCTTTCTACCTCTTTACAGTTTGTTAGTTTAGCGTTAATGGCAAGATCCGGGTTATAGTATGCGATAGCGCCAGTTGTAAAAGTTTTTCTCCTCATTTGGCGTCAGATTGGCGGCCGGGGCGCTACCGTAGACTTACATGGTATCAGAGCCACGCCATTAACCTTTACTAACTTGTTTTAACGCGTTTAAAACAACGATCGAACGAAATTTCCAAAACCGCATTTTTCAGTGTAAAGTTTCTGTCGATTTTTTAAACAGGTCTAAAAATCATTTTGAGTATCTCAGAAAATCGAGGAGGCTTTTTTAAGAATTCTACTGAAATTTGGTTCTGTGACTCCACAGTACTGCCGCGGAACCGCCGCACAAACCATGGTTTGGCCGCGGTTCCGCCGTAGGTTTGGGGCCAAACAGTACAATTTTTCTACAGTAATGTCTTGCATAGAAAATTGTGGTTTCTGGAATATTTCTTTTGGGCCCAGATTTTGTTTGTGTACTGCAGATGTACGTGGGCCCACTTCGGAAAGTTTTGTCGATCGGAATTTTAAACTTGTTAGTTTACAGTACTTACATTATATCTCCGACCGTGAATGTCATTCGAGCGGTAAATTGCGTCTAATTTCTATAGTCCTTTTAGACGGGTTTGCGAACGTGACATTCGCGTTGATTTTCTGTGTTGTGCTGTGATGTTGCGGATTTGTCGTGGTGGATAGCGGTGTGCATTGGTAGTGCAGTTTGGATTTATTTGTACATTGGATATTGCGGGGCGAGCGTCCAACATGTGGACTGCCGTCACTGCCTGTTTGTATAATATTCTTTTGGGGCACGACCGGGCTGAGGTCGATGTACCCGTTGTACATATTTTTCATTTCTGTAATAGGTTTACCCCGCGACGGAGTGCACGGATAGCCGGGTTCTGGAGGGCAACGGGTCCGCATCTCATGGCTTTGAGAGGAGAGGGGCCTCACTCTAGAATTGGAAGACTATTCGCCGCACTCGTAGGGCGTACAGGTTGACCCAAGGAGGGGTGCTCAAGTTACCGGATTCCGTGAAGTGCAGGGTGGTCCATTCACTTTGCTGTAGGGGGCTGCCTCGCTTCAGGTTTTGGCGGGAAACTTGCCGCACCCATAGGGGTCTAGGTTTCATTGTACAGGCTATGCACACGACCAGGGGAACGTCGGGTTTCAGCAGCGGCTCTGTGAAACCAGAGGATCCCAGATTATCTGTATTGTTCTGTGATGCTTATTACTTTTCTGTAATGTTGCATATTATCATGCCTGGAGCGATTATTGTTTATTGGTATATAAACTAGTAGATGTTGTATATGTTTTGCACCTGCGCTAGTCCAGTCCCCGCTATGTCGTTAGTTAAGTAACCTAACGGGTGATGACGGGACCCAGTGACGAATGCTGATGGCATATACGTACATTTTATTTTCGTTCTTTTCTGGTGTGATTAATTGATGGGACTGCGTTGATTCTGATCAATGCAAAGGAAAACAAACTTGTTTGGATGTTGTTGGAACACTTTTAAAAAGTGTTATTACAAAGACGTTTTCTTTTGTTTTGCATAATGGTATTCAGTTGGAATATCCTGCACCTCATTCGACGAGGCAAGGGCCGAGATCCCTTCACCGGGGGTGACCCCTTGGGCAGAAATTTGCATCAGGGTAATAACTTCACTATAGTCGATTACATGTTGCTTTGCATCGCGGTATTCAGTTGGAATATCCTTCACCTCATTCCACGAGGAAAGAGCCGAGATCCCTTCACCGGGAGTGACCTATTTAGCAAAGGTTTTCGCCACTATATTTTTATAAAAAGCTATCGGGTTCCTTCAATGAAATCAAGTTCATGTTAGTGTATATGCCCTAGGGGCCATTATTGTATCATACTAGTTTGTATATTACTTAATGGAAGCTTGGGATATTCACATGTATATAACAGTCTTGCTAAACATAATAGTATGCTACTTGGTTTTTCTATCTTAATATGTGAGTATACGTATTGATAGAGCTCTTAGGATCTTGCTTGACTACAAGCGTTGTGATGGCAGTCACACTAGTGGGGGCTGGGTAGTCTACAAGCACATCCTTATTCAGGTCCCTAGTCGTAGGATTATCGAGACAGGGCATCGATACTCCAGAGTAGACTAGTGTGTACGCTTCTCATCCCAGTTGGGGAGATAGTCTGTCCCACAGCCGTCAGTACGTCGTACTGGAGATAGTATACAGGTGCTCGTTAGGTTACGGGTACACCGGACAGGACTCACAGGGAACTGTTGGTTGGTTTTATACCAGTCGTCAGTGAACAGTTCCCAGGTGACATGAGTACAGCATAGTTCGCAGACTTGACACTGCTACTTCGCCTCGAGTGTGTCCCACTGTTCTTAAATTGCTACCCTACCACGGCTCAAAGGAGTCGTGCATACAGGTAGAAGTTGGGTGCAGTCCCGAGCACTTGGAAACAGTGGCGGTTAGACAGGATTCGTCTCTCCCGGTATTGGGAGTTGATATCGCGCTGTGTCAGAGAGCCATTACGCAAAGTCCCTGGCCAGGGCAAGCGAGATTTGCTGGTAGGTTCCAGTAGTTTCTCAGGGTGTAATGGGCTACGCTCCGACACGACTTATACCGCTATTAGGGGACTGACGCTTGCCGCCCCCTAGTCCCGATATGCGATAGTCTTTGACGAACAGACCGGACTATACGGAGATTGTCACATCAGACTCAGTAGGAGTTCGGATGGGTTTCCTCATCGGCCTTCTTATCGACATCTACCTGGGGACCGTTACGTACAGCTAGTGCCGCTTGCGGTCTGTGGTTAAACCCACTGCCAGCGCAGTAGTCGAGTCTCTAGAGTCCCACACAGAGAGTCTCCCTACTCCTGGCGAAACGATATAGAGGTCGTATGGTTTTACGACAAGGGTTCGGACGCATACGTGTGTTTACGTACGTACGACATCCGGACAGTTTTTACTAGCCGGCTTTGGTTTAAGCCAGTTTCTAGTATCTGGTTATTGGATTTATACAGTCTAAAGTTTTTCTGTGTTTTCACGGATAGCAGGGGCGTTCTCGTAATTGCGCGAGAAGCTTCTAGAAGATGGTGACTTGGGGGTTAAGGTGGCATATGCATTAAATGAGATTAGTGAGTCATTTGAGTGATTCATCCATGTCATTAATGCATCATAAATGCTTAATGACTCATGGAAATGAATCACCCTCTTGTATTTATTAAGCATGATGATTAATCCTTCATTTTCTTTTGTTGGATAAATCATAATGCTTGATATATATTATGATAGCTTATTATCTCATCTCATTCTCTTGCTCACTTTCTCTCTCCTCAAGCTCTCCCTCTTCAAACCCTGATCCTCCCTTCTCATGTGTTGAGACCAAGGATTAGAGTTGACTACTTAATCCTTAACCGTTCTCTATATCACCTAGGTTACTTAGATTAGCGATTTAAGAAACCTAGTTACCTCAAGTTAGAGGTGAAGATTGTAGTAAAGCTCTCGGGTGGATCTTCTACTATATAGAGAAGGCCGGAGAGGACGTGGAGAACGACAAGACGAAAGACTTGGTTCTTTAGGTATAATCACTTATCATAGTAGTTAACTCTTCTATGGTTTCTTGTTAGTTATTGCTTATGCAAAGATTCTCGGTTGTTCAATGTTTACGCCTAAAACAAGATCGTTTTTCATTATTCCAACTCCCCGCAAGTTGAAGGGTGTTGTACATCGACTTACAGTGGTATCAGAGCCTCGCTAAACAATAATTAACTCATTAGCAAAGTCGTATGAATTTCGAACGCAAAACGAACCAAAAAACGACATCGATATCACAAGTTTCTGTCGAATTTTAAACAGGCTTTAAAAAAAATTTCAGGTTGCTGCAGAGTAACAAGTATAGAAAGATAAGAACACTGGAGAAAAATGGGTTAGTGAATCGGCCATACAGCCGCGGAACCGCGGCTGATCCCACCGATCCACCGCGGATCCGCGGCCGAGTTGGGGCCGATTCGACCCAGTTTGCTCTTGTTATTCTTTTGTGATATTGTTGTGTTTTCTGGAATGTTTATTTTCTGCTCAAAGTCTCAGGTGCACAGAGAAGTTTTGGGAGTAGAATATGATATGTTTGCTCAATCGAAATTATACGATGTTTGCTAATTTGATTATATCTGTGTTTGTATAATGTGTTCGTAAACCTCCCCTAACTGCTAGTATGTCGGTTGGCAGGGGGTTGCACATTTCTGTAATGGTTTTTACTGTTTGTGGTTGTGAACTGTATTGGACTGTTGTAATGATTAGCCGGGGTTTGAGATGAGTTGTTATATTCATTCATTCAATGTAATTGTAATATGTTGTAATACCATTTGGAGTTTGGTAGGATATTGGTAGGATTCCTTCAACATTATCATACGATGATATTTGGATCCCGATCCTACTTTGAGTATATGCTACTCATCAGGATATTCGTCACTTAACGATCAATGATATAAACCAAGTAGGTGTCAAGAAAGGTGTCAGCGGGGTTACGCCCCTAGAGAAAAGAGGTTATTTAATTAAGGAACTTCGCGAAAGCGTTGGAAAACCTCCCTCGAAGTACCAACACCAGCCTGGCTGAACGGTTAAGCAAGTATTGTACAGTGAGAATAGTCCTGGCTAATTCTTCTTTTATGGTTTGAGGAAGGATTCGGGAAACAGTGGGAGCCATCCAGTTTAGATAAATTAAAAACCACTCTAAACTTGCAAGAGCATCATGCTAAAGAGTTTTCTTCTCTCTCTCCTAATTGCAGCGACCTTGAAAATGACTGGACTTAAGTTACTTTTAGAGAAAAATATACTGACAGGGCCAAACTATAAAGATTGGCTGTGGAATGTCAAAATGGATTTGACCTATGACAAATTGGGGTACGTCCTCACCGCTAAGGCACCTGCTGTCCCTGGTCCCAAATCCAGTAATGCGGATAAGGAAATCCGCAAAATCTGGGAGTATGATTGCGCGAAAGCCAAGTGCATCGTGCTTGCCTCGATGAACAATGAACATCAGAGGAGGCACGAGGATATGGAACTAGATGCCATATTTCTCCATACAAAAGAACTTTATGGAGAGCAATCTCGTATAGCAAGATACGAGACCTCTAAGAACTTGTTTCGAGCGAGGTTGGCTGTCAGGTCATCGGTAGAAGAACATGTCCTAAAGATGATTGGCTACATAGAAGAGCTCACAGACCTTGAGACGACTTTGGATAATGAGCTCTATACAGACCTTATTCTCCAGTCTCTTCCTTCTACCTACGCCCAGTTTATTCTGAACTTCAATATTCAAAGAAAAGAAGTTGAACTTCCGGAACTCCTGAACATGTTAAGGAGTGCAGAGGGCACCTTGCAGAAAGCAAGGGAAACACCCACTATGTTTGTTAACGGTGCTTCTTCTTACGGATCCAAGGCTAGGGCCAAAGGAAGGAAAAAGAAGGCCGCCCCCAAACCTAGAGGAGGTGTAAGTAAGGTGGGATGGAAGGGAAAGAAAAAGTTTGCGGTACCGGTAGTGGGCTAGGATGAGTGCTTCTATTGTCACAGGAAAGGGCACTGGAAAAAGGATTGCAAGGCGTAGAATGCCAAAAACCAGGAACCGAAGCAAGCTGTGGCTTCGACTTCAGTTGTGTTTGTAATTGAGAATTGTCTGTCAATCAACTCTACTTCCTGGGTTTCGGATACCGGATCAGGATCTCATATTTGCAATTCATTGCAGGAACTGAGAAACCGTAGAGTGCTGAAGGAAGATGATATGACCCTGATGGTTGCTAACGGAGCTAGCGTGGGAGCTGTGTCCGTAGGGGATTATCACTTGGGATTGACGAGTGGACACATTTTGGTTTTACATAACTATTTTTGTGTACCCAGCTTAACGTATAATATCATATCTGTTTCCTTGTTATCAAATAAAGGTTATGATTTCATATTCGGAAGTGGTGTTGTTAACATCCACCTTAATCATAGTTTGATTGGGTCCGGTACACTGGAAAACGGTATATATGTGTTAAACCAACTCTAAATTTTCAACGTCCAGAACACACTAAAAAGAAAGTCTCCAGATTTAAATAAAGCTTCCTTATGGCATTGTAGACTGGGTCACATCAATGAGAGAAGGTTGACTAAGTTACATACTCGTTCGAATATCAAACTTATGCCACTTGTCAATCTTGTCTCAAAGGAAAGATGACAAAGACTCCATTTACTGGACATGGAGTAAGAGCGAGCGAGCTCTTAGGACTCATACACAGCGATGTATGTGGTCCAATGTCTACACATGCAAGAGGTGGTTTTTCCTATTTCATTACTTTCACGGATGATTACTCAAGGTACGGATTCATTTATCTGATGAAACATAAATCCGAGGCTTTTGAGAAATTCCAAGAGTACAAGAATGAAGTAAAAAACCAAACCGGCAAATGTATCAAGACACTAAGATCTGATCGAGGTGGTGAATACTTGAGTGCCGAGTTCCTAGGTTACCGCAAAGAGAAAGGAATTCTCTCTCAGCTTACTCCTCCATACACTCCACAGCATAACGGTGTATGGGAGAGACGGAATCGAACCCTATTAGATATGGTACGTTCCATGATGAGTTGCCGCGATCTTTTTGGGGTTATGCGCTAGAATCGGCGGCATATCTTTTGAACATGGTACCTACCAAAACTGTGCCTACCACGCCATATCAGATGTGGAGTGGGAAGAAACCCCATTTTCAGTTTATAAAGATTCGGGGATGTCCAGCTTTTGTTAAAAAGCAGCATGTGGTCAAGCTCGAGGCACGATCAGTAAAGTGTAAGTTTGTGGGATATCCAAAGAACTCCAGGGGATATCTATTCTATTACGCAGAGGAACAAAAGGTATTTGTTTCTCATAATGCCCATTTTCTAGAACATCAGTTTTTAGAAAAGGAAACAAGTGGGAGCGAAATAGAACTGGAAGAAATTCCAGAACCACAAACTAATACTGAAAGTTTGGTAGAACAAGTAGTTCAAGAAGAACAGGACATTTCCGCACCCCTCCGCAGGAGTAGTAGGCCGTATCATCCGCCTGAGAGATACTACGGTTTTCTCATAGATGGGGATAGAGAGGATTGCATCATAGATGATGATGAACCTACTGGCTTCCAGCAGGCCATCCAGAGCGGCGACTCGGTACGATGGCTAGATGCAATGCGGACCGAAATGGAGTCCATTTACACCAACAAAGTATGGACTTTGGACTTTGCTCCAGATGGGGTAAAACCCATAGGATGCAAATGGATCTTCAAGAAAAAGATTGGTGTAGATGGACAGGTGGAAACCTATAAAGCTAGACTTGTTGCAAAGGGTTTTCGTCAAAGACCTGGTTTGGACTATGACGAAACTTTTTCTCCAGTGGCTATGCTCAAATCCATTCGGGTCCTTCTTGCTATTGCTGCCTTCCATGATTATGAAATCTGGCAGATGGACGTAAAGACGGCTTTTCTGAATGTAAATTTAGAAGAGTGTGTCTATATGGATCAGCCAGAGGGTTTTAATCAGAGTGGGAGCAGCGGGAAAGTATGCAAGTTGCTTAAGTCCATTTATGGACTGAAGCAGGCATCGCGGAGTTGGAACATCTGTTTTGATGAAATAGTCAAAGAATATGACTTTATCAAAAATCCAGATGAACCGTGCATATATAGTAAAGTTGTAGCAAGAACTGTCGTATTCCTCGTCTTGTACGTGGATGGCAATCTATTGATAGGAAATGACATTCCTATGCTACAATCTGTCAAAGGATTCTTGTCACACAAGTTCTTCATGAAAGACTTGGGTGATGCCTCTTACATTCTGGGGATCCGGATCTATCGTGATAGATCCAAGAGGATGTTGGGACTTTTGCAGTCCAGGTATATCGACACTATACTGAAAAGATTCAGTATGGAAGATTCTAAGCACGGTAATCTACCGGCTTGTCACGGAATCACCCTATCCAAAGAGATGTCTCCCAAGACTGATTTGGAAAGGGAACGCATGTCTATTATACCCTACGCTTCTGCGGTAGGCTCTATAATGTATGCGATGTTGTGCACCAGACCAGATATAGCTTACGCACTGAGCGTGGTAAGCCGGTATCAGTCAGACCCAGGGGAGAAACACTGGCTAGCAGTAAAGAACATTCTTAAGTACCTAAGAAGGACTAAGGAGATGTTCTTGGTTTACGGGGGAAAAGACCTCAGGACTGAGGCCTATGCTGATTCCGGCTTCCAGAGTGATAAGGACGATTCCAAGTCCATGTCAGGTTATGTCATTACCCTCAATGGAAGGGCGGTGTGCTGGAAGAGTTCCAAGCAGGACACCGTTGCTGACTCGACGATGGAAGAGGAGTATATTGCTGCTTGCGATGCCACAAAAGAAGCGGTCTGGATGAAGAAGTTCCTAACAGAACTTCAGGTGGTTCCTACCATTGTTGATCCAATACCTCTGTATTGCGACAACAACGGAGCTATAGCTTTAGCGAAGGAACCAAGGTCCCATCAGAAGTCCAGACACATCTTAAGGCGGTATCACCTGATCAGGGAGATCATTGATCGTCGGGAGATTGAGGTTCGGAGAGTTGCTACTGAAGAGAACATTGTTGATCCATTCACAAAGGCCCTACCTCAGATTCAGTTCGAGAGGCTACTCGAGATCATCGGTCTTCGATATGCCAGTATATGGCCCTAGTGCAAGTGGGGGATTGTTAGTGTATATGCCCTAGGGGCCATTATTGTATCATACTAGTTTGTATATTACTTAATGGAAGTTTGGGATATTCACATGTATATAACAGTCTTGCTAAACATAGTAGTATGCTACTTGGTTTTTCTATCTTAATATGAGAGTATACGTATTGATAGAGATCTTAGGATCTTGCTTGACTACCAGCGTTGTGATGGCAGTCACACTAGTGAGGGCTGGGTAGTCTACAAGCATATCCTTATTCAGGTCCCTAGTCATAGGATTGTCGAGACAGGGCATCGATACTCTGGAGTAGTCTAGTGTGTACGCTTCTCATCCCAGTTGGGGAGATGGTCTGTCCCACAGCCGTCAGTACGTCGTACGGGAGATAGTGTACAGGTGCTCGTTAGGTTACGGGTACACCGGACCGGACTCACAGGGAACTGTTGGTTGGTTTTATACCGGTCGTCAGTGAACAGTTCCCAGGTGACATGAGTACAGCATAGTCCGCAGACTTGACACTGCTACTTCGCCTCGAGTGTGTCCCACTGTTCTTAGATTTCTACCCTACCACGGCTCAAAGCAGTCGTGCAAACAGGTAGCAGTTGGGTGCAATCCCGAGCACTTAGAGGCAGTGGCGGTTAGATATGATTCGTCTCACCCGGTATTGTGAGTTGATATCGCGCTGTGTCAGAGAGCCATTACGCAAAGTCCCTGACCAGGGCAAGCGAGATTTGCTGGTAGGTTCCAGTAGTTTCTCAGGGTGTAATGGGCTACGCTCCGACACGACTTATACCGCTATTAGGGGACTGACGCTTGCCTCCCCCTAGGCCCGATATGCGATAGTCTTAGACGAACAGACCGGTCTGTACGGAGAATGTCACATCAGACTCGGTAGGAGTTCGGATGGGTTTCCTCATCGGCCTTCTTATCGACATCTACCTGGGGACCATTACGTACAGCTAGTGCCGCTTGTGGTCTGTGGTTAAACCCACTGCCAGCGTAGTAGTCGAGTCTTTAGAGTCCCACACAGAGAGTTTCCCTACTCCAGGAGAAACGATATAGAGGTCGTATGGTTTTACGACAAGGGTTCGGACGCATACGTGTGTTTACGCACGTACGACATCCGGACAGTTTTTACTAGCCGGCTTTTGTTTAAGACAGATTCTAGTATCTGGTTATTGGATTTATCCAGTCTAAAGTTTTTCCGTGTTTTCACGGATAGGAGGGGCGTTCTCGTAATTGCGCGAGAAGCTTCTAGAAGATGGTGACTTGGGGGTTAAGGTGGCATATGCATTAAATGAGATTAGTGAGTCATTTGAGTGATTCATCCATGTCATTAATGCATCATAAATGCTTAATGACTCATGGAGATGAATCACCCTCTTGTATTTATTAAGCATGATGATTAATCCTTCATTTTTTTTTGTTGGATAAATCATGATGCTTGATATATATTATGATAGCTTATTATCTCATCTCATTCTCTTGCTTACTTTCTCTCTCCTCAAGCTCTCCCTCTTCAAACCCTAATCCTCCCCTCTCATGTGTTGAGACCAAGGATTAGAGTAGACTACTTAATCCTTAACCGTTCTCTATATTACCTAGGTTACTTAGATTAGCGATTTAAGAAACCTAGTTACCTCAAGTTAGAGGTGAAGCTTGTAGTAAAGCTCTCGGGTGGATCTTCAACTACATAGAGAAGGCCGAAGTGGACGTGGAGAACGACAAGACGAAGGACGTGGTTCTTTAGGTATAATCACTTATCATAGTAGTTAACTCTTCTATGGTTTCTTGTTAGTTATTGCTTATGCAAAGATTCTCGGTTGGTCAATGTTTACGCCTAAAACAAGATCGTTTTTCATTATTCCGCCTCCCCGCAAGTTGTGGGGTGTTGTACATCGACTTACAGTGGTATCAGAGCCTCGCTAAACAATAATTAACTCATTAGAAAAGTCGTATGAATTTCGAATGCAAAACGAACCAAAAAACGACATCGATATCACAAGTTTCTGTCGAATTTTAAACAGGCTTTAAAAAAAATTTCAGGTTGCTGCAAAGTAACAAGTATAGAAAGATAAGAACACTGGAGAAAAATGGGTTAGTGAATCGGCCATACAGCCGCGGAACCGCGGCCGATCCCACCAATCCGCCGTGGATCCGTGGCCGAGTTGGGGCGGATCCGCGGCCGATTCAATCCGCCGCGGATTCGGGAGTTTCTAAAGAAATTGAAACTCGCCAGGCATGTGCATACCTTCTGGAGTGTGATAACGTGAGTGGATTCCGTCACGTTATTATGCGATGAGAGTTGGATCCCGGTTCCCATTGATGAGTTGGTTTACTCTTCGGTGATCCCGATTGATTCTTCTTTCAGGTTTGGAAGAGAATTTGACAATACAGTTGGAGGTTTCCTGATTAGATAAAGTGATAACCATCCTGATCTAGGTTAGAGTGCACGCAGAGTGTTTCTTTTCTCTCTCTCTTTAGCAGCGACCTTTGACCGACCCTTGACTATGACTCAGTGACCAAGTTTAGCGAACCTTCTTAAAATATTGGCTTTTGGATTGTCCTAGTTGCATAAGTCATTGCCGCTCCTTCTTTTACCCTTTGCATTTCTCAGAACACCTCGTATCACTTCAAATATCCACTTCCATTGGATAGATCCATCGTATGGTTATATACGAACTCGAAGGGACTTCTTCGAGGATGGATCCAGGTTCAGGAGAAATTGAATTGGTTTATTCAGTTGTCTTTTATCATCACCTTCTCTCAGGTTGCGAGGGCTCCTTGGTTTAGGAGAGTACACCTATTACGCTTATTGGACAGTCTTCTTCCAAACCATAGGCAGGTGCCGAAAGGTAGGGAATGAAGAAAACCAATTAGCCTAAGTAGGGTGTGCAGAAGGTAATAAGTAAAGACAAAATAAAGGGATTAGAAAGAGGGCAAAGTAAATTGCGACTGCTATCATTCACGACCAAACCGCGTACTTCATCGCCACTCCTATTTCACCTTTGCTTTTTTTTCCCCGTTCGGGAGAAATAGAATAAGGTATTATTCAGTTGTCTTTTATCATCACCTTCTCTCAAGTTGCGAGTACTCCTTTGTTTAGGAGGGTACACCTATTACGCTTATTGGATAGTCTTCTTCCAAACCATAGGCTGGTGTCGAACGGTAGGGAAGGAAGAAAACCACTTAGCCTAAAGCGGTGTACAGAAGGTAACGACTAAAGACAAATAAAGGAATTTGGAGAGATGGCAAAGAAATATACGGTTACAGTCATGAATTGGATTATGGAAGAGGCATTACTAGGAATACCAGGATACCCCTACGAAAAATTTTCATGTTTCAGTTTCACCGTGCGTTGTTAAAAGAAAACTGATTTCCCGATTAGATACTTACTCCAGGGTATGTATTTACCAGGTATGTTTCTCACATCTGTATGGTTTTACAGATGATGAGTGGGAGTAGGTTATTGGGAATAAGGTGATCATCCTCATTATATCGGAATTCGTTGTAATTGGTGATATTTGAGGAAGTCGCCTAGGTTTTTGCCGGACGGCATGTATTTGGTTTTGAGTATCCGTATGTGCACCAATTTCAAAATGATATATCGGTACGTTTATTTTTATAAAGTGAGATATGACTTTTTGAAATTATGTCCGTGACATTTACCTATATCAGTTGACGATTGGGTAAGGAGCATTGAACAACGGAGTAGTTCTTAACCATAAGTACAGTTTTCAACCTACGATGCACAGGTTTTGAGTTATTCGACTAAGGGGACTCATACAGAGTATTGTATGTTGTCCAGTGTCCATCAGGACAAAGGGGTAGGTCCTCGTACTATGTTCTGTTTACTTGTGACTTCTCTAGTTTTTAGATAAGTGTTTCGTCGAAATACAATGTCTAAGTTTTGAGAAACTGTGGGTATAAGAATAAAGTAGAGAACCAGGTATCGCAAGTATCGGGATTATTCAAAGAGATCGAAGAAGTAGATACTTGTGATTGGTATTCAGTTGATAGTGATAGTTTTGAGAAACTTGTTTCTTTTTCGGGTTACTCATAATTGGATGCGTTCCTAAGTTGAGTAATGTTGATCGGCCTCTATCCATTAAGTTGATATGCATTGGAGACAGCTGCATGATTTGAATCTGGTTCCAAATAAATAAGTGCCAAAGTTTCTATATTGGATATAGAATGGTTCATATCTTAACGATGTTAAGGTACGGGGAGTTGTCCGGCTTATGATTAAAACCAGACTCGGGATAACTCAGGGCACGTTTCTGTAATGGAAATTTGTTGGTTGACTCGGGCTATGTCGAGGGTTGACTTTCTACCATCTGAAAGATCAATAGTGATGTTGTTCTTGACTCGCCACAGTTTTAGTAAAATGGATTTTTTCAGAAAACTGTAGTGGGAGTATGGTAGAACTGGAAGTGATTCCAGAACCGCAAACGATTACGGAAAATTTAATAGGACCTAAAAATTCAATCAGGTTTGACATTCCATTAGCCACTCCGCAGATATGATGGGTAACCTCAGGCACCCGAGAGGTACTCCGGTAGCCTCAAGGACGGTGACAGGGAGATTCTTGTTTACCCAGACTTGACACTACTGTTGTTCCAGGTTATGAGACCCGGCAGGAGGTTAAGTATAGTGTCGTTCTAAACTAGCTTTAGAAGTGCACGTATATATTATTCTTCCAGAGGGTTGTTGTGGTCAGTGGGAGCAGCGGAAGCATAGTGGGCAAGTAGCTTATGTCTATTTATAGACTTGAGCAGATATAGCGGAGATAGATCATCTAATTTTGATGTGACAGTCATGGTTTTGACTTCATCAGAATAGGGGATGGATCTGTTGAGAAGGTAGTAGGGTGTGATGTCCTGGTATTTGGATGACATACACAGAGTAGGAAGTAAAATTCCTATACTACGATCGGTTATACTGTGGTTGTCACACAGTTGTTTCTCCGACAGGATATGGATATAATATCTGACATTCTGGTTTCTAGATCTATGGTTTTAGATCTAGATTTGGGTAGTTTCCCAATGTGGGTACTTTGACAGTATTCTAATAGTATTTTAGAATAGATGACTCCTGGCATGGTGGTGTACCTGCAGGTGATGGAGTCACCCTCTATAAAGGTGTCTTATAGACTAAAGGGAGAGGGAGATCACTTGCTTAGGCAATTGAGTCGATCATGAGAAGTCATGTACCACACCAGATGTTGTTTTTGCACTAGATGCGATAAGTTTATATTAATCCAATCCTGGAGAAACATTCGGAAGTAGTTTTAGAACATAAGTGGATGTTCTACGGATTTGATAACGGCAGCTTCCTTCGGGGGATGGTTATCATTCCAGGCTTCAAAGGTGACATAGATGACAGAGTGATTGTCAGAGTTATAGTTTTCCCTCTGACGAAGGGGGCAGTACGTTAGTTATGTATATGCCCTAGAGCCCATTGTTGTACATATGATGTATATTATGATGGATGCTTGGATATATACAGAGAGGACTTTCTTGCTCGTCATGATAGTATGCTATTTGGTTTCACTTTATCTTAACATGTTGACTTGTATTGGTTTACTGTCTTACTCTC
The DNA here is from genome assembly GCA_030015575.1 of Agapanthus africanus. Lineage (NCBI taxonomy): Eukaryota > Viridiplantae > Streptophyta > Magnoliopsida > Asparagales > Amaryllidaceae > Agapanthus > Agapanthus africanus. Next base: position 224,233,000 of record JASDDO010000010.1, read on the forward strand.
ACATGTTGATAAAGCCCTTAGGATCTGTACTCGACTACTGGGACTATGATGAGATCATACTAGTGGGGCCATAGTAGTCGATGAGTACATCCTATAACTGTTCCTAGTCGAGGGTATATCGAGACAGGGCATCGATACACCAGAGTAGACTAGCGTATACGCATCTTGACCCATATGATGGGCTATGGATGATCCCTTATCCATCGGTGTTTGACATCAGAGATGGTGTACGGGTGCTCAGTGGAGACGGGGTACACTGGACGGACTCGCCGAGAACTCCCAAATGGTGATATACCACACGTCAGATGGCAGTTCTCCGGTGACACTGGTACAGGGTAGTCTGTAGACCCGAGATCGTCATAGAGTCTTGTGTGATTCCCACTGTGCTTTGATTTCCACCTTACCACGTCCAAGAGTGCGTGTAAAATGGTGGCTTTTGGGTACAGTCCCGAATCACGTGGAGGCAATGAGCGATAGGAGGGGATTCGTCTCTCCCGGTATAGGGAGTTGATGTTGTGCTGTGTTCGATTGGCTATAACTGGAAGTCCCTGGCCAGGGCTGATATAGAGATATAAAGATATACTGGTAAGTGTTACTAGTAGTTTCTCGACCTGTTATGAGCATCACATCGACATGACTTATCGGTTACTGGGATCAGACGTATACCACCCCTAGACTTGATATGCGACATATCAGACGAACAGACCGGACTGTACCTGAGTGTTACCGATTGGATTCACAGGAGAACGGACAGGCTAGCTTGTTGATCTTCTGATCGCTCAATACCTGGGTGGCTGTTACGTTTAGCTGACCGCTTGCAACTTGTGGGTGTTTGATATGATCATCACCTGCTACCGGCGTATTGACGATTCTTTAGAGTCCTACACAGAGGTTTCTTGGCTCAGGAAAAACGGAGTAGAGGCAAATATGTGATATGTGCAGGACCGAGGATAATGCGATATGAGATACCGTATTATATTCTCGCGATATTTAGATATGAACCGGGACATCAAATCAAGTGTTGATTCGATGAATCGGTACATGATATATTAGTCGGTTATATTCGATATAGCCGGATCGTTGGATCAAGTGTTGATTCGATGATTTAATGTATAATGATATATATGATATATTGTATTACATTATCTAATATTGGCTCGCTTTATTGTTTCATTTTCTCAGCGGATTAATACATTGATATATATGCGATATATGTTAATTGTATTATTTTCTTTTGTTGCAAATATATAATATATATGTGATATATATTATTGTGACATGTAATGATTTATTATGAAACATGTTTAAGGATGATAAAAAGGGATTAGGGTTTTATTAGGGTTAGCTCATTCTTGTTCATTCTAGAAGGATTCTATTTTGTCTTGGTTAAGATATTATGGTTGATACTTATCCTTAACATAACCAAACCCTAACTCTAGTTTATTCTCTACAAACTTTTAGCCTCTCATCCTTGACCTTGGTTCCATAATCAATCATATACATTTATCTACTATTCATCACAAAAGGATTATTCTCTTCATTCTTCATCTTCTTCTCTCTTTAGTTTTCGAGAGAGAGCTCACTAGAAATTCCTTTTGTGATGATTTCTTGTGAGAAAGTGAATTAAAAAGATAGCATAAATACTACTCCATCATCCTCATCTAATCTAGCCCATTAGATTAGGGTGTTCATCTCTTTAGAGTGAGAAAGCTTGGGTTATAGCAACTTCGACGTAGATCATCGGAGAATCGGAACACTTCAAGCTAGCATGGATCGTTCGAGTCGTGGAGCCTCTCTTGAGTCCGGGAGATCGTGGATCGCGGCGAAGGGACTTTTACTTGGAGCTTGTGAAGCGAAGGAGCGGACTACAAAGGTTGTAATCCCTCACACTTAGCTTTAAAGATGTTATCTTGCATGCTAAACCCTAATTATCTAGCAAAGATCCCGTCTTTGGGTTGTTCGGCACATGTAAAATTTTATTCGGGCATGTTTGATGCTTTATGAACCTTCACATGTGTGCCTAGGAACCCTACACAGTATTATGGACAGGTGGTCCAAGAGAATACTGTGGGAGGCTTGGTGCTGGACACTGATTAGTTTCAGTGATCGATACAGTCTAAGAAGTTTGGATTTGGAGTTCATTTATGAACTAGGTCCCATCAGATATCCAGAAATATTCTAAGACAGGTATTACTCAATTCGGGAGATGGCTTTCTCCGCGAACTTGTGATTAAGAGAGACATAGAAAGTGGTTATCACACGGGCTGTGAGTATGCGACATCGCAATAATTAGCCTTAAGTGCAAGTGGGAGATTGTTGGATGTAGTGCCCTCAAAGTCAATTATTGGATCACAGGTACGTGATTGCAATTATTGAGGGAGGACCTATACCGGTAGGACAGTCTTACTCGAGATGATAGTATGCTATCTGGTTTGCCTTTATCAGTCGTGTACAGGTTCAGGTGACTGATCACTATTACACGTTGATAGAGCCCTTAGGATCCTGCTTGACTACCAACAGTATGATGGCGATCATATACGTGAGAGTTGGGTAGTTTATAAGCACATCCTTAAAAGTGGTCCCTAGTCGTGGGAGTTTCGAGACAGGGCATCGATACTCCGGAGTAGACTAGTGTATACAGTCGAGACCCCGACGAGGGGCGGTGGCCGGTCTCACAAGCCACTGGTGTCAGTTGGATCGCCTAAGATGTATACATGTGCTCATTGGGTTATGAGTACACCGGACAGAACTCACCGGGAACCTGCTAGTTGGTATTTATACCTAGCGTCAGATAGCAGTTCCCTGGTGACATGTGTACAGGTTTGTTCATCGACCTGAGGTCGGCATTTGTTTCGTGTGTGTTCCCACTGTGCTTTGATTTCTACCCTACCACGGCTCAAAGAAGTCGTGCAAACATGTCTTTTTTGGGTACAGTCCCGAGCCACATGGAGGCAAGTGAGCGGATCGGCAGGGGATTCGTCTCTCCCGGTATTGGGGGTGAGATCGCGCTGTGTCTAGGAGAGCCATTACACAAAGCCCTCGGTCGAGGAAGGAGATTTACTGGAGGTACTCCAGTAGTATCTCAGGGTGTTCTGGGCTACACTCTGACACGACTTATACCGCTATTGGGGGTCTGACGTTACCAGCCCCTAGGCCCGATATGCGATACTCATAGACGAACGGACCGGACTGTATGTATATTGTCACTGTTAGGCTCAGTAGGATTCCAGGATGAGTTCGCTCATCGGCTTCCCTTGAGGTCAGTACATGGGCAGCCGTTACGCACTGCTAGTGCCGCTGACGTGCTTGTGGTTAAACCCACTGCCAGGGTACCGATGAGTCATTAGAGTCCCCCACAGATTGTTTCCAAAGTTCGGGCGAAACGTTGTAGAGGCCGTATAGTTTTATGGCAGGGTTCGGAAAATGCACGTGCATTTATGCACGTGTCATATTTCGGGCAGATAATACTAGTGGGCTTTGGTTTAAGCCGGATCCATGTATTATATTGAGTCAGAATATTTTAGTCTCTCGTATTCGTATTCGGTCGGAATACGGATACAGGTATGCATATACAGGTGAGGGTTATTTTCGTAATCCGTTACGAGAATATTTTAGAAGATGCATTTCTTTTTGGATTAATCATTTTGGTCTAAATGATTATTTGTTTTGGAAAGGGTGACTCATTATGGCTGACACATTATTCTAGCATGTTCATTAGTGACTCATGCTAATGAGTCACTAAGTGAGTCATGAAGAATTAAATGTGTTTTGTTTTGTGAAGAGATATTTTAAGGAGATATTTGATTAGATATTTCTCTTTGGTTTTTTGATAAAAGACTTCAACCTCATTCATCTATTCACAAGAGAAGGAAAAAAGTGAGAAGTTCATTATGCTTGGCTTTTCTTTTGCTCACTAGTTTTTCTTGAGTTCACCATTTCCAAACCTTAGCATCTTCTTCAACCTCCACTCTTACCCTCTCATGTGATGAGAACCAAAGAGTGTTTGAGACAAAGTATTCTACCCGTTCTCTACTTCATCTTGGTCATCTCTTTTAGCAGACTTGATGACCGAGTTGCCTCAGTATAGAGGCGGGAGCCCGTTTAAAGATCCGTAGATGTGGTGCCACCTCGACGAGCAGCAAGGAGATCGGAGTTGCCGCAAAGGAGCGTGGGATGATGGCTAAATACCGCAGGACTTGGATCGTTTGGTATAGCCTTTCTACCTCTTTACAGTTTGTTAGTTTAGCGTTAATGGCAAGATCCGGGTTATAGTATGCGATAGCGCCAGTTGTAAAAGTTTTTGTTCCACGTTTGTTGTCAGATTGACGGCCGGGGCGCTACCGTAGACTTACACTTATAGGTTTCAACATGTCCATCTACACCAATCTTCTTTCTGAAGATCCATTTGCAGCCTACAGGTTTTACCCCTTCTGGAGCAATGTCCAAAGTCCAAACTTTTTTGGTGTTCATGGACTCCATTTCAGTCTGCATTGCATCCATCCATTTTACCGAGTCTCTGCTCTGAATGGCTTGCTGGAAACTAGTTGGCTCATCATCGTCGATGATGCAATCCGCTCTATCCCCATCTATGAGAAAACCCTAGTATCTCTCGGGCAGATGTGATTGCCTACTAGTCCTGCGGAGTGGGGCGGGCATGCCCGGTTCTTTCGAAACTTCTGGTTCCACCATGCTTTCAGTAAAAGTTTGTGGTTCTGGAATTTCTTCCAGTTCTATTGCGCTCCCACTTATCTGATTTTCTAAAAATTGAGTTTCTAAGAAGTGGGCATGAAGAGAAACAAAGACCTTTTGTCCCTCTGCATAATAGAAAAGATACCCCCTGAAGTTCTTTGGGTATCCCACAAACTTACACAGTACTGAGCGTGCCTCGAGCATGTCTGCATGATGCTTTTTTACAAAAGCTGGACATCCCCATGTCTTAAGGTACTTAAGATAGGGGTTCTTCCTACTCCACATCTGATATGATGTGGTTGGCACAGTCTTGGTAGGAACCTTATTCAAAAGATATGCAGTTGATTCTAGTGCATAACCCCAGAAGGATCGCGGCAACTCAGCGTTACTCATAATAGAACGAACCATATCCAATAGGGTTCCGTTCCGCCTTTCCGATACACTGTTGTGTTGTGGTGTGTATGGAAGAGTAAGCTGAGAGAGAATTCCATTCTTTTTTAGGCAATCCAGGAACTCGACACTTAAGTATTCACCACCTCGATTAGATCTCGGTGTCTTGATACTTTTTCCTGTTTGTTTTTCCACTTCATTCTTATATTCTCGGAATTTCTCAAAGGCCTCGGATTTATGTTTCATTAAGAAGACATGTCCATACCTAGAGAAATCATCCGTAAAAGTAATGAAATAGGAATAACCACTTCGTGCATGTGTAGACATCGGACCACACACGTCGCTGTGTATGCGTCCCAAGAGCTCACTCGCTCTTACTCCGTGTCCAGTGAACGGTGTCTTTGTCATCTTTCCTTTGAGACATGATTGACAAGTTGCATAAGAATGATATTCGAACGGATCCAAATATCCATCTTTATGTAACTTCGTTAACCGTGTTTCATTGATGTGACCCAGTATACAATGCCATAAGAAAGCCTAATTTAATTCTGGAGACTTTCTTTTGTGTGTGTTCTGGACGTTGAAAACTTGATGTTGGTTTAATACGAATATACCGTTATTTAGTATACCCGACCCAATCAAACAATGATTAAGGTGGTTGTTTACAACATCGCTTACAAATGTAAAATCACAACCTTCTTTAAATAACAAAGATACATAAATGATATTACAAGTTAAACTAGGTACACAAAAACAGTTGCGCAAAACCAAAAAAGTCCACTTGTCAATCCTAAGTGATATTACCCTACGAACACAGCATCCACGCTCGCTCCGTTAGCAACCCTGAGTGTCATATCACCCGCTTTCAAAACTCTACGGCTTCTCAGTGCCTGCAATAAATTACAGATATGAGATCCTGATCCGGTATCCAATAACCAGGAAGTAGAGTTGATTGACAGACAGTTTTCAATCATAAACACACCTGAAGCCGAAGCCACAACTTTCTTCGAATCCTGGTTCTGGGCTTTTCAGGCCCTGCAGTCCATCTTCCAATGGCCTTTTTGTGACAATACAAGCTTTCTTCCTACCCTACTGTCAGCCACCCAACTTATGCCTTGCCCTTCCCTTGTACCTTACTGACACCGCCTTTCGGCTTGGTGGGAGCCTTCTTCTCCTTCCCCTTGGATTTCTCCTTGGATTTAGAAGAGGAAGATCCCCCAATAAGCAGAGCGGGTGTCTCCCTGGATTTCTGTAGGGTGCCCTCAGCGCTCCTCAACATGTTGAGGAGTTTTGGAAGTGTAACTTCCTTCCCTTGAATGTTAAAATTCAAGATAAACTGGACGTAGGTAGAAGGGAGGGACTGTAGAACCAAGTCTGTGTATAATTCGTTCTCCAACGTGGTCCCTGTTAGTGTGATATGCCCTAGAGGTCATTATTGTATAGTACTAGTTTGTATATTACATTTTGGAAGCTTGGGATATATACACGGATTTATGACAGTCTTGCTCGATATAGTAGTATGCTACTTGGTTTGTATCTATCTTAATATGTGTATATGTTTCTTTTAACATATCGCTAATACATTTTGATGGAGCCCTTAGGATCTTTGCTTGACTACCAGCGTTGTGATGACAGTCACACTTGTGGGGGCTGGGTAGTCTACAAGCACATCCTTACACAGGTCCCTAGTCGCAGGATTATCGAGACAGTGCATCGGTACTCCAGAGTAGACTAGTGTATACGCTTCTCTTCCCAGCAGGGGAGATGGTCTGTCCTACAGCAATTAGTATGTCGTACTGGATGTAGTATGGAGGTGCTCATTGGGTTATGAGTTACACTGGACGGACTCGTAGGGAACTGCTGGTTGGTAATATACCTATCGTCAGGTAGCAGTTCCAGGTGACATGAGTACAACTTAGTCCATCGACTTGACACTGCTACTTCGCCTCAAGCGTATTCCTACTATTATTAGATTACTACCTTACCACGGCTCTGCTGAGTCGTAAAAATAGGTAGTAGTTGGGTGCGTCCCGAAGAGCTTGGAGGCAGTGGCGGTTAGATAGGATTCGTCTCTCCCGGTATTGGGAGTTGATGTCGCTCTATGTTCGGAAAGCCGTTACAAAAAGTCCCTAGCCATGGCAAGAGAAATTTGCTGGTAGGGATTCCAGTAGTTTCTCAGGGTGTTTTTAGCCGCACTCCGATACGACTTATTGCACTATTAGGGGTTTGACGCTTGCCGCCCCCTAGGACCGATATGCGACACTCTTAGACAAACAGACCGGACTGTACGGAGATTGCCACAGACAGGCTCAGTAGGGGTACAGATGAGTTTCCTCGTCGACCTTCTTGTCGACTGATACCTGGGTAGCCGTTACATACAGCTAGTGCCACTAACGCGCTTGTGGTTAAACCCACTGCCGGAGTACTGTCGAGTCTTTAGAGTCCCATACAGAGGGTTTCCCAGCTTCGGGCGAAATGTGTAGAGGTCGTATGGTTTTACGACAGGGTTCGATCACATATGTGTACTTGTGCGCAGATGATGTTTGGGCGGACAATACTAGTGGGCTTTTGTTTAAGCCAGATGTAACGTTTTAGAAATCGTTTTGCGAATTTTCCGTTTTTAGGGTAAAATAGTCGGTGTTTTCCGTTTTAACCCGATTGTGATCAAACTTCTGTATAGACTAGACGGCACCTAGTTTAGCTAGAATGAAGCTAGTGCGCGGGCTTTGGGGGTCAATTGGAAATTTTGGTTCACATAGAATTTTTTCCCTCTAATAATATTAGTTTGATGCTTTATTTGTGCACTTTATTGGTGGTAATTACATTTTGGAATTGGTTTTTACTACAAATGTGGTTTTGTGCTAAGTTAATCACTAGATTAAGTTTTTAACCATCCATCCAAAATATCTAGATTTTTAGGATTTAAAATGAATTTTTTTGAAAGAAAGAATGAGGTGGATTAAAGCTTTTTTGTTTTATTATGCAATTATTGATTTTTTCTTCTAGATTTTTCTACAAAATTCCACAAAATCCTAGCCTTTCTTCTCATGGCCGAAACTTCATTCCTTGCTTCCATTTGTTCTCATTTGCTTCATTTCTTCATTTCAAGTCCAAATAAATCCATCAAAAATCCTAAATAATTCATACAAACTCAAAAATAAATCAAACCCTTCTTTCTTCATCACAAAACAAGCTTTGTTCTTCATTCAAGTGAGGATTTTTGGAGGCTAATCTTTGGATTTTCTAGTTTCAAGTTGTGTTTCTTTGAAGGTATAAATCCAAACCCTAATCCCTTTTTGTGGTGTTAATACTTTAATTAGCTTATTCAGATGTTTAATTTAAGTTTTTAATTTCATATTTAGAAATTCTAGTAAGGGTTTTGTTTATCAAATTAGGGTTTGATTAGTGAAATGGTTAGTAGATAATTTTAGACAAATGAAAACTAAACCAAGTTGCTAGTTTGTTAAATAATATTTTCCTAATTGGATAATTAAGCTAATTAACAAACTAAACTTTTGCTAATCCTAATTAAATGAGATTAAAATTATAGTAAAGGTTTAAATGGTTTAATCATGCTATATTGTGATTGTTGCAAATTCTAGTTTTGGTAAAACTTGTAGTTTTGTGCTAAAATGTTATATGTTGCTTACTAGATTTCCGGATACTTTAGGCGTGGGTTTCTTTTGACGTTGCGACGTTATTTGTATTAGATTCCACGTTTATTATTGTGTTGTGAATGCTCAATCAGTACGATCAGGGTCTAGACTTGATGGTGGTGTCGTTTTAGCGTTCCTAGTTAGAGTCGTGCAGATGCCGTTCGTGTCTTTGTGTAGCTTTTGCTCTTTAGTTGGTTTTGTAGTGTCGCTACGCGCGTTAGCCACTAGACGAACACTTGAGAGTATGTTTGGAGTTGGTACGTCGGTCAAACGTAGTTTGTAAGTGTTATTGGTTGATTACTTATATACACTTGCTTTATTGTTATATATTTTCAGGATCGCAGGCGGGGACTTCGGGCGATGCGAAGAAGGAAAAGCAAATGGTTGGATTTACTTAGCCAGGATTGTTGTGAGTAGATTTAATATCTACAGGAGAATCGCCCGCATGGCGTTATGTGTCTGGGCTAGATTTATTATATGACTATTGGTTAGATGTATACGGATATTGATTGTGCATGTGTACCTTAGTTGCATTATCTCATTACCTATTAGGTATGGACTTAGTATTAATGAGACCCAACACCATTATTAACGGTTCATGTTTCACGAGCACTAATTGTATGCTACACACACACCGTCGATAATTGCCATGACACGCACAACTTATATCATACGAGATGTAGTTGACACCTATACCTACGTGATACTGTACGGTTAAGGACATTGAGACAGTGATTCATATTTCATTGTGCATATGACATATAGCATACCTGTATACCAACATGCTTACACATATGCCTTAACATGCTTACATGCTAGTTACCCTTATACCTATATGGTATTGTACCATTAGTGATAGGTATATTCACACATGAGATATAGCTACATGTACATCTTGCATACATACTTATGCATATACCTGGAGGGTATTACATCATTACTGATAGGTAGATACATATACCTTGCTATACCTACATATTTACACATATATCTGGCTATAGCTACATGTTCACCTTTATTTGATATTATATGGACTTGGAGAACTTAGGAACCGCATGATATATATAATTTAACTTGTTGCTGTTAAATAGCGGCTTTTCCCTTTATATGCTCACATTACAGTTTTATGTTGCATATATTATATTCATGGATTTCGCATTGAGATATGGATTTTTTCAGTATGCTTTCTGGATTTGTGGACCGTGGAAGTTCATGAAATTATGCATTATTTGAAAAACCCGGTTCCTCTTGATATGATATTTCGGCAGCCACCATGAGTTTTTTCGGTTCTGATATATATATACCCCATGCGAGGAGGTGTCGAGGCCGTGTGCGGGTACATGGTGGGGCCTGGAGGGACCCCGGGGCAAGAAGATTGAAGGACCTTGCCGATTGAGCCTGACAGGGGAACCATACCTACCGGTGACAGTACCTTTGACTCGACGGGTATCGTGTGGATACAGGCCGGGGTCATGTACGTATGGATACGTCGAATTTCGAGTGTTAGAGCTAGGCACTTGAGTTTTCGGGATAACGTATGATACGTACCTATCAGGGGGACAGTCGTGGTGATAGCACATGATAAATCGGTATTTATGTTTCTATGTGAGACACTTGTTTTTCATGATATTTTACTCCTAAGTATATATAGCAGTGGAATGAGACGCTGTTATATATATATATATATATATATATATATATATATATATATAATAGTGGAGTGGGACGCTAATATATATGTATACATATCTAATTTATATACATCGTCATTATAATCTTGCAAATATATTGGATACATGATATATGAGATTTACTGATGTTGCACATTCAGGATATATGAGTCTTACTTGATGTTGTACATTCAGGATATATGAGATTCACTTGATATTGTATACAAGATATATGAGATTTACTGATGTTGCACATTCAGGATATATGAGTCTTACTTGATGTTGTACATTCAGGATATATGATATTTACTTGATATTGTACATTCAGGATATATGGAACTTACAGGATATGAGAGCCAATTTGGGGGTTGATTTGTGGAAATTGGGTTTTGGATTGTCTTGATGGACTTTGGTCCTACCACGAGGTCTGGATTCCGTGGGAATGACATGTTTTATCCCATACTCCGCATTTATTGTATTTGCATTGCTTCGTGTATTAGTAGTACCGGATAGAGTACCTTTCATGACTGTTGCATACATATTGTCATTTATTGTTCATGTAGTAGTAGTACCATATAGAGTACATTACATGACAGTTGCATACATATCGCTTATTATTGCTATCAGCTTGCATGCATTAGATTCGCGTTGTACGTGCATACTTGCGATTACCTGCATATGTTATTTATTATTCACGAGTTGGCAACTCACCCCCATTGTGCCACAGTGATTTGCAGGTTGTTCCTCAGAGTAATCAGAGGCAGGGCTATTTTCATCTATCATATCATCTTTTGCTGCAGATACTGTTTCAGCTCACGGTGTGCAGTTTTGCTTTAGGTGGGTTTGTGGTTATCCGTTTATGTTCTTTGTAAATTCGTTGTATCCTGTACTCTCCATCTACCACTTTCATGTATGACTTAGAGACTCGATGTGAGGATGATATTGTAGGTTATTTTGTGACTTGGAGGTCTGTTATGCAGTATTATTTGTATCGTCTTTTTCTTCTTTACGTCGTCGTATATTTGTTGTGGTGGTAGTTTTCCGCCTTCAGGCGTGGATTTTTCTCCTGTTTAGGATGCTTTTACTTATACTTATATTGTACCCTTTTTAGAGGCTTGTTTTTACAAAGGAGGTGCTGCCAAAATTTTATATGAAATAAAGTTGGACTTTAACGAATTTATATTTGAAGTTTCAAAAGCTTAAATAATGTTCTTATCTTTTACTACTTTTGATGGTTTAGATTGCTGGGTTTTCGTCTTACTTAAATTGCGTTACGCCTGTAGACGTTGCGTTGTTTAAGGGCCGTCACGTGCCAATTTCGGGTCGTGACAAAGTTGGTATCAGAGCGCTAGGTTTTACCTTTCGGAGTATAGGATGACCTTGGTATGATGGAGTAGGTAGCTTAAGCAGAGTAACGTAGTGTGTGTATGTCCGCGGCATACTTACGACACGGTACTCCGTCTAAAGCGACCTAAGTACTAATAGCTTGAAATTCCTTCCTTGATGATACTTATCCTTGCGATTCGATTTCCGTGTTCATATCGAAGCCTATTTCTATTATAGCCTTTGCCGCCGATGACTATGTGGACTCAGAGAGGTGCAGCGACGGCCAAGGTCAGATTTGACTCGTGTGGGACGAGGACTGACCAGGATGGCACGCTCGTTGCACAGGAGCAGATGGATCCGCCTTCGATAGATCGTATCGCTAGGCTTGAGGCAGAGATGCAGGACTTGCGCCAGACGATGAGGTCTTGGGTTGAGGCCTGTAGAGTGCGTGTTAGTGTATATGCCCTAAAGGCCATTACTGTATCATACTAGTTTGTATATTACTTGATGGAAGCTTGGGATATTCACAGTTGTATATACAATCTTGCTCGAAATGGTAGTATGCTACTTGGTTTGTCTCTGCTTTGATATGTTCATGTGTTTCTTTTAGCATATCGCTAATATACATATTAGTAGAGCCCTTAGGATCTTTGCTTGATTACCAGCGTTGTGATGGCGCTCACACTCGTGGGGGCTGGGTAATCTATAAGCACATCCTTATACAGGTCCCTGGTCGTTGGACTATCGAGACAGGGCATCGATACTCCGGAGTAAACTAGCGTATGCGCTTCTCATCCCAGCGTAGGAGACGGTCTGTCCCACAGCCGTCAGTACGTCGTACTTGAGATAGTATGCGGGTGCTCGTTAGGTTACGAGTACACTGGACAGGACTCGTCGGGAACTGTTGGTTGGTATTATACCTATCGTCAGTTATCAGTTCCCAGGTGACATGAGTACAGCTTAGTCCGCTGACTTGACACTGTCACTTCGCCTCGAGTGTGTTCCCACTGCACTTTGATTACTACCCTTCCACGGCTCAAAGGAGTCGTGCAAACAGGTAGTTTTTGGGTGCAGTCCCGAAGCACTTGGAGGCAGTGACGGTTAGACAGGATTCGTCTCTCCCGGTATTAGAAGTTGACATCGCGCTGTGTCCAGGAGAGCTATTACACAAGTAGTCCCTGGCCAGGGCAAGCGAGATATACTGGTAGGTTTCCAGTGTTATCTCAGTGTGTTCTGGGCTACACTCCGACACGACTTGTACCGCTATTAGGGGACTGACGTTCACCGCCCCCCTAGGCCCGCCATGCGATGTATCAGACGAACAGACCGGACTGTACAGAGACTGTCATATACTGGCTCAGTAGGAGTTCAGATGGGGTCACCTCGTTAGTCTTCTTATCGGCATCTACCTGGGGACCGTTACGTACAGCTAGTGCCGCTTGCGGCCTGTGGTTAAACCCACTTCCTGTTAGGTCCACGTTACCTCTCCCGGTACTATCGGGGTTTGCGGAAACGGTAAATCAAAATTTTTTCTAAACTTTGTAACATGGACCGTAAAAGCCGGATCTTTGCTAAACTAAACTAGCATACTTGCAAAGAAGAATTAACTACTCGGCAAAGTGGTTATACCTCAACTTGAACTCCTTCACTTCTTGTTGTTGTTCTTCTTTGATGTTCTTCTCTTCTTGTTGTTCTTTTCATGGCTTGCTCAAAGGTTGATCCGGACTTCGGTCACCTCCGCGGCCTCCTTGAGTCGAAGACGATCCACCCGAGAGATGTACGCCGAGCTCCACCTCAAGCCGAGGTAACTAGGGCAAGGAGATTGCTAATCTAGAAGCCCTAGGTTGTGTAGAGAGGATGTATGGATGTGTTCGTCAAGTAGAATCCTTTTTCTCTCAACACATGAGATCAAAGAAGAAAATCAAGAGGAGGAAGAAGAAGGAGATTTTCTAGCAACCATGGAGCTTCTCATTTCAAGAGAGAGAATAAGAATAAGCAAATGAAAAGCTTAACCAAAAGAAAAGCTAACCATGGTTACAATAATGCATAAACATCATGATTACTAATCCCATCAAGATAAAGGTGATGGCTACAAATGACATGACCATTATCATAACAAAAGAAAAAGAAAACCAAAGAATACTTTAGAACTTCTAAGAAGGTCCAAGTCAACTTTGGTCAAATGGTCAACAAAGTCAAGATGGTCAAATGGTCAATGTAATTAGCCATAACAAAATTATCAAGGAAAGGATTAGTAAATAATGTCCCCGGCTCATTATGGTTTTGACCAAACGAACTGTCGAAACCCTAATGAGTCGGCCTCAAAATGGTTTTGACTGAATCAACTGTCAAAACCCTAATGAGCCTGCCACATAGCGGTTTTGGCCGAACCACCTGCCAAAACCCTAATGAGGCACCTCCTCCTTCATCGCTACAGAAAACTGTGCATACACACCGGCATCCGTATTCCGTAGAATGCGGATGCACAGAAGACAAAACAAATCCATCCGTGCAATACTAGGATCTGGCTTAAACCAAAGCCCATTAGTACTGCCTGCCCGAACATCATACGCACACAAGTGTACGTAAGTGATCGCAGCCCTGCCGTAAAACCATACGGCCTCTACACGTTTCGCTCAGTGCAGGGAAACTCTCTGTGTGGGACTCTAAAGACTCGACACTACGCTGGCAGTGGGTTTAACCACAGACCGCAAGCGGCACTAGCTGTACGTAACGGTCCCCAGGTAGATGTCGATAAGAAGGCCGATGAGGTAAACCCATCCGAACTTCTACTGAGTCTGTATGTGACAATCTCCGTACAGTCCGGTCTGTTCGTCTGATACATCGCATGGCGGGCCTAGGGGGGCGGCAAGCGTCAGACCCCTAATAGCGGTACAAGTCGTGTCGGAGTGAAGCCCAGAACACCCTGAGATAACACTGGAACCTACCAGTATATCTCGCTTGCCCTGGCCAGAGACTACTCGTGTAATGGCTCTCCTAGACACAGCGCGATGTCAACCCCCAATACCGGGAGAGACGAATCCTGTCTAACCGTCACTGCCTCCAAGTGCTTCGGGACTGCTCCCAACTACTACCTGTTTGCACGACTCAGCAGAGCCGTGGTAGGGTAGTAATCAAAGAACAGTGGGAACACACTCGAGGCGAAGTGACAGTGTCAAGTCAACGGACTAAGCTGTACTCATGTCACCTGGGAACTGATAACTGACGATAGGTATAATACCAACCATCAGTTCCCGACGAGTCCTGTCCAGTGTACTCGTAACCCAACGAGCACCCGTATACTATCTCAAGTACGATGTACCGACGGCTGTGGGACAGACCGTCTCCCGTGCTGGGATGAGAAGCGCATACGCTAGTCTACTCCGGAGTATCGATGCCCTATCTCGGTACTCCCACGACTAGGGACGTGTATAAGGATGTGCTTGTAGATTACCCAGCCCCCACGAGTGTGATCGCCATCACAACGTCAGTAATCAAGCAAAGATCCTAAGGGTTCTACTAATGCGTATAGGTGATATAATAAATAAACACACATGTACACATTAAAGCAGAGACAAACCAAGTAGCATACTACTATATTGAGCAAGATTGTCTGTACAACTGTGAATATCCCAAGCTTCCATCAAGTAATATACATACTAGTATGATACAGTAATGGCCTCTAGGGTATATACACTAACAATCTCCCACTTGCACTAAGGCCATGTACTGGCGTATCGAAGACCTATCATCTCGATCAGCCGCTCGAACTGAGTCTGGGGTAAAGCCTTCGTGAATGGGTCCGCAGTGTTGTCCTTTGTGTCCACTCTCCGCACCTCGATCTCCTGTCGATCAATGATCTCCCTGATCAAGTGATACCGCCTTAAGATGTGCCTGGATTTCTGATGGGACCTTGGTTCCTTCGCTAAAGCTATAGCCCCATTGTTATCGCAATACAAAGGTATTGGGTCAACAATGGACGGAACCACCTGAAGTTCACTAATGAACTTCTTTATCCAGACCGCCTCTTTTGCGGCATCGCTTGCAGCAATGTATTCAGCCTCCATCGTCGAGTCTGCGACGGTATCCTGCTTGGAACTCCTCCAACATACCGCCCCTCCGTTGAGGGTAAACACAAAACCCGAGAAAGACTTGCTGTCATCTTTGTCACTCTGGAAGCTTGAATCGGTAAAGGACTCGACCCGGAGGTCTCCATTACCGTAAACCAGGAACATCTCCTTAGTCCTTCTCAGGTACTTGAGAATGTTCTTCACTGCTGTCCAGTGGTCCTCCCCTGGGTCTGACTGATACCGGCTTACCGCGCTCAACGCGTAAGCTACATCTGGTCTTGTACATAGCATCGCATACATTATAGATCCTACCGCCGAAGCGTAGGGTATAGTGCTCATGCGAACCCTCTCCTCGTCAGTCTTAGGAGACATCTTCTTGGAGAGGGTAATTCCGTGCAATGCGGGTATGTTACCGCGCTTGGACCCTCCATACTAAATCTCTTTAGTACGGTCTCTATGTACCTGGACTGCGAAAGTCCCAATAGTCTCTTGGATCTATCTCTATAGATCTTGATCCCCAGAATGTACGAGGCATCACCCAGGTCCTTCATGGAGAACCTTTGTGACAAAAATAGCTTGACCAATTGTAGCATAGGAATATCATTTCCTATCAAAAGAATGTCGTCCACGTACAAGACTAGGAATACGACAGTTCGTCCTACAATCTTCTTATATACACAGGGTTCATCTTCGTTCTTGATGAAATCAAATTCCTTGATTGCCTCATCAAAACAGATGTTCCAGCTCCGCGATGCCTGCTTTAATCCATAAATGGATTTAAGCAACTTGCACACCTTTCCGCTGCTCCCACTGTCTACGAAACCTTCTGGTTGATCCATGTAAACGTACTCTTCCAAACAACCGTTTAGGAAAGCCGTCTTAACATCCATCTGCCAGATTTCATTGTCATGGAAGGCAGCAATGGCAAGTAGGATCCGAATAGATTTGAGCATAGCCACCGGAGAAAAAGTCTCGTCATAGTCCAAACCAGGTCTTTGACGAAAACCTTTTGCAACGAGTCTAGCTTTATAGGTTTCCACCTGCCCATCTACACCAAGTTTCCTTTTGTAGATTCATTTGCATCCAACGGGTTTTACCCCAGGTGGAGCAATATCCAAGGTCCACACTTTATTTGTGTACATGGACTCCATTTCGGATTGCATTGCTTCCTGCCATTTATCAGAGTCCCTACTGATAATGGCCTGCCTGAAACTGGTAGGGTCATCTTCTTCCAAGATGCAATCCTCTCGATCCCCGTCTATGAGAAAACCGTAGTATCTCTCGGGCGGATGAGAAATCCTACCAGATCTGCGGAGTGGCTGAGGTTCGTTTGGGGTCATTGAATCTAGCGGTTCCTCCAAATTTTCAGTTACATTTTGTGGTCGCTGAATTTCTTCCAGTTCTACCGAACTCCCACTAGCTTCTTTTGCAAGAAACTCCCTTTCTAAGAAGGTAGCGTGGCGAGATACAAACACCTTCTGTTCCTTAGTGTGGTAGAACAGATATCCTAGTGAATGTTTAGGATATCCCACAAATTTACAGAGAACTGACCGTGCCTCTAACTTGTCTGGTTTCTGTGTTTTCACATAGGCCGGACAACCCCATATCTTAAATCGCTTAAGATACGGATTTCTTCCACTCCACATTTCATATGGAGTCTTAGGCACTGATTTGGATGGAACATAGTTCAATAGGTACGCCGCTGTCTGAAGCGCATATCCCCAAAATGAAAGAGGCAACTCAGCACTACTCATCATGGAGCGAACCATATCTAATAGGGTACGATTCCTCCGCTCCGAAACACCGTTGTGCTGTGGTGTATAAGGAGGAGTAAGCTGAGAGAGAATACCATTCTCTTTTAAGTAATCCAGGAATTCCGTGCTTAAGTACTCCCCTCCCCTGTCAGACCGGAGGATCTTGATACTTTTGCCAATCTGGCTCTCTACTTCCTTTCTGAATTCCTTGAATTTCTCAAAAGCTTCAGATTTGTGTTTCATCAGATACACGTATCCGAACCTAGAGAGATCGTCAGTGAATGTGATGAAGTACGAGAACCCACCCCTTGCATGTATAGACATCGGACCACATACATCACTATGTACGAGTCCCAAGAGCTCTGCTGCTCTTTCTCCATGTCCGGTGAACGGAGATTTGGTCATCTTCCCTTTGAGACAAGAATGACAAGTTTCATAAGATGAAAACTCGAACGCATCCAAGAGTCCATCTTTATGCAACTTACTCAGTCTTTTCTCTCCGACATGACCAAGTCTACAATGCCACAAGTAGGATTCATTCGTATCTGAATTCTTCCTCTTGCGTGTGTTTTGTATATTGAGAACTGTATTCTGATTTAGAACGTAGATACCATTAAACAGTGTACCCTCTGCAACCAGTACCTTATCAAGGTAAATGTTCATGATATTCTTTTCAAGAACAAACTTATATCTTTCTTTATCGAGTAAAGAAACTGATATGATGTTGCAAACCATGGAGGGTACATAGTAGCAATCGTTCAAAATCATAGTCTTGCCATTTGGCAATACTAGGTGATATTCACCGACGGCTGCCGCATTAACTTGTGCTCCGTTCGCTACTCTGAGCGACATCACCCGGTGCAACTTTCCTACTCTTTCTCAGTCCTTGCAATAAATTACAGATATGAGATCCTGATCCGGTATCAAGTACCCAGGAGGTAGGTTTGACCGTAAAACAGTTCTCAATTACAAGAACACCTGAAGTAGATGCAAAACCATGCTTCTTCTTCAACTGGGTATCCTGGAAATCCATACTTTCCTCTTTCCCATTCTCATACTCATGACTGTTGTCACAAGTTAGAGCTGAACCAACTTTCCCCAGTCCCGAATAAGAATTCGGTTCGGTCAAGCGATACATTTTATTATCTTGATTAGGGCGTGAAAAGGTTGCTGCCTGGAGAGAGAGAAAAGAAACACTCAGCGTATGCTCTTGCAAGATTAGATTGGTTTATTAATTTATCTAACCAGGATGTCTCCCACTGTTTCCTCAAATTCTTCTTAAAACCTTTTAAAAGAAGAATTAGCCGGGTTTTAATTCACGTCACAATACTTGCTTAACCTTTCAGGCAGGCTAGTGTCGGTACTTCGAGGGAGGTTTTCCAACGCTTTCGCGAAGTTCCTTAATTAAAGAACCTCTTTTCCCTGGGGGCGTAACCCCGCTAACACCTTTCTAGACACCTACTAGGTTTATAGCATTGATCGTTAAGTGTAATAATCTCCCGAGAGTAAACCAACTCATCAGTGGGATCGGGATCCAACTGTCATTGTGTGATAACCTAGATGGAATCCACTCTAGTCAGCACACTCCAGAAGGTATGCTAAATCTGCAAGTTTCTGTTCTTTTGAAACTCCCGATGTGGTTTTTGCCCCTAGGACCCAAGTGATCTTGACGGAGTCAACAAATCAAAGAGTCCTAGTCAAGTTCAACCTGTCATTATCTGGATTGCATTAAACCCACCCGCATAACCCTTGACGGAGTCAACAAGGTTATACGACTGTCATAATCAATCCCATATACCAATACAAACAAGCAGCACTTAGCTACCGTACACTACGCCTTGACGGAGTCAACAAACGCAGCACGAATACTAAGTGTTACTTGTAAGAAATGACGAAGGGCTACGGCTGGGTTTTTGGCGAAAAACCCGTTAACGAAATGAACTTGATATCATTGGAGGAACCTGGTAACCTTTTGAAAATATAGTGGCGAAGACTTTTGCTAAAGAGGTCACTCCCTGTGAAGGGATCTCGGTTCTTTCCTCGTCGAATGAGGTGCAGGATATTCCAAACTGAATACCTCGATGCAAAGCAAGAATAATCGACTATAGTGAAGTTATTACCCTGACGCAAACTTTTGTCCAAGGGGTCACTCCCGATGAAGGGATCTCGGCCCTTGCCTCGTCGACTGAGGTGCTGGGCATTCACAACCGAATACCGCTATGCAAAACAAAAATGAACGTCCTTGCAATAACAGCTTTTTGAAAAATTGTTCCAACAACGTATTTTAGGTTTATTTTCTTGCATTAGTTCTTTTCATGCGTCCCATCATTTTAATCCTACCATTGCAGAAAACAACCAAAATATGACGTACGCTTATGCCATTCGCATTCGCCACGGGGCCCCGTCATCACCCGTTAGGTTACTTAACTAACGACAGAGCGGGGGCTGGGCTAGCGCGGCTGTAAAACATAAGCAACGCCTAAATAGAAAGCAATGATAGACATTACAGATCACAGATGAATACATTGGATATACTAGCAATCCGCAATCCTTTCGAGCCTGAAACGAAAAGCGGATAACACGGTCGCGGTGAATAGCCAAATACCCCACCCAAGACCCCTACGGGTGCGGCAAACTACCCGCCAAGTACCCGAAGCGAAGCAACCTCCCTCAACGCCATGAGTAGGCCACTCGGCACTTCGAGCTACCCGGTAGTTTGTGCATCCCCTCCATGGGTCTATCCTAGGAGCAAAAACAGTAAAAAGAATTATACAATGACGGCTACAACCCCGACCCGGTTGTGCGGCCAAACAAATAATAATTATTACATCAATTTACATTTACAATGAATGAAAGAAAAACAAAAGCTCATCTCACATCCACCCCGGCTATTCACCCGCGACAGTCCAACACATTCATATACACATTCCAATATCAAACACAGATCATGTATAACCCCGACTAATCGACTTATAGCGATTAGCCGACGTTCAATACATGCAAACATCACAGATATAACCAACATAGCCAAAGTGCAGTGAAGTCCGGAAAAATACGGAATTATAGGACCCCAAAAGAAAATTTCTTTTCTGGAAAATCTGGGCACTTATAATATATCTGAAAAATCACAAAATCGCACCAGAAGAACACTGCACGAAAAACGATGCAGAGAGGAAAACAACCCGCGGCGCTTCCGCGGCACATGCCTACCTCGTGCCGCGGAAGGGCGGTGCTTTGGATGAATTGGGGCATCGTTTTTCTTGGGTGTTCACACAAAACCCTGAGACGAATTTACAAGTATAAAGTTTTTCATTTTGAGCCAAAAAAAATTTCAACAGAAACTCAGGTTTTGTAAAAGTTTGGTTTTTGGATTTTTCCGGTTCCGAACTTCGTTACACTTCACTACCAAGCTAGTTTAAGTTTAGTTAGGCTCTGATACCACTGTTAGGTCCACGTTACCTCTCCCGGAACTTTCGGGGTTTGCGGAAACGGTAAATCAAAAATTTTTCTAAACTTTGTAACATGGACCGTAAAAGCCGGATCTTTGCTAAACTAAACTAGCATACTTGCAAAGAAGAATTAACTACTCGGCAAAGTGGTTATACCTCAACTTGAACTCCTTCACTTCTTGTTGTTGTTCTTCTTTGATGTTCTTCTCTTCTTGTTGTTCTTTTCATGGCTTGCTCAAAGGTTGATCCGGACTTCGGTCACCTCCGCGGCCTCCTTGAGTCGAAGACGATCCATCCGAGAGATGTACGCCGAGCTCCACCTCAAGCCGAGGTAACTAGGGCAAGGAGATTGCTAATCTAGAAGCCCTAGGTTGTGTAGAGAGGATGTATGGATGTGTTTGTCAAGTAGAATCCTTTTTCTCTCAACACATGAGATCAAAGGAGAAAATCAAGAGGAGGAAGAAGAAGGAGATTTTCTAGCAACCATGGAGCTTCTCATTTCAAGAGAGAGAATGAGAATAAGCAAATGAAAAGCTTAACCAAAAGAAAAGCTAACCATGGTTGCAATAATGCATAAACATCATGATTACTAATCCCATCAAGATAAAGGTGATGGCTACAAATGACATGACCATTATCATAACAAAAGAAAAAGAAAACCAAAGAATACTTTAGAAGTTCTAAGAAGGTCCAAGTCAACTTTGGTCAAATGGTCAACAAAGTCAAGATGGTCAAATGTTCAATGTAATTAGCCATAACAAAATTATCAAGGAAAGGATTAGTAAATAATGTCCCCGGCTCATTATGGTTTTGACCAAACGAACTGTCGAAACCCTAATGAGTTGGCCTCAAAATGGTTTTGACCGAATCAACTGTCAAAACCCTAATGAGCCTGCCACATAGCGGTTTTGGCCGAACCATCTGCCAAAACCCTAATGAGGCACCTCCTCCTTCATCGCTCCAGAAACCTGTGCATACACACCTGCATCCGTATTCCGTAGAATGCGGATGCGCAGAAGACAAAATAAATCCATCCGTGCAATACTAGGATCTGGCTTAAACCAAAGCCCACTAGTACTGCCTGCCCGAACATCATACGCACACAAGTGTACGTAAGTGATCGCAGCCCTGCCGTAAAACCATACGGCCTCTACACGTTTCGCTCAGTGCAGGGAAACTCTCTGTGTGGGACTCTAAAGACTCGACACTACGCTGGCAGTGGGTTAACCACAGACCGCAAGCGGCACTAGCTGTACGTAGCGGTCCCCAGGTAGATGTCGATAAGAAGGCCGATGAGGTAAACCCATCCGAACTCCTACTGAGTCTGTATGTGACAATCTCCGTACAGTCCGGTCTGTTCGTCTGATACATCGCATGGCGGGCCTAGGGGGGCGGCAAGCGTCAGACCCCTAATAGCGGTACAAGTCGTGTCGGAGTGAAGCCCAGAACACCCTGAGATAACACTGGAACCTACCAGTATATCTCGCTTGCCCTGGCCAGGGACTACTCGTGTAATGGCTCTCCTAGACACAGCGCGATGTCAACCCCCAATACCGGGAGAGACGAATCCTGTCTAACCGTCACTGCCTCCAAGTGCTTCGGGACTGCTCCCAACTACTACCTGTTTGCACGACTCAGCAGAGCCGTGGTAGGGTAGTAATCAAAGAACAGTGGGAACACACTCGAGGCGAAGTGACAGTGTCAAGTCAGCGGACTAAGCTGTACTCATGTCACCTGGGAACTGATAACTGACGATAGGTATAATACCAACCATCAGTTCCCGATGAGTCCTGTCCAGTGTACTCGTAACCCAACGAGCACCCGTATACTATCTCAAGTACGACGTACCGACGGCTGTGGGACAGACCGTCTCCCGTGCTGTGATGAGAAGCGCATACGCTGGTCTACTCCAGAGTATCGATGCCCTATCTCGGTACTCCCACGACTAGGGACATGTATAAGGATGTGCTTGTAGATTACCCAGCCCCCACGAGTGTGATCGCCATCACAACGCCGGTAATCAAGCAAAGATCCTAAGGGCTCTACTAATGCGTATAGGTGATATAATAAATAAACACACATGTACACATTAAAGCAGAGACAAACCAAGTAGCATACTACTATATTGAGCAAGATTGTCTGTACAACTGTGAATATCCCAAGCTTCCATCAAGTAATATACATACTAGTATGATACAGTAATGGCCTCTAGGGCATATACACTAACACTGCCAGCGTAGTGTCGAGTCTTTAGAGTCCCACACAGAGAGCTATTCGCCTTTAGGCAAAATGAGTAGAGGTCGCATGGTTTTGCGACAGGGTTCGTTCACATCCGCGCACTTGTGCACGTTTGCTGTCCGGACAGCTTATACTAGCGGGCTTTGGTTTAAGCCGGATCCTAGTATATGATTTGGATTGGTTTCATCTCATTGTATTCGTGTTCCTCGGATCACGAATACGGGTGCGTATGCACAGTTGCTTGAGACAGAGGGAGAGGACTTTGATTAGGGTTAATGACCATTGTCATTTTATTAACCCTAATGCTTATGTGTGTATTATGGTTAATTGATATACGTTTAATATATTTGTGCATGGTTATGGTTGTTGACCATTTGACATTCTTGACTTGTTGACCTAGGTTGACACTTTGACCATCATCATAATTCATTTGGAAGATGCTCTTTGATCGTTGCAATTTGCATTAAAAATGAAATGATAATGGTCATGTCTTGATTAAGCCATGACAATTATCTCAATAATTATCAATTTATAATAATTCACACATATATGTGAGAATGCTTCATATTTTCTCTCATTCTATCATTTACTTTCTCTCTCTTGCTCTTCCTCTTCCTCAAGCTCTCCCCTCTCATGTGTTGAGAAACACTCGAGCTTGAGAAAAACCATTCCATAGTAATCTCTACTCTCATCTAGGGTTCTAGGATTAGCACTTCTAGCACCCTAGTTACTTCTAGCTTGGAGTTGAAGCCAAAGGTTGAGGCTTTCGGGTGGATCCTTCTTCGACGTGAGAAGACGACAAAGGTGATCCCTTTCTACTACTCCAAGGAGCAAGGAGAGAAAGACATAAAGCCCTAGGTATAACCATTCTAACCTTTAGCTAGTTTCTAGTTAGCTTTAGCTTGTTTTTTTTTAGCAAAGATCCTCCTTTGTCTAATCCATGTTGCCTAGAGTAGTAAAAATCTGATTTTTATTCCGTTTTCCGCCTCCCCGTAAGCACCGGGGTGGGCAACGTGGACTTACAGTGGTATCAGAGCCTAACTAAACACAAACTAGCTAGGTAGTAAAGTGTATGGAAGTTCAATCGGAAAAATCGCAAAACTGAGTTTACAAAAACCCTAACTTTCTGTTAATTTTTTTTCTGTTCAAAATAAAATAAATCGTACGTCAAAAATCATCTCAGGGTTTTGTGAAGAAAGCCTCCAAAAACGATCCAGTGAATCGTTCAAAGCGCCGCGGTTCCGCGGCAATAGCATGCTATTGCCGCGCAACCGCGGCCGTTTTGACTCGGTTCTGGGTCGAGTTTGGTGCAGTGTTCTTCTGGCTAGGTTTTGGGATTTTTAAGATGGTTTATTTATGCCCAGGTTTTCCAGAAAAGAAATTTGTTTTTGGGGGCCTATAAATCCGTATTTTTGATCGAACTTCACTACACTTTGACTAAAGGGTTATATCTGTGATGTTTATATGTATTGAACGTCGGCTAATCGCTATATGTCGATTAGTCGGGGTTATACATATCTGTGATCTGTGTTTGATGCTGGTATGTGTATATGAATGTGTTGGATTGTCGCGGGTGAATAGCCGGGGTGGATGTGAGTTGAGTGTTTCTTTTTCTTTCATTTATTGTAATATGTAAATTGAAGTAATAATATTCGTATGGCCGCACAACCGGGTCGGGGTTGTAGCCGTCATTGTATAATTCTTTTTACTGTTTTTGCTCCTAGGATAGACCCATGGAGGGGGTGCACAAACTAACGGGTATCTCGAAGTGCCGAGTGGCCTACTCACGGTGTTGTGGGAGGTTGCTTCGCTTCCGGAACTTGGCGGGTAGTTTACCGCACCCGTAGGGGTCTTGGGTGGGGTATTTGGCTATTCACCGCGACCGTGTAATCCGCTTTTCGTTGCAGGCTCGAACGGATTGCGGATTCCTAGTATATCCAATGTATTCATCTATGATCTGTAATGTCTATCATTGCTATATATTTATATTCTATAACTATTTAGGCGTTGCTTATGTTTTACAGCCGCGCTAGCCCAGCCCCCGCTCTGTCGTTAGTTAAGTAACCTAACGGGTGATGACGGGGCCCCGTGGCGAATGCGAATGGCATAAGCGTACGTCATATTTTAGTTGTTTTCTGCAATGGTAGGATTAAATGATGGGACGCATTAAAAGAACTAATGCAAGAAAATAAACCAAGTAAAAGTCGATTGGAACACTTTGAAAACCACTCGGTTCTTTTCAAAAACTAAACTTTTAAATGCGGAGCTTGAACCACTCCTTTTAAAAGCTATCTTGTTCCATCGATTATATCAAGTTCACTACGTTCACGGTTTCGCCAAAACCATTCGTAGCCCTCCATCATTTCAGTTAAATATTCGGTAGTATTCAAGCTATGTATTTTGACCTCACGCCAAGGCATAGTGATTGGTAGCTGCCGGATATTTATCTATTATATAGATAGAATGCGTTGGTTTGAGACAGTCGTACTGCCATTTTGCCCTACGTCAAGGATAGGTACGGGTGGGTTCAAATTAACCGGGATAATGATGGAAAGAACTTGACATGTGACTTATGACATTTTGACCTCACGCCAAGGTCATAAGAGCATGGGGCAAAAATCCACATCGGGAGTTTCATAAGTACTGAAACTTGCTAGCGCTGCATACCATTTGGAGTGTGATAATTCTGCTAGGATTCCTTCGGTTTTATCACGCAATGATATTTGGATCCCGATCCTACTGTGAGTATATGCTACTCCTCGGGAAAACTTTCACTTAACGATCAATGCTATAAACCTAGTAGGTGTCTAGAAAGGTGTTAGCGGGGCTACGCCCCCAGGGAAAAGAGGTTCTTAAATTAAGGAACTTCGCGAAAGCGTTGGAAAACCTCCCTCGAAGTACCGACACTGGCCTGGCTGAACGGTTAAGCAAGTATTGTACGGTGAGATTGATCCCGACTAATCCTTTCTTTACGGTTTGAGATGGGATTCAAGAGACAGTGGGAGCCATCCAGTTTAGACAAACTAAAAACCACTCTAAACTTGCAAGAGCATCATGCTAAAGTGATTCTTTTCTCTCTCCTAATTGCAGCGACCATTCAACAAGACCGGACTTAAGTTATTACTAGATAAAAACATACTGACAGGGCCAAACTAAAAAGATTGACTCAGGTATGTCAAGATGGCAATCACTTACGACAAGTTGGGGTATGTCCTTACCACCAAAGCTCCCCCTGTCCCAGGTCCCACCTCCAGCATCGCGGATAAAGAAATCCGTAAGACATGGGAGATCGATTGCGCGAAGGCCAAATGCCTCGTGCTTGCCTCGATGGACAACGAACATCAGAGGAGGCATGAGAATATGGACCTAGAGTCCATATTTCTCCATACAAAAGAAATGTATGGAGAGCAGTCTCGTATCGCAAGATACGAAGTGTCGAAGAAGTTATTTTCGGCAAGATTGGCCGTCGGATCATCGGTAGCGGAACACGTGCTTAAGATGATTGGCTACATAGAGGAGCTCGCGGACCTTGGGACCACGTTGGAGAATGAACTCTATACTGATTTGATTCTCCAGTCCCTTCCTTCCACTTACGCCCAGTTTGTCCTAAACTTCAACATGCAAGGAAAGGAGGTTGAACTTTCCGAACTTCTGAACATATTGAGGAGTGCTGAGGGCACCCTACAGAATGGTAGGGAGACATCCACTTTGTTTGTAGGAGGATCTTCCTCTTCTAGATCCAGGGCGAAAGCCAAGGGTAAGAAGAAGAAAGCCCCCGCCAAACCAAGAGGCGGTGTCAGTAAAGTGGATACGAAGGGAAAGGGAAAGGCAACAAAGGTAGCGGGAAAGATGGTGGGGAAGGAAGAATGCTTCTATTATCACAAAAGTGGTCACTGGAAACAGGATTGCAAGGCTTGGAAGGCCAGAACACAGGATTTGAAGCGAGTTGCGGCTTCAGCTTCAGGTGTGTATGTTATTGAAAACTGTCTATCAATAAACTCTACATCCTGGGTATTGGATACCGGATCAGGATCTCATATCTGTAATTCTTTGCAGGCGTTAAGAAAGCGTAGAGTTTTGAAGGCAGGTAACATGACCCTCAGAGTTGCAAATGGTGCTAGCATGGATGCTGAGGCCGTGGGGGACTATCACCTGGGATTATCGGATGGACATTTTTTGGTTTTGCGTAGTTGTTATTATGTACCAAATGCAACCTGTAATATCATTTCTGTATCTTTATTATCTAAAGAAGGTTATGAATTTGCATTTGTAAGTAATGTAGTGAACATTCACCTTAATCAAGTTTTGATTGGGTCAGGTACATTGAACAACGGTATATACGTATTAAACCAACCACAGATTTTCAATGTCCAGAATACACACAAAAGAAAGTCTCCAGAAATCATTAAAACTTTCTTATGGCATTGTAGACTAGGTCACATCAATGAGAGAAGGTTGACTAAGTTACATGCAGAAGGATATTTGGATCCGTTCGAATATCAATCGTATGCAACTTGTCAATCCTGTCTCAGAGGAAAGATGACAAAGACTCCGCTCACTGGACACGGAGAAAGAAAGAGCGAGCTCTTGGGACTCGTACACAACGACGTGTGCGGTCCAATGTCTACACATGCGCGAAGCGGTTATTCTTACCTCATTACTTTTACGGATGATTTCTCAAGGTTCGGATATGTCTTCTTGATGAAGCATAAATCCGAAGCTTTTGAAAAGTTCCAGGAATATAAGAATGAAGTAGAAAAAAACAGGCAAAAGTATCAAGGCACTGAGATCAGATCGAGGTGGTCAATACTTGAGTGCCGAGTTCCTGGGTTACTTAAAAGAGAATGGAATTCTCTCTCAACTTACTCCTCCATACACTCCGCAACATAACGGTGTATCGGAGAGACGGAACCGAACCCTATTGGATATGGTACGGTCCATGATGAGTAACGCTGAGTTACCGCGATCGTTCTGGGGATATGCGCTAGAATCAGCTGCATACCTTTTGAACCAAGTTCCCACTAAGACTGTGCCTACCACACCATATGAGTTATGGAGTGGGAAGAAACCCTATCTTCAATACCTGAAGATTTGGGGATGTCCAGCTTATGTCAAAAAGCCGCATACGGAAAAACTAGAGGCATGCTCAGTACTGTACAAGTTTGTGGGATACCCAAAGAACTCCAGGGGGTATCTTTTCTATTACGCAGAGGAACAAAAAGTCCTTGTTTCTCGTAATGCCCATTTTCTGGAACATCAGTTCTTAGAAAAGGAAATAAGTAGGAGCGCTATAGAACTGGAAGAAATTCCAGAACCACAAGCTACTACTGAAAGCTTAGTAGAACCAGAGGGTTCGAAAGATCAGGACATTCCCATGCCACTCCGCAGGAGTAGTAGGCAGTCTCATCCGCCCGAGAGATACTACGGTTTTCTCATTGACGGGCATAGAGAAGATTGCATCATAGATTGTGATGAGCCTACTAGCTTCCAGCAAGCCATTCAGAGCGTCGACTCGGTAAAATGGCTGGATGCAATGTGGACCGAAATGGAGTCCATGTACACCAACAAAGTATGGACGTTGGACATTACTCCAGATGGGGTAAAACCCGTAGGATGCAAGTGGATCTTCAAAAGGAAGATTGGTGTAGATGGACAGGTTGAGACCTATAAATTGTTAGTGTATATACCCTAGAGGCCATTACTGTATCATACTAGTTTGTATATTACTTAATGGAAGCTTGGGATATTCACCTTGTATATACAATCTTGCTCAAAATAGTAGTATGCTACTAGGTTTGTTTCTACTTCAAATGTGTACATGTGTTTATTTTAGTATATCACCTATACACATTAGTGGAGCCCTTAGGATCTTTGCTTGATTACCGGCGATGTGATGGCAGTCACACTAGTGGGGCTGGGTAATCTATAAGCACATCCTTATGCAGGTCCCTAGTCGCAGGACTATCGAGACAGGGCATCGATACTCCGGAGTAGACTAGCGCATGCGCTTCTCATCCCAGTGTGGGAGATGGTCTGTCCCACAGCCGTCAGTACGTCGAACTTGAGATAGTATGCGGGTGCTCATTAGGTTACGGGTACACTGGACAGGACTCATCGGGAACTGACTAATTGGTATTATGCCTATAGTCAGTTATCAGTTCCTAGGTGACATGAGTACAGCTTAGCCCGCTGACTTGACACTGTCACTTCGCCTCGAGTGTGTTCCCACTGCACTTTGATTACTACCCTACCACGGCTCAAAGGGGTCGTGCAAACAGGTAGTAGTTGGGTGCAGTCCCGAGGAACTTGGAGGCAGTGACGGTTAGACAGGATTCGTCTCTCCCGGTATTGGGGGTTGACATCGCGCTGTGTCTAGGAGAGCCATTACACGAGTAGTCCTTGGCCAGGGCAAACGAGATATACTGGTAAGCTTCCAGTGTTATCTCAGGGTGTTTTGGGCTTCACTCCGACACGACCTGTACCGCTATTGGGGGACTGACGTTTACCGCCCCCTAGGCCCGCCATGCGATGTATCAGACGAACAGACCGGACTGTACGGAGAATGTCACATTCAGACTCAGTAGGAGTTCAGATGGGTTTCACCTCGTCAGTCTTCTTATCGGCATTGTAACCCTTCGAAAATCGTTTAGGCAGTTTTTCGGTAATCGGTTAATTTTTCGGTTTTTTCCGTAAAAAGTCAAAATAGGTATTTTTCATTATAGACCTAATTATACAAAATTTAGACAAGATATTACTATAATTTTGTCACTAAAATGTCACTTATAATTTTCTAGTTAAATAAAAAAAAATTCGTAATTAATTATTTTTTTATTATTTTAAGCCTTTTTAAATATATTAAATTAGTGATAAATACAAATGTAATTAGGTAAATTTAATAATTAGGAGTCTTTATAAGCTAAAATATGGTGTTAATAAAATTGTATCATGACTTGCAACATTTTAGTTTTATGGTGTGAAAATTGTGAAAAAATGGAGTAAAAATGGGTTTTTTTGTAAAAAGTTGATGTAACATTCATTAATTGACCTTGGAAGAAGCTTTTTGTGTAGAATTTTCCGCACAATTCTCTCTCACTCTCCTCCTCTACCTCCAGGCCGAGCTCACCTGCTGGAAACACCTCATTTTCCCCATTTTCTTGCTTCAAATTTCCATTAAAAATCCACCGAAATCCACAAAAATTCACAATTTCTTCACAAAATTGAAACCTAAATCCTATTCCACCTCTTTCCAAACCCTAAGTTGTTTAAAACAAGGAGAAAGAAGACATCTATGGTGGCTAAGTGAAAGAGGATCAACACCTGGGAGGTATAATGTTAATCTAGTTGTTAAATTTGTAGTTTAAATAAGCTATTTTAGAAGTTTAAAGTGTCAATTTCATTGCAATGGTTTGTTTTAAAAATTCAAGAATAGGATTGGTGTTGTAATTAGGGTTTGAAATATGATAAGTGTGTTTAAGTTAGAGTTTTGGCCATCTAGTGGGTTAGATCGAACGTTTATGCGTTGTTGCGATCGCTAAATCGTTAATTCGCGAGGTTTGCATCGAAATTTGTCCGTGAATGCTTACTAGGTTTTCTACGATATTAGGAAGCGATTTATTTGCGATATCATGATGATATTATTAGCATCTAATATGACTTGTAGGGTATGCGAATGCGTAGTTTCGTCTAGTCGGGTTGTAGTTTTGTCGATTTCCCCGAAATGACGATTCTAGTTAAAGCTTAGCGATTTTCGTGCGTTTTTCCGCGCACCGAGAGCATGCTATGATTAATTCAAGAGCGTGGATAATTGTATGTTGTGACTTGCATTGTGTTAGGTTTTGTAATCTTATGCTTGATTTTTTGCAATTATAGGATCGGTCGGGGAAACTTCGGACACGGCGCGTAAAGGCAAGACGGCGGTCGGATAGGATTAGCAAGGCTTTCAGGTGAGTAGATATATTCATCTATGGGGGAATCGTCTGGATGGCGCGATGCGCTCCCCCCTAGTTAGGATTACCCTACTTTTTGCAAGATTTATTTTGTTAGGTAGCTTATCCATTCTTGTACACTGCATACCCTTATAACGAACAGTATATTAGATTGCATGGACATTCATCTATACTTATGCGATAACACTTTGTAGGACACTAACACCATTACCATTGGCATCTGCTGCACGCGCACTATTCATGTGACACACACGCCTTTGGTAATTGCCATGCCACGTGCACTATAGAACCTGTTTAACTTAGTATCGCCACTTGCATTCATACATGATATATGAAATTGCATAGCTTGCTTATACCTCGCATTATCATCATATTTACATAGATTCTATCCAAAATTCACATCATATACATTGATATCATAGACATTTATCATATTTAACATGTGGACACTATAATTTTCTTGAGGATTTCAGTTTTTCTGTGATTTCTGGATTTTTGGGCAAAACCGCAAGAATTTAACAAAAGCTTGTATTTATCATTTTTAAAACAAAGTTGCGGTTTTCTCGTGATGTATGTGTCGTCCACCATGAGTTTTCATGTTTTCTGTTGGATTTCGAGACCCGATTCGAGGAGTGGATGAACCGTCTCGGGTACATGGTGGGCCCGGTATGGTACCCCGGGGCAAGAAGATCGAGTTGTAGACGATGAGCCTGGCAGGGGAAGACTACCTACCGGTGATGTCTGGCGCGGCGGATATCCGGAGGATACCGACCGTTGCCGTGAGATTTATGATATGGGCCGATCCGGACTGACGGAGCCTGATATTGAGACAGATATGATTCCTATTTGGTGTCGATGCTTGACACGGGTTTTCAGATGATTTCTTGATGGTATTTAGCTATTATACAGATATACATGTTCTAAAGTTAAGAATTCAATACCCTTAGCATTTAAAACACATAAAGACTTAATAATGACATTGCATACCTGTGCATGCATACTAGAGATATTATATCACATATGGATATGCATGTTGTGGTGCATTGCGTGCATTCTTACGATTGCCTTATTAGATGTTATATTTACTCACGAGCTGGCAACTCACCGCCGTTGTGCCACAGTGTCTTGCAGGTCGGACCCGTCAGTCTTGTAGCGGCGGGCTATCTTATCATCAGTTCCTTTTGCTCAGACTCGCGACATCGCCCGTAGGTGGGTTGCGAGTATACTTTATTTCTTTTTGCTTTATCATTGTATCTAGTATTCTCCATCTACCACTTGTATTGTATATGCGACCTAGTGATGAGACTGAGAGATTTGTATGTTTGTGGTTTCTTTTGGGTCGAGCTCACTTGAGCCGACGTGTGTTTTCTGGTATTTGCATTTCTTTTATGCTCTTTTTCTTGATATTACTATTATATTGCATGTGGTTGTGATCCGCTTTGGACGAAGAGCTAGCTCCCGCTTGGGGATGCCATTTTTATGATTACAGGTTTATTATCTTGTTGTACCCATTTTGGGGAATAGAAAATACAGGGGAGACTCTGCCGAAATTTTCGGAAATTTTTGACGTTTTAAAAAGGGATTCTATGCAACTTAATTGATTTAAAAAACCGTTTTCACTAAAGGTTTTCCTTCACTCTCTTTTGATTTTGGTTTATATTCTTCTGGGCTTTGGCTGACTTAGGTTACGGTACGACTTTAGACGTCTCGTAATCTAATTGCCAGTCGCGTCCCGTACTTTCGGGTCGTGACAAAGTTGGTATCAGAGCGTAGGTTTTACCTTTCTGAGTATAGGACGACCTTGGTAGTTGGAGTAGGTGACTTAAGCAGAGTGGCGTAGCGTGGGTATGATCCGCGGCATACTTACGATACGGTACTCCGCCTAAGTAACCTTAGGACATAATTGCTT
Source organism: Agapanthus africanus (assembly GCA_030015575.1). Taxonomy (NCBI): domain Eukaryota; kingdom Viridiplantae; phylum Streptophyta; class Magnoliopsida; order Asparagales; family Amaryllidaceae; genus Agapanthus; species Agapanthus africanus. The sequence continues at coordinate 224,266,097 of JASDDO010000010.1, forward strand.
GTATTTCCTTTCTTGATTTCTTGCATTCCTTGATTCAAATGCAATGTCCTTATCAGTCCTGTTTCTTATTCTAGCTTCGATGCCGCCAAAGACTACGAGAGCTCAGCGGGCTGCCGCTAGGGATGAGATTCGGGCGGGCCCGTCTGAGGCGAGGATCGAGCGGGATGATACTCCTACCCTTCAGGGTCATACTGATCCGCCATATCCTGACCGTATTACCAGATTAGAGGCCGGCATGCAAGAGTTGCGGCAGATGATGGGATCTTTAGTTGAGTCCAGCCGGGCACAGAGATCCGAGGACGTTCCTTCCACCGCACAGACCACGATCGTACCTGCTGCACAGATGGTCACTCCTGCTGCTACTACGGAGACTATCCCTGTTTCACTACAGGAGTTCATGAGATTGAGACCTCCAGCTTTTACCGGTACAGATGCGACAGAGGACCCACAGGCATTTCTTGATAGGATGGCTCAGATTTGCCGTTCGTTGAGGTGTTCTGATGATAGATTGGTGGAGTTTGCGAGTTTTCGTCTGGAGGGTCTTGCCCAGATGTGGTACGATTCAGTAGAGAGAGGCCGAGCTGCAGGTCTACCTTCTATGACCTGGGATGAGTTTACAGCTGCATTTCTTGCCCGTTTTCTTCCGGAGAGTGTCCGAGATGCTCGAGCCCGTAGTTTTAAGTCCTTGCGCAAGACTCCTGGGATGACAGTGTTGGAGTATGATATACAGTTTACCCAGTTGTCTCGATATGCTCCATACCTAGTAGACACAGAAGTGGAGAATAAAGAGGTTTGTACGAGGGCTTGATACACAGCTATTCCTTGCCATCGGCACCCAGCACTTTGATACATACGCAGCCGCGATGGATGCAGCCTTACTTTTGGAGGAGCGTATTTCTGAGACTCCGGTCGTTTCTGGGCCGAAGAGAATCCGTACTGATACGCCAGCTCAGCGGCAGATGGGTAGACACCGCGATAGATTATTTCCGGGAGATGGTGGAGGTAGAGGATTAGGACGAGGTCAGTTGTTTGGTTCATATCCACAGACCCAGCAGTCGTCTCCAGGATGTTTTCGGTGTGGGAGTTAGTACCACCGTGTCAGAGACTGTACCATGGGACGCCAGGGCACGGCGACAGTCCCGCATGTGACTTTACCACCCTCACCACCTTCTCAGAGAGCTTTACTTCCTACTCCTGACGATGCTCCACGTCAGTTGGATGCTTCTAGAGGCCGTGGACGTGGCGGTCCAGTTCTGAGAGGACGAGGCGACAGAGGCAGAGGCAGAGGCCGAGGTAGAGGCAGAGGACAACCGGCTATTAGTGGTGGACAGGCCCGAGTGTTCGCGTTGACTCCTCAGGATGCACAGGCATCCAATGCCGTCGTGACAGGTACTCTGCCAGTATGTTCTTTTGATGCACGGGTATTATTTGATCCAGGCTCCACACATTCCTATGTATCCACGTACTTTGCACCGAGGTTGGGCCGAGAGTCTTCTCCGTTAGATCAGCCGCTTGTCGTTATTACACCGGTAGGCGAGTCTTTTGTTGCACGTTTTGTGTACCGATCATGTTTCGTTCGTATCGGGGAGAGAGATTCTTCAGTTGATTTGATTCTCCTCGATATGCTAGACTTTGACGTTCTTCTTGGTATGGACTGGCTAGCCACCTGTTATTCATCCGTGGACTGCCGTGAAAAAGCAGTCAGATTCAGTTTTTCCGGTGAGCCGGTTCTTGTTATTCAGGGAGATCGTAGCGCTACCCTTCCCAGCTTGATTTCATCTCTTCGCGCTGGTCAGCTCTTAAGGAAAGGGTGTCAGGGATTCTTAGCCTATATTTGTGATACTAGCTCCACAGAGGTTCCGTTGGACCAGGTCCCTGTTGTGAGAGAGTTTCCTGATGTATTTCCTGACGAGCTGCCTGGTCTGCCACCAGAGCGCGAGATTGAGTTCTGTATTGACTTGATCCCCGGCATGGGGCCTATTTCTATACCTCCTTATCGGATGGCCCCGGCGGAGCTGAGAGAGCTAAAGGATCAGTTACAGGACTTGCTGGACAAAGGGCTTATCCGACCGAGTGTGTCACCTTGCGGTGCTCCCGTCTTGTTTGTTAAGAAGAAGGACGGAAGTATGCATTTATGCATTGATTATCATCAGCTGAACCGGGTTACTGTGCGGAACAGATACCCCCTACCCCGCATTGATGACTTATTCGATTAGCTCCAGGGTGCAAGGTTTTTCTCGAAGGTTGATTTACGGTCAGGTTATCACCAGTTGCGGGTTTGGAAGGAGGATATTCCGAAGACCGCTTTCCGTACTCGTTATGGTCATTATGAGTTCTTGGTGATGTCGTTCGGGCTCACCAATGCCCCGGCAGCATTTATGGATTTGATGAACTGCATATTCAGGCTGTATCTCGATCAGTTCATCATTGTGTTCATTGACGACATCTTGGTTTATTCTCGGATCCGGGAGGAACATGAGCAGCACTTACGTATCACATTGCAGACTTTGAGGGAGCATCAGCTGTTCGCCAAATTCTCCAAGTGCGCATTCTGGCTAGACAGTGTCAATTTCTTGGGTCATGTGGTGACGAGAGATGGTATTTGTGTGGACCCGAGGAAGATCGAGGCAGTTCAGCGTTGGCCTAGACCAGTATCAGTTACAGAGGTTCGCAGCTTTCTAGGTATGGCCGGCTACTATCGACGTTTCGTCCAGGATTTCTCCCGCATTGCTGCACCTTTGACCGGGTTGACTCGGAAGGGGGTTCCTTTTGATTGGACCCAGGCATGTGAGGATAGCTTCCAGCAGTTGAAGACTCGTCTGACTACTGCACCAGTGTTAGCATTGCCTTCAGGATCAGGCGGGTTCGTGGTATATTGTGATGCTTCTAGAGTGGGGCTGGGATGTGTATTGATGCAGCACGACAGAGTTATCGCGTATGCTTCTCGGCGGCTGAGGAAACACGAGCTTAACTACCCCACACATGATTTAGAGATAGCTGCAGTGGTATTTGCACTTAAGATCTGGAGACATTACCTATACGGTGAGTCGTGCCAGATATTCACTGACCACAAGAGTTTGAAGTATATTTTCCAGCAGCGAGATCTGAATCTGAGACAACGCCGTTGGATGGAGTTGGTGAAAGATTATGACTGCGAGATTTTATACCATCCGGGCAAGGCGAATGTGGTGGCTGATGCGTTCAGTAGGAGGCCCGGAGGTAGCTTATCTTATTTGAGCGCAGTACAGATGCAGTCGACGGCGGATTGGCATGTTTTATGTGATAGCAGAGTGCAGTTCGAGTTTACTTCTACAGGGGGATAGCTAGCCCATTTCAGAGCACGCCCACAGTTACTTGACCGTATCCACGAGGCACAGTCCGGCGATGCCCGTACATTAGAGATTATCGAGCAGATTCGGCAGGGCAGAGTTTCCGAGTTCGTGATTGATGATCAGGGGATACTTCTATTTGGGACTCAACTGTGCGTGCCAGATTCAGAGGGACCGAGGCGCGATATTCTCGAGGAGGCACATAGATCAGTATACAGTGTGCATCCAGGTTCCACCAAGATGTACCATGATTTGAGAGAGGTTTACTGGTGGGACGGGATGAAGAAGGATATTACAGACTTTGTGTCGAGATGCCTGACTTGTCAGCAAGTCAAGGACGAGCACCAGAGGCCAGCAGGCGAGTTATAGCCTTTGCCCATCCCTGAGTGGAAATGGGAGCAGGTCTCCATGGACTTCGTTGTGGGTCTACCTAGGACTAGTCGAGGGTACGACTCAATTTGGGTGATTGTGGATCGACTGACGAAAGCGGCTCACTTTCTGCCAGTGAAGACCACTTTTGGATTTTCTCAGTACGCCCAGGTTTATATTGATGAGATAGTGCGACTGCATGGTGTTCCGACTTGCATCGTGTCCGACCGTGGCACCCAGTTTACCAGCCGATTGTGGCAGAAACTCCAGGAAGCTTTGGGCACCCGATTGAGTTTTAGCACAGCCTTTCATCCGCAGACTGACGGTCAGTCGGAGCGTACGATTCAGACTCTTGAGGACATGCTCAGAGCTTGTGTTTTAGATTTCGGTGGTAGCTGGGATCGTCATTTGCCTTTGTAAGTCGATGTAGTACATCCCAGTACTTGTGGGGAGGCGGAATTTTCAAAAACGATCAAGTTTAAAGAACGAACATCGACTAACCGCTTAAATCGAAGCTAAACGATAACTAACCAAACATATAGTTGTTCTAAACTACTATGCTTAGGGATTATACCTATCGAAACTAGTCCTTCGTCTTTGTGTCCTCCTTTGTTCTCCTCGACCTTCTCTAGGTAGTAGACGATCCACCCGAGAGCAAAACACCAAGCTACACCTCTAACTTGAGGTAACTAATCTACTTTGATTGCTAATCAAAGAAGAAAGGATGATATAGAGTGAAGGTAATGGATGTTTAAGTCTAACTAAACCTTTGATCTCAACACATGAGGATTAAGGATTAGTCTCTTGAAGATGAGAGCTTGAGGAGAGAGAACGTGAGATAAGATTATGAGATGAGAGAGAGTGTATCATAATATATAATGAAGCATTCTCATTTATCAACAAAAGAAAATGAGTGATGAATAAGCATGCTTCACAAATATCTAATGGTGATTCATTAAGCATGTGTCATTACATTTATGGTGCAATAATGATAATGATGAATCACTCTCATGACTCACAATCTTATCCAAAGTAACCTCCTTAGTCACATCTTCTAGAAGCTTCTCATACAATTACGAGAATGCCCCTCCAATCCGCAAAAATACGGAAAAACTTTATACTGTAAAAATCCAATAACCGGATACCAGTAACTGGCTTAAACCAAAGCCGACTGGTAAAAACTGTCCGAAAGTCGTACGTGCGTAAACGCACGTATGCGTCCGAACCCTTTGTCGCAAAACCATGCAACCTCTATATCGTTTCGCCAGGAGTAGGAAACTCTCTGTGTGGGACTCTAGAGACTCGACTACTACGCTGGCAGTGGGTTTAACCACAGACCGCAAGCGGCACTAGCTGTATGTAACGGTCCCCAGGTAGTTGTCGATAAGAAGGCCGATGAGAAAACCCATCCGAACTCCTACTGAGTCTGATGTGATAATCTCCATACAGTCCGGTCCGTTCGTCCAAGACTATCGCATATCGGGCCTAGGGGGGCGGCAAGCGTCAGTCCCCTAATAGCGGTATAAGTCGTGTCGGAGGGAAGCCCATTACACCCTGAGAAACTACTGGAACCTACCAGCAAATCTCGCTTGCCCTGGCCAGGGACTTTGCGTAATGGCTCTCTGACACAGCACGATATCTACTCCCAATACCGGGAGGGACGAATCCTGTCTAACCGCCACTGCCTCCAAGTGCTCGGGACTGCACCCAACTGCTACCTGTTTGCACGACTCCTTTGAGCCGTGGTAGGGTAGCAATCTAAGAACAGTGGGACACACTCGAGGCGAAGTAGCAGTGTCAAGTCTGCGGACTACGCTGTACTCATGTCACCTGGGAACTGTTCACTGACGACTGGTATCAAACCAACCAACAGTTCCCTGTGAGTCCTGTCCGGTGTACCCGTAACCTAACGAGCACCTGCATACTATCTCCAGTACGACGTACTGACGGCTGTGGGACAGACCATCTCCCCAACTGGGATGAGAAGCGTACACGCTAGTCTACTCCGGAGTATCGATGCTCTGTCTCGATAATCCAACGACCAGGGACCAGAATGAGGATGTGCTTGTAGACTACCCAGCCCCCACTAGTGTGACTGCCATCACAACGCTGGTAGACAAGCAAGATCCTAAGAGCTCTATCAATACGTACACTCACATATTAAGATAGAAAAACCAAGTAGCATACTACCATGTTTAGCAAGACTGTTATATACATGTGAATATCCCAAGCTTCCATTAAGTAATATACAAGCTAGTATGATACAGTAATGGCCTTCTAGGGCATAAACACTAACAATCTCCCACTTGCACTAGGGCCATGTACTGGCGTATCGAAGACCGATGATCTCGAGTAGCCGCTCGAACTGAATCTGAGGAAGGGCCTTTGTGAATGGATCAGCAATGGTCTCTTCTGAAGCAACTCTCCGAACCTCGATCTCCTGACGATCAATGATCTCCCTGATCAGGTGATACCGCCTCAAGATGTGTCTGGACTTCTGATGGGACCTTGGTTCCTTCGCTAAAGCTATAGCTCCGTTGTTGTCGCAATACAGAGGTATTGGATCAACTATGGTAGGAACCACCTGAAATTCTGTTAGGAACTTCTTCATCCAGACTGCTTCTTTTGCGGCATCGCAAGCAGCTATATACTTCGCTTCCATCGTCGAGTCGGCAACGGTGTCCTGCTTGGAGCTCTTCCAGCACACCGCCCCTCCATTGAGGGTAAAGACATAACCCGACATGGACTTGGAATCGTCCTTATCACTCTGGAAGCCGGAATCAGCAAAGGCCTCCAACCTGAGGTCTTTTCCGCCGTAAACCAAGAACATCTCCTTAGTCCTCCTCAGGTACTTGAGAATGTTCTTTACTGCTATCCAGTGTTTCTCCCCTGGGTCTGACTGATACCGGCTTACCACGCTTAGTGCGTAAGCTACATCTGGTCTGGTACACAACATCGCATACATTATAGAGCCTACCGCAGAAGCGTAGGGTATAATAGACATGAGTTCCCTTTCCAAATCAGTCTTGGGAGACATCTCTTTGGAGAGGGTGATTCCGTGACAAGCCGGCAGATTACCGCGCTTAGAATCTTCCATACTGAATCTTTTCAGTACAGTGTCGATATACCTGGACTGCGAAAGTCCCAACATCCTCTTGGATCTATCACGATAGATCCGGATCCCCAGAATGTAAGAGGCATCACCCAGGTCTTTCATGGAGAACCTGTGTGACAAGAATCCTTTGACAGATTGTAGCATAGGAATGTTATTTCCTATCAATAGAATGTCATCCACGTACAAGACGAGGAATACGACACTTCTGGCCACAACTTTTCTATATATGCACGGTTCATCTGGATTTTTGATAAAGTCATATTCTTTGACTGTCTCATCAAAACAGATGTTCCAACTCCGCGATGCCTGCTTTAGTCCATAAATGGACTTAAGCAGCTTGCATACTTTCCTGCTGCTCCCACTCTGATTGAAACCCTCTGGCTGATCCATATAGACGCACTCTTCTAAATTTCCATTCAGAAAAGCCGTCTTTACGTCCATCTGCCAGATTTCATAATCATGGAAGGCAGCAATAGCAAGAAGGACCCGAATGGATTTGAGCATAGCCACTGGAGAAAAAGTTTCGTCATAGTCCAAACCAGGTCTTTGACGAAAACCCTTTGCAACAAGTCTAGCCTTATAGGTTTCCACCTGTCCATCTACACCAATCTTTTTCTTGAAGATCCATTTGCATCCTATGGGTTTTACCCCATCTGGAGCAAAGTCCAAAGTCCATACTTTGTTGGTGTACATGGACTCCATTTCGGTTCGCATTGCATCTAGCCATCGTACCGAGTCGCCGCTCTGGATGGCCTGCTGGAAGTCAGTAGGTTCATCATCATCTATGATGCAATCCTCTCCATCCCCGTCAATGAGAAAACCGTAGTATCTCTCAGGCGGATGAGACGGCCTACTACTCCTGCGGAGGGGTGCGGGAATGTTCTGTTCTTCTTGAACCTCTGGTTCTACCAAACTTTCAGTAGCAGCTTGTGGTTCTGGAATTTCTTCCAGTTCTATTTCGCTCCCACTCTTCTGATTTTCTAAAAATTCAGTTTCTAAGAAGCGGGCATGACGAGAAACAAAAACCTTTAATTCCTCTGCGTAATAGAAACAATATCCATGAGAGTTCTTTGGATATCCCACAAACTTACACTCTACTGAGCGTGCCTCGAGCTTGTCCGGATGCTGCTTTTTTACAAAAGCTGGACATCCACACGTCTTCAGGTACTGAAGATAGGGTTTCTTCCCACTCCACATCTGATATGGTGTGGTAGGCACAGTTTTGGTTGGAACTCTGTTCAAAAGATGTATCGCTGATTCTAGCGCATACCCCCAGAAAGATCGCGGTAACTCAGCATTACTCATCATAGATCGTACCATATCCAATAGGGTTCGATTCCGTTTCTCCGATACACCGTTGTGCTGTGGAGTGTATGGAGGAGTAAGCTGAGAGAGAATTCCTTTCTCTTTTAGGTAACCTAGGAACTCGGCACTTAAGTATTCTCCACCTCGATCAGATCTCAGTGTCTTAATACTTTTGCCTGTTTGGTTTTCCGCTTCACTCTTGTATTCCAGGAATTTCTCAAAGGCTTCGGATTTATGCTTCATTAAGAAGACATGTCCATACCTAGAGAAATCATCTGTAAAAGTAATGAAGTAGGAATAACCACCTCTTGCATGTGTAGACATTGGACCACATACATCGCTGTGTATGAGTCCTAAGAGCTCGCTCGCTCTTACTCCTTGTCCAGTAAATGGAGTCTTTGTCTTCTTTCCTTTGAGACAAGATTGACAAGTGTCATAAGATTGATATTCGAACGAGTCCAAATATCCTTCTCTTTGCAACTTAGTCAACCTTCTCTCATTGATGTGACCCAGTCTACAATGCCATAAGAAAGCTTTATTTAAATCTGGAGACTTTCTTTTTAGTGTGTTCTGGACATTGAAAATTTGGAGTTGGTTTAAAACATATATGCCGTTATTTAATGTACCGGACCCAATCAAACCATGATTAAGGTGGATGTTGACAACATCTCTTACAAACGTGAAATCATAACCTTTATTTGATAACAAGGAAACTGATATGATATTACACGTTACGCTGGGTACAAAATAACAGTTATGTAAAACCAAAATGTGTCCACTCGTCAATCCTAGGTGATAATCCCCGACGGACGCAGCTCCCACGCTAGCTCCGTTAGCAACCCTGAGGATCATATCACCTTCCTTCAGCACTCTACGGTTTCTCAGTGCCTGCAATGAATTGCAAATATGAGATCCTGATCCGGTATCCAATACCCAGGAAGTAGAGTTGATCGACAGACAATTCTCAATTACAAACACACCTGAAGTCGAAGCCACAGCTTGCTTCGGTTCCTGGTTCTTGGCGTTCCACGCCTTGCAATCCTTCTTCCAGTGCCCTTTCCTGTGATAATGGAAGCACTCATCCTGGCCAACTATCGGTACTGCTTTCTTTTTCTTTCCCTTCCCTCCCACCTTACTAACACCTCCTCTAGGTCTGGGTGCGGCCTTCTTCTTCCTTCCTTTGGCCCTAGCCTTGGACCCGGAAGAAGATGAACCGCCAACAAACATAGCGGGTGTTTCCCTTGATGTCTTCAAGGAGCCCTCTGCACTTCTTAACATGTTCAGGAGTTCCGGAAGTTCAACTTCTTTTCTTTGAAGGTTGAAGTTCAGGATAAACTGGGCGTAGGTGTGAGGAAGGGACTGGAGAATAAGGTCTGTATAGAGCTCATTATCCAAAGTCGTCCCAAAGTCTACGAGCTCTTCAATATAGCTGATCATCTGTAGGACATGTTCACCTACCGATGACCCGGCAGCCAACCTCGCTCGAAACAAGTTCTTAGAGGTCTCGTATCTTGCTATACGAGATTGCTCTCCATAAAGTTCCTTTGTATGGAGAAATATGCCATCTAGGGACATATCCTCGTGCCTCCTCTGATGTTCATTGTTCATCGAGGCAAGCACGATGCACTTGGCTCTCGCGCAATCTAAATCCCAGGTTTTTCGGATTTCCTTATCCGCATTGCTGGATTTGGGACCAGGGACAGAAGGTGCCATAGCGGTGAGGACGTACCCCAGTTTGTCATAGGTCAAAGCCATTTTGACATTCCGCAGCCAATCTTTATAGTTTGGCCCCCGTCAGTATATTTTTCTCTAAAAGTAACTTAAGTCCAGTCATTTTCAGGGTCGCTGCAATTAGGAGAGAGAGAAGAAAACTCTTTAGCATGATGCTCTTGCAAGTTTAGAGTGGTTTTTAGTTTATCTAACTGGATGGCTCCCACTGTTTCTCGAATCCTTCCTCAAACCAAAAAGGAAGAATTAGCCAGGACTATTCTCACCGTACAATACTTGCTTAACCGTTCAGCCAGGCCAGTGTCGATACTTCGAGGGAGGTTTTCCAACGCTTTCGCAAAGTTCCTTAATTAAATAACCTCTTTTCTCTGGGGGCGTAACCCCGCTGACACCTTTCTGGACACCTACTAGGTTTATAGCATTGATCGTTAAGCGACGAATATCCTGATAAGTATCATATACTCACAGTAGGATCGGGATCCAAATATCATCGTATGATAATGTTGAAGGAATCCTACCAACATTCATCAAACTCCAAATGGTATGCATCTCTTTGCAAATTTCAGTTTCTTTAGAAATTCCCGATATAAGTTTTTGCCCCATGCTCTTATGACCTTGACGTATGCCAACAAATCATAAGTCACATGTCAAGTTCTGCCCATCATTATCTTGTTAATTTGAACCCACCCGTATACCCTTGACGTATACCAACAAGGTAATGCGACTGTCCCAAACCAACACATCTATCTATGCAACAAATGAATACCCCAGCAGCTACCAAACACTATGCCTTGACGTATGCCAACAAGCATAGCTTGAATACTACTGACCATCCATAAGAAATGACGGAGGGCTACGACTGGTTTTGGCGAAACCGTGAACGTAGTGAACTTGATATAACCGAAGGAACCTGATAGCTTTTTTAAAAGGAGTGGTTAAATCTCCGCATTTAAAAATATCTGTTTTTAAAATAACCGGGTGGTTTCTTTTAAATTGTTCCAACTATTTAAACTTGGTTTATTTTCTTTGCATTATAGATAATGCGTCCCATCATTAACCTATCATTGCAGAAAACAACGAAAATACAACGTCCTCTTATGCCATCCGCATTCGCCACGGGGTCCCGTCATCACCCGTTAGGTTACTTAACTAACGACAGAGCGGGGGCTGGGCTAGCGCGGGTGTAAAACATAAGTGGCGTCTAAATAGCTATCATAAATATAGATATTTTACATTCGTCTGACGCAATGATATTCATTCCAGAACACAGATAAACAATATTGGATTTGCAAGCAATCTGTATTTCTTTTGAGCCTGTAAGAAAAGACAGATTACACAGTTGTGATGAATAGCCGTTACCCCACCCTCGACCCCTACGGGTACGGCAAACTACCCACCCGGTAGTCTGTGTACCCCACCTTGGGTCAGTCCTAGGAGCAAAAACAGTAAAATGAAATAATACAACGGTGGCTACGACCGCAACCTGGAAGTGCCCCGCAAAAATAATATTACAACAAATTACATTTACAACAAATGAATTAAACAATAACCCATTGCAAACCCCGGCTATACACCACAACAGTCCAATACAGTTTATATGCACAAACAGATATAACCATTTTAGAAATGTGCAACCCCCTGCCAACCGACATACTAGCAGTTGGAGGAGGTTTATGAACACATTAAACAATCACAGATATAATCCAATATGCAAATACTGTACAATTTCGATCGATTAAACAACATCAATATTGCTCCAAAATCTGCTCTGTTAAACAGTAACCTGAGCAAATATTAAATATTCCAGAAAACCCCAAATATCACAGGGGACCCACACATGAAAGATGAGTGCATGACTCGGCAACTCGGCCGCGGAAGCGCGGCGGATCGGTGGGATCCGCCGCCCTTCCGCGGCGCTTTAGCCGATTCATGGGCTCGAATTTCATGGGTGTTCTCCTGGACCCTTTTCTAGCTTTCTGAGCAACCCTGAACAATTTTAGGACATCAATTTAAGTTCGACAGAAACTGAACAGATTTAGGGTTTTCCGGCTTCGTTTTTCCGTTCGAAATTCGTACAAATTTGCAATTAAGTTATTTATTGTTTAGCGAGACTCTGATACCACTGTAAGTCGATGTAGTACACCCCAGTACTTGTGGGGAGGCGAATTTTCAAAAACGATCAAGTTTAAAGAACGAACATCGACTAACCGCTTAAATCGAAGCTAAACGATAACTAACCAAACATATAGTTGTTCTAAACTACTATGCTTAGGGATTATACCTATCGAAACTAGTCCTTCGTCTTTGTGTCCTCCTTTGTTCTCATCGACCTTCTCTAGGTAGTAGACGATCCACCCGAGAGCAAAACACCAAGCTACACCTCTAACTTGAGGTAACTAATCTACTTTGATTGCTAATCAAAGAAGAAAGGATGATATAGAGTGAAGGTAATGGATGTTTAAGTCTAACTAAACTTTTGATCTCAACACATGAGGATTAAGGATTAGTCTCTTGAAGATGAGAGCTTGAGGAGAGAGAATGTGAGATAAGATTATGAGATGAGAGAGAGTGTATCATAATATATTATGAAGCATTCTCATTTATCAACAAAAGAAAATGAGTGATGAATAAGCATGCTTCACAAATATCTAATGGTGATTCATTAAGCATGTGTCATTATCATTTATGGTGCAATAATGATAATGATGAATCACTCTCATGACTCACAATCTAATCCAAAGTAACCTCCTTAGTCACATCTTCTAGAAGCTTCTCGTACAATTACGAGAACGCCCCTCCAATCCGCAAAAATACGGAAAAACTTTAGACTGTAAAAATCCAATAACCGGATACCAGTAACTGGCTTAAACCAAAGCCAACTGGTAAAAACTGTCCGAAAGTCGTACGTGCGTAAACGCACGTATGCGTCCGAACCCTTTGTCGCAAAACCATGCGACCTCTATATCGTTTCGCCTGGAGTAGGAAACTCTCTGTGTGGGACTCTAGAGACTCGACTACTACGCTGGCAGTGGGTTTAACCACAGACCACAAGCGGCACTAGCTGTACGTAATGGTTCCCAGGTAGTTGTCGATAAGAAGGCCGATGAGAAAACCCATCCGAACTCCTACTGAGTCTGATGTGACAATCTCCATACAGTCCGGTCCGTTCGTCCAAGACTATCGCATATCGGGCCTAGGGGGGCGGCAAGCGTCAGTCCCCTAATAGCGGTATAAGTCGTGTCGGAGGGAAGCCCATTACACCCTGAGAAACTACTGGAACCTACCAGCAAATCTCGCTTGCCATGGCCAGGGACTTTGCGTAATGGCTCTCTGACACAGCACGATATCTACTCCCAATACCGGGAGGGACGAATCCTGTCTAACCGCCACTGCCTCCAAGTGCTTGGGACTGCACCCAACTGCTACCTGTTTGCACGACTCCTTTGAGCCGTGGTAGGGTAGCAATCTAAGAACAGTGGGACACACTCGAGGCGAAGTAGCAGTGTCAAGTCTGCGGACTACGCTGTACTCATGTCACCTGGGAACTGTTCACTGACGACTGGTATCAAACCAACCAACAGTTCCCTGTGAGTCCTGTCCGGTGTACCCGTAACCTAACGAGCACCTGCATACTATCTCCAGTACGACGTACTGATGGCTGTGGGACAGACCATCTCCCCAACTGGGATGAGAAGCGTACACACTAGTCTACTCTGGAGTATCGATGCTCTGTCTCGATAATCCAACGACCAGGGACCAGAATGAGGATGTGCTTGTAGACTACCCAGCCCCACTAGTGTGACTGCCATCACAACTCTGGTAGACAAGCAAGATCCTAAGAGCTCTATCAATACGTACACTCACATATTAAGATAGAAAAACCAAGTAGCATACTACCATGTTTAGCAAGACTGTTATATACATGTGGATATCCCAAGCTTCCATTAAGTAATATACAAGCTAGTATGATACAGTAATGGCCTTCTAGGGCATAAACACTAACAGCCATTGATCGAGTTTTCCTACAATAATAGTTTCCAGGAGACGATTCAGATGGCACCTTTCGAGGCTTTATATGGGAGGAGATGTCGATCGCCTGTATGTTGGACAGAGCTTAGGGAGAGCAGTATTTTGGGGCCTCAGATCGTACAGGAGACGACCGAGAAGATACAGCTGATTCGGGACAGGATGAGAGCGGCACAGAGCAGGAAGAAATCATATGCTGACAGGCGCCGTCGCCGACTTGAATTCGCTGTTGGCGATCATGTTTTCCTGAAGGTCTCTCCGATGAAAGGTGTGATGAGATTTGGGCGGAAAGGAAAGCTGAGTCCTAGATATGTTGGTCCTTTCGAGATTCTAGAGCGTGTTGGCCCAGTCGCTTATCGGTTAGCTCTTCCGCCCAGCTTTCCCGATGTTCACCCCGTATTCCATGTCTCGATGCTCCCCAAGTACCTTCATGATCCTTCCCAGGCAATTCAGCACCAGACGATCCAGCTAGAGCATGATCTTTCTTTCACCGAGCAGCCGGTTGTCATTTTGGATCGGCAGGTGAAGAAATTGAGGTCGAAGGTTATACCGTCCATCAAGGTCCTTTGGCGTGGCCCGAACAGCGAGGAGGTCACCTGGGAGACCGAGGTCGAGATGAGGAAGAGATATCCCCATCTTTTTGAAGGTACGCGTAGTTAAATTCTAAATTCGGGGACCGAATTTCTTTAAGGGGGGAAGATTGTAACCCTTCGAAAATCGTTAAGGCAGTTTTTCGGTAATCGGTTAATTTTTCGGTTTTTTCCGTAAAAAGTCAAAATAGGTATTTTTTATTATATACTTAATTATACAAAATTTAGACAAGATATTACTATAATTTTTTCACTAAAATGTCACTTATAATTTTCTAGTTAAATAAAAAAAAATTCGTAATTAATTATTTTTTTTTATTATTTTAAGCCTTTTTAAATACATTAAATTAGTGATAAATACAAATGTAATTAGGTAAATTTCATAATTAGGAGTCTTTATAAGCTAAAATATGGTGTTAATAAAATTGTATCATGACTTGCAACATTTTAGTTTTATGGTGTGAAAATTGTGAAAAAATGGAGTAAAAATGGGTTTTTTTGTAAAAGTTGATGTAACATTCATTAATTGACCTTTGAAGAAGCTTTTTGTGTAGAATTTTCCACACAATTCTCTCTCACTCTCCTCCTCTACCTCCAGGCCGAGCTCACCTGCTGGAAACACCTCATTTTCCCCATTTTCTTGCTTCAAATTTCCATTAAAAATCCACCGAAATCCACAAAAATTCACAATTTCTTCACAAAATTGAAACCTAAATCCTATTCCACCTCTTTCCAAACCCTAAGTTGTTTAAAACAAGGAGAAAGAAGACATCTATGGTGGCTAAGTGAAAGAGGATCAACACTTGGGAGGTATAATGTTAATCTAGTTGTTAAATTTGTAGTTTAAATAAGCTATTTTAGAAGTTTAAAGTGTCAATTTAATTGCAATGGTTTGTTTTAAAAATTCAAGAATAGGATTGGTGTTGTAATTAGGGTTTGAAATATGATAAGTGTGTTTAAGTTAGTGTTTTGGCCATCTAGTGGGTTAGATCGAACGTTTATGCGTTGTTGCGATCGCTAAAACGTTAATTCGCGAGGTTTGCATCGAAATTTGTCTGTGAATGCTTACTAGGTTTTCTACGAAATTAGGAAGCGATTTATTTGCGATATCATGATGATATTATTAGCATCTAATATGACTTGTAGGGTATGCGAATGCGTAGTTTCATCTAGTCGGGTTGTAGTTTTGTCGATTTCCCCGAAATGACGATTCTAGTTAAAGGTTAGCGATTTTCGTGCGTTTTTCCGTGCACCGAGAGCATGCTATGATTAATTCGAGAGCGTGGATAATTGTATGTTGTGACTTACATTGTGTTAGGTTTTTGTAATCTTATGCTTGATTTTGTGCAATTATAGGATCGGTCGGGGAAACTTCGGACACGGCGCGTAAAGGCAAGGCGGTGGTCGGATCGGATTAGCAAGGCTTTCAGGTGAGTAGATATATTCATCTATGGGGGAATCGTCTGGATGGCGCGATGCGCCCCCCCCTAGTTAGGATTACCCTTATTTTTGCAAGATTTATTTTGTTAGCTAGCTTATCCATTCTTGTACACTGCATACCCTTATAGCGAACAGTATATTAGATTGCATGGACATTCATCTATACTTATGCGATAACACTTTGTAGGACACGAACACCGTTACCATTGGCATCTGCTGCACGCGCACTATTCATGTGACACACACGCCTTTTGTAATTGCCATGCCACGTGCACTATAGAACCTGTTTAACTTAGTATCACCACTTGCATTCATACATGATATATGAAATTGCATAGCTTGCTTATACCTCGCATTATCATCATATTTACATAGATTCTATCCAAAATTCACATCATATACATTGATATCATAGACATTTATCATATTTAACATGTGGACACTATGATTTTCTTGAGGATTTCAGTTTTTCTGTGATTTCTGGATTTTTGGGCAAAACCGCAAGAATTTAACAAAAGCTTGTATTTATCATTTTTAAAACAAAGTTGCGGTTTTCTCGTGATGTATGTGTCGTCCACCATGAGTTTTCATGTTTTCTGTTGGATTTCGAGACCCGATTCGAGGAGTGGATGAACCGTCTCGGGTACATGGTGGGCCCGGTATGGTACTCCGGGGCAAGAAGATCGAGTTGTAGACGATGAGCCTGGCAGGGGAAGACTACCTACCGGTGATGTCTGGCGCGGCGGATATCCGGAGGATACCGACCGTTGCCGTGAGATTTATGATATGGGCCGATCCGGACTGACGGAGCCTGATATTGAGACAGATATGATTCCTATTTGGTGTCGATGCTTGACACAGGTTTTCAGATGATTTCTTTATGGTATTTAGCTATTATACAGATATTCATGTTCTAAAGTTAAGAATTCAATACCCTTAGCATTTAAAACACTTAAAGACTTAATAATGACATTACATACATGTGCATGCATACTAGAGATATTATATCACAATATGGACATGCATGTTGTGGTGCATTGCGTGCATTCTTACGATTGCCTTATTAGATGTTATATTTACTCACGAGCTGGCAACTCACCCCCGTTGTGCCACAGTGTCTTGCAGGTCGGACCCGTCAGTCTTGTAGCGGCGGGCTATCTTATCATCAGTTCCTTTTGCTCAGACTCGCGACATCGCCCGTAGGTGGGTTGCGAGTATACTTTATTTCTTTTTGCTTTATCATTGTATCTAGTATTCTCCATCTACCACTTGTATTGTATATGTGACCTAGTGATGAGACTGAGAGATTTGTATATTTGTGGTTTCTTTTGGGTCGAACTCACTTGAGCCGACGTGTGTTTTCTGGTATTTGCATTTCTTTTATGCTCTTTTTCTTGATATTACTATTATATTGCATGTGGTTGTGATCCGCCTTGGGCGAAGAGCTAGCTCCCGCTTGGGGATGCCATTTTTATGATTACAGGTTTATTATCTTGTTGTACCCATTTTGGGGAATAGAAAATACAGGGGAGACTCTGCCGAAATTTTCGGAAATTTTTGATGTTTTTAAAAAAAGGGATTCTATGCAACTTAATTGATTTAAAAAACCGTTTTCATTAAAGTTTTTCCTTCACTCTCTTTTGATTTTGGTTTAGATTATTCTGGGATTTGGCTGACTTAGGTTACGGTACGCCTTTAGACGTCTCGTAATCTAAGTGCCAGTCGCGTCCCGTACTTTCGGGTCGTGACAGGCATCTACCTAGGGACCGTTACGCACAGCTAGTACCGCTTGCGGTCTGTGGTTAAACCCACTGCCGGCGTAGTGTCGAGTCTTTAGAGTCCCACACAGAAAGCTATTCGCCTTTAGGCAAAAGAGTAGAGGTCGCATGGTTTTGCGACAGGTCGCATGGTTTTGCGACAGGGTTCGGTTACATCAGTGCACTTGTGCACGTACAGTGTCCGGACAGTTTACACTAGCGGGCTTTGGTTTAAGCCAGATCATAGTGTACCTTTTGGGATTGGATTTATCCAATATGCATTCGTGTTCCTCGGAACGCGGATGCGGGTGTGTATGCACAGTTGACGGAGAGACAGAGACAGAGGATTCTCATTAGGGTTGTTGATAGTTGACCGTTGACCGTTGACTTTTTTCTCAACCCTAATGAGAATATGATATGCGATTAACAATTATATTAATTAAGTATTATGGTGACATGGTTGTTGAGGGGTTGACTTTGTTGACTTGTTGACTTGTTGACTTTGTTGACCGGTTGACTAGGCTTGACTAGTTGACCATCATGATAACCATAGCTATCATTTCATGGCAAAGACTTTTGCTTGCTTGCTTTTTTGTGCAAAATGAGTGCATAAAATGATATGGCTATGGTTGCTTAAACCATCACATAATACTTGATTGATATGATGTGTTATGATTGTTTTGGATTATGCGAGCCAAATGAGAAAAGTCTTCTCTCATTCTTTCATGCTCATTCTCTCTCTTGTTCTTGAGCTCTCATCTCCTTCCTCTTGCTCTCCCTCACTTGGTCTATGGTTCACTTGTCTCATGAGTTGAGAACCAAGAATGTCACGACCCGAAAGTACGGAACGTGACCGGCACTTAGATTACGAAACGTCTAGAGGCGCAACGTAACCTAAGTAAGCCGAAGACCAAAAATCTAAACCATAAAAGAAGAATAAGTAAAAGAAACATGAAGGAAACAAGTTTAAAATCATCAGCAAATTTTCTCAAAAATTTCGGCAGAGTCTCCTCTATAAAAACTGGCCCCCAAACGGGTACAACAAGTATAATATACATAAAAAGTAAAAAGCATCCCCAAACGGGAGCTAGCTCAACGCCAACAGGCGGAAACAACCACAACAAGCACAATAATATACAACGCCAAAGGGCGAGGCTCAAAACTCAAAAGTAAACAAAACCACCAGGTCAGAATAATACATGCGCGACTCTAAGGTCGAAATAAAAGACTGGCCCAATAAACTATCAAATAATACAAGTTTGGTTGATGGAGCTTTCTAGATACAAATGAAATAATAAAAATACATCGGCGGTTCAGATACAATTGAACCAACCTACCGTGCAAATCACCCGAAATGAAAATGATGTGCCAGCAACTGCCAAGGGAAACCTGTACATCGAACCTGTAATAAAATTTGGCACAACGGGGTGAGCTGCGAACTCGTGAGTAGAAGACATCTACGAAAAGAAATCGAATGCACGACGCTATCCTAGGTCATAATAATACACTATCATATCCAAATCATCTAGTAATAGCAGGGTAAAACT